>CATQJL010000223.1:43268871-43293194 GCA_958299035.1 Cylicocyclus nassatus | reverse complement strand
AAGCAGTGGTATCAACGCAGAGTACTGAAACAGAATCAGAAAATGAAGTAGTATCATATTTATTAAATGCTGTTGAAGATTGTATTAATGGACATGGACAAACATTATCTCAAGATGAAGTAAATGAATTATTTTTAAAATTATTTAAAATATTTGATAAAGTTGAAACTAATAGAATTAATTTAAATAAAGAAGAAGGTGAAAAAGTTAAAGAAATTGAAAAAAAAAATGCTTTACCTAAAGATGAAGATATTGATGATAATTATGAAGAAGAAGAAGCTTTAGATAATATTAAAGAAGGTATTGAAGGTGCTGAAGATATTATTACAGCTTTCTCAGATGCTATTGGTGCTATATTTAAAACACATAAAAATTTATCAATTAACATTGCTGATAAAATGGTATCAGAAGTTTTACCAAAATATTTCAATGATAAAGCTAGTAATTTCGAAAAAAAAATGGGATTATTTATTCTTGATGATTTAGTTGAATTTTTAGGACAAGAACTTTTACTTAAAATATGGCCTGAAATAGCTAAAACATTAATTATTCATGTTGATAATACTGCATGTGAAATAAGACAAGCTGCTTCTTATGGATTAGGTGAATTTATTAAACATACTGATAAAGATTATAATAATTATGCTAATGATATTCTTACTGTTCTTGGTAAAGGATTACTTATTAGTTCTGATGGACAAGTTGAAGATGAATATCATTCTGCACAAGATAATATTGTTACTGCTTTAGGTAAATTAATTAAATTTAGAGGTAAAGAATATTCTAATTTAAAAGAAATTATTCAAAAATGGCTTGATAATTTACCTATAACTGGAGATTTGGCTGAATCACAAGGACAACATGATTTATTATGTGATATCATTATACAAACTCCTGATTTAATTTTCGGTGAACAAAATGCAAATATTCCTAAAATAATTAGAATATTATGTAAAGTCGTTGATAATAAAAAATATTCAAATGATGAAATTAATGGAAAGATTAAAAAGATAATTGATGGTATTAAACAAAATGGTGCTTTAGCTGGATTAATACCAAAAGCTAAAGAAGGAGCTAAACAAAGTATAGTTAAAAAAATCGATAAATACTTTTCTTGAATTTCATAAATCAATAAATATTATTTTTATTTCATATCTTAAGCCAAATTAATATTATATTAAGTAAAATAAATAATAAAAATTTATTTATTAATTCTTTTTATTTTTTATTTTTATTTTTCTAATTATATATTTTTTAATATATTTTTTATTTAATTATTAAAATTACAAATTTTTTTAAATTTTTTGATTTATGGGGATTGGGGATTGGGGATTGGGGATTGGGGATTGGGGATTGGGGATTGGGCCCAATCCCCAATCCCCAATCCCCAATCCCCAATCCCCAATCCCCAATCCCCATATGTTTAATTTTTTTTATATAAATTCATTATTTATTTATATATATTCAATTAATTAATTTAAAAAAAAAAAATAATTATTTTTAATATTTTTAATTAGATAAGATAAATATAAAAAAAATATATATCAAAAAAAATATATGGAAAACATTAATCGATCTTCTTCTTCTAAAAAACAAATTATTTCATTAATTCCATGTTTATATTGTGATAGTTCAGATTTATCAGATAGTTCCGAAGAAGAAATAGAATCAAATAAAATAAATAAATTAAATAAAGATGATTCTTTTAATAAAAAATCATTCTCAAATAAAAGTATATCAACTAAAGATCAAAGTGATAAATCAGTATTAACTGATTTAGAAAATTCATCGAAAAAATTAAATTATAAATAAATAATAATTTCGAAATTTAAAAAAAAATAATTTCGAAATTAAAAAATAATAAATTTTTAAAAAAATGTAAATAAAATTTAAATAAGATAAGAATTTGTATAAAAGGATTTAAAAAATATTATTAATTTATTAGTAGATAATGATTGATGATTTATAAATATTTTAAGTAAAATTTTTATCCGAATAAAATGTGTCAATGTTTTTTATTAATGATTTAATTTTGAAATTTTGATAAATTTGGTTTATTGGTTTATAAATAATTCTTTTTTATTGTTTAAATATATTTACAATTTATTATATAAATAAATTAAATTAATTATTTATTTTATTTTTTGTTATATTAAGTAACGTTTAAAAAATTTCAAAATTTAATGGGGATTGGGGATTGGGGATTGGGGATTGGGGATTGGGGATTGGGCCCAATCCCCAATCCCCAATCCCCAATCCCCAATCCCCAATCCCCAATCCCCAATTTTCATTAGAAAAAATATTTATTATTTTAAAATCTTTAAAAATTATTAGGTTAAAAAAATAATTTAAAATTTAAAATTAATTTTTGAAAATATCATCAAATAATTCAATTAATTTATGATGATTAGCAATAATTTTATTAACTTTTTTTTTGATATCAAAATTTGAATCATTCTCATATACTTTTAATAAATCAATCATTTTTTCATAATCTTCTACATTTAATTTATTTTTACATTCAGATAAAAAATAATTTAATTTTTGAAATATTGGTGAATTTTTATCTTCAGATAATTGTAAATTTTCATCACCACTATCAGTATAAATTATATCTTTATAAGGTTTTAAACACTTTAAAGAATTTTTACTTTTTTTTTCAATTTTTAATTCATTATAATTAGGAGAATTATTTTTATATTTATATATATTATTTTTTTCATTTATTTCATCATTATCATATTTATTTGTATAATAAGTTAATGAATTTAATTTTTCATTTTCAATATTATTTATATCATTATTACTAGTATTATTTTCACTTATTCCTGAATATAAATTTTTATCATTAGGAAAATGATTTTTATATGAATTTAATTTAAAACTTGAAACTTGTTTTTGATTATTATCATTATTTAAATTAATTTCTTTATATGAATTAATATCAACACTATTATAATCTTTATCATAATCATTATTAGAATATTCAAGGTTATCTATTTCTATTTGAGATACAGTTTTAGATAAATATTTTATTTTATTTTGTAAATCAGATAATTTTGTTTTATATAATAAATTTTCTTCTTTTAAATTAATTATTTCATTATTTAATTCTGATATTTTATGTGAATAAAAACTTTCTTGTTCATTAAAAGCACAAACTATCATCTTCATCCCTTTATCAAATATTGACTGATATTCACTTGGATTATTTTTAGGCATTTTATTTTATTTTTTTTAAATTATATAATTGAATTAATTATTTTTTTTTTTCCTATATATAATATAATTATATATAGTTTCAATTTTGATTAATATGGATGAAAGTTTATATATAAATAATAATTGTCCAAATTGTACATTGCATGTACCAAAAGAAGCATATTTATATATACCATCGAAAGAAACACAAATCAATTATGATAAAGAAAATCCTGAAAATTCTACAAGAATTATTTTTGAAATAAAGCGAAATGATTTTTTACCTTTTGAAAATGATTATTATGATAAATTTATAAAATATATTAACGACAATCATAAAAATGATTTAATCTCAATATTACCTAATGATTGGAAAGAAATTGATACTAGAAAAATTTTACAATCAAGTAAATTTGATTTTGAAATAACGGTAGAAAAAATAATAAAATATATTAATTATCAAATATTACAATTGCCTTTTGATGAAATAAAATTAATATTATTAAGTGGTTTTTTATATATGCATGGTCTTGATTGTAAATATAGACCTATAATAATATGTAATATAAATAAATTTATGGAATTAATCGAAAAATATGAAATTGAAACAATTAAAAGTGCAATATATTATTTTTTAAAATATTTACAAAAACATATTTTTATACCAGGACAAGTTGAAAATTGGAATATAATAATTGATGCAACAGGAATATCTATATGGAGTCCACCAACAGAAATGCTTTCTATTTTTGAATTTCTTCAAATAAAATATTTTTTTAGATTAGTTAAATTTTGTGTATTTGGAATGAATGGAATATTAAATTTTTGTTGGAAAATAATAAAAAATTTAATAGATAATTCAACTGCAGAAAAAATTATTTTTATTTCTAATGAAAATGATATTAAAGAAAATTTATTAAATTATATAAATCCAACACAATTAGAAAAAAAATATGGTGGGACAGCTGAAAATATTATTTTTTCAGAAATTGCTTTTCCATTTATTTTACCGAGTACACAATATCAATTAGAAAATAAAATTAATACAGAAATTATTTCTGAACAAGAATATATACAATTAATTAATAAAAAAATATTAACAACTGTTTCACCTTATATTATAAATGAAAATATAAATGATTGTTTTTATTTTACTAAAAATAATACGATTATTAGAAATGATATTACTTTTTATGAATGTGAAAGTAAAATTAATTTTGAAGATTTATCTGATTCAAATAAAAATATTGATACATTATGTGATGATGTTGTAGATGAAAATATTATAATACATTCTTGTAGGAAAAAAATTAATTCAAGAAGAGAAAATGATTTATATAGAAATAAAAAAAAACAAAATACAGAATTTGAAATTAATGAAAATAAGCTTAATTGCTGTGAATGTAGAGTATGCTTGATATTTTAATTTATTTATTTTTTTAATTTTCTTTTTTTTATTGGCTATATCTATAAATTTCTATATTTAATATATATTTAACATTTTAAAATAATAGTTCAATGGGGATTGGGGATTGGGGATTGGGGATTGGGGATTGGGGATTGGGCCCAATCCCCAATCCCCAATCCCCAATCCCCAATCCCCAATCCCCATTTTTTTTTTTAATAAAATTTATATATTTTTTATCATGACTTCTAAATCCCCTCCGCATCTGCTCAATTCATAGCAAAACATTGCTGTTGGGACACCTCTCATGTCTTCTAGATGAGTAAAAAAGATTCAGTTATTGCCACAATTAATCAGTCATGAAAACGCATGTATATGGTAGACATAGAGTCTGACACGGTCATGCTGCCAAAACAAACTTGATAATATCGAGAAGGCAATAGAGCTATGGCCTCGCGCAGAGTTCACGCGAGTTGATCGTCGCGATTCAATCACGACAAGACAAGTGTTACGAGTTCATTGCATGCCGACCAGCCTGCATTTCGGTTGCGATACTTTTCGAGCCCGAAATTTTTGGATTTAAAATGAAAATGAATGGAAATCGCGGCGATTGAATCGCGACAATCAGATCGCGTGAACTCTGTCCGAGGCCTATCGAAGCATGCACGACCAGGGCCCGGCACTAGTCGGTTTCTAGGGTTTCTGATAACGAAGGCTCTCCTGACTTTCGGAAGTTTTACGAAGTCCCCTTTGACCTATCTGCTTAGGAGAAGATGAAAACAAGAAAGATTCACTAGTCTGAAAGAAAAGACACAAGAAGAGATTGAAAATGGAGCTGAATACTACGCATGCACAAGACTTGGCATTAGAGCGCGATATTTAACAAAGCGAGAAGAAATGAGGGCAAAAAACAAAGGGAAGGCAATGATTGAAAATGTTTCCATGCTCAGAAATAGATTTTTGACCGAGGAATCCGTCCATGCTAAAAGGATCCGATATGTGAAGTGACGAAAATATTTGCTCCAGACGATCTCAGATCGTCTGGTGGCCGTCTGGAGACGATCTAATTGGAAAACGTATTACTTCACATAAGTTTTCAAATCTTTTTACATAATATTTTCGCAAAAAATTTTCCATGTATACAGTTCAATTTTAGTGTCATATGCTTCTGTGTGCGCTGTAAACAAGCAATATGTTTATTAAGCCTTGCCTTCAAATTGCGCGCACTTTTTGCCTGCACGACAGAGCATGTCAATTGTGTGATAACCTGTCCGAAAAGCTTGTATTCGACTAAATGGTTCTTATTCTTGGTGCTCGGTCCCGACTCGTCAAAAACGATATCCCCTTTGCTGTTTGCTTCAAAAACGAAGTCCAGCCTGCTTCCAGACGACCTATACCGGGCCCTGTGCACGACATCGAGCAAAGGCAACATCATTTTTGCAAAAATATAAAACCCAACTTCGAAACACTTCTTCTTAACTGCGCTCTCATTACAAAACTCAGAATGGACCATACCGCAATGATTTACAATGCCGCAAGAGAACGGTTAGCCGCACAACATATGTGTGCAAAGTTTGTCGTTATTGGTACAAAATGGCTATCATGAGTCTGCCCAAATAGCATTCTGCGTGAAGTTTTGAGCTAAAGATACCAGTCAGAAACAAAGTTTTCCGTAAAAATCGTATCTCCGCCCCAAGAATTCTTAAAAACTCCTTATCCTAGAATATGCTTAACACATCGAACATTTGACTGTACACTTTCCGTATTTTTCCATAGTCAGAAATAGAAAAAAATGAATGGAGCAAAATGACAAGCTCTGCCCTTAGACGTTCTCAGCTTCTCCCACGCACGTGATCATATATCTCTTACATACAGAAGTACGACCACGTGTTTGTGAAATTTGAAGGTGCCCCAGTTCTCAAGTAATGCTAACGTTCAGGGTAAAAACGGTAAAAAATTATGGAGCACCCTAATAGATAAATTGGCAAAATCATAGGCAGGCATTGGGCTTTCCGTAAGATAACATCGCATCATGTGCTGTAATACAATATCGCAGTAGTGAACATCAAAAAAGTAAGTGGGGTGATATTCGATAGACCAAAGCAAGCCCCTACATGATGAAGTTCTCGTATTTACCTAGAATATCTAAAGTTTAGAGACAAAATTTTAACGCTTGATTGAGCCTTCACTTCTAATAAGACTATGTAAGGTATTGGAAAATGCGAAAGTGAGACTAAAAATGAGAAGTGGTTGTTGCTGAAGTAAAACTGCAAGAAAAGGAACTGTAACTGGCAAACCGTAGCACTCTTGCTTCGCAAATATGTGCTATGTGCAACCACACGAGGGAAAATATTAGGGGATCGGATAGTATGGGACATTTGAAAAACAATGTAGCTTTTCAAACAGAAAAATCAAATGGATGTCCAAGTTTTGGGAGATGTTAGCACATAACAAAACCTTCTGATAGGTGTCTATGGATAGGCACCGTCGTATGACGTCGTGTTTATAAGTGGTTAAAATTTAAGCTCGTCACTTCATGTAATTTCAAACTTGACAAAGCCGCACTAAAACAAGTGAGGCCGCCACAAATATAAGTGTTGCAATGGGTTAGCTGTCACCAAATACACGATAGGCTGATGGTCTCAATCGATGCAACAGAAGATATAGCATTGAGTATTGGGTGACAAATCATTTATCCTCTCATCGAGGTTTTCAAGGGCTCAAACTTTGACGAGTGGCATCTGATAAAGCTGTTTGCGCCCTATCCATGGGTACGCAATTAACCTCGAGTAAACCTCGCTTTTAGAAATTTGTGTGCCAAACACGTTATCTAGCCTGAAAATCTGCGCCAAGTATTGCACTTTGACGGATAATTCGCCTCTTTCAAACAAAATGATGAAGAATTGCTGCAGGTCCAAGCGATCATTAGAAAGAGCTTGGAAAGCACTTTCGAATAGTATGCCATATACCCAGGGACTTCAGGTACTGCAGTACCCTGAAGTAGTACACATTCGAATAGAGTTCAAAAAAAATCTGTCTGACTCTTTTGAAGCGTCGCGCGAAGGATTGCAGGAGATGAGCTGCAAGTTGCTGCCAGGATAACATACAAAGATCACTTTATGCAAATATATCTTTACTGCTGGTTGTTTATTGTTCATCAAAAAAAATCGAAATTGTAAAAAGTTCAAGTGTCCCGTTACTTTCCGATCACCTCTACTTTTTTTGTGAACATTACTGGATTTTTAGCAAAGGGAACATTCAAATACTTGTTTGTTTTCATTCAATACTTGTGCTCTAACCTGTAAGGAAACAAAAGTGATAAGAATGATAAACTGACTGCAAGCCATCAACAGGCCATCTGACTCGCCACTTTCCAGTATGATCCTTCTAAAACGCATTCCAAACGTGCAACTGGCTTCTGAATCTAGCTCCCGCAATGGTTTTTGCTGAAGTAAGATTGCAATAAAAGAAACTGTAACTGGCCAATTGTAGCATTTTTGTTTTTGTCGCCAGCTTAATGCTATTTGCGATGACATTTCACTTTGGTTTGGGCTTGCCTGCAAAGTCTTTGTCTTTTTTGTAATCGCTGGCCCTCTTGTTCGAGTTCCTGGTGCTCATTCCTGGCATCCAATTCTCTTTGTCGAAGCATGTTCTTGAACTTTGGCACGCTGCACAGGGCCTTGCGGTGCCCCCCATCGCGAGGTCTGAACTTCTTTGCAATTGTGTCTTGCACTTTTCTGCAATAGAAATAGAGTCTTTGAGAGTCTTCACAGTTGACACCATGTGCGTAGAGTTTTTATAATCCCACAGTAATGAAAAGAGATCGGGGATATGCGTTACACTATACATCTAAGTTGAAACAAGCTTTTCAAAGTGATATCTAAGGCTCCTCGAGATACTTCGTTACTAGAGATTTATTAACAATTAGACAGTAAGCACATGTTTTTAGGACACCCTGTATAACTTAATTAATTGTAATATTGTAACGTGGGTGTGACGAAACAATGCAAATAAAGCCCTGTAAACTTTCTTAACCGCTTTCTTAATATGCTCTTCTATAGTTAAATTGAAATCGACCCAAACTTCCAAATCTCTCACCATCTCAGATCTTTTGAGAACGGCGTATTTCTGTATACTCAAGCACATCTACACTGCCCAAGTTCACAAAGTAACACTTGTCAACCTTCAAGGTCGGGGTCAATGTTTATGGATCACTCAAAAATGCACTTAAACGCACCTTCAAGATCAGCATAGGCTTTAGTTTGATGTCGTTACTGTAGGCGCCGTAGATTTTTAATCGTCAGCATATAATCGATGCTTACCTTAGCAAAGTCCCCCAACAATGTCTACTGTGTATATCAGAAGAAGCAACGTTGACAAAACCCTATTTTGAAGCACTCCGCTAGCGCACAGAAATCTTTTGGAAAAACTATCACCGGCCCTAACAGTCATATATCTTGCCCCCAGGTATGACTTAAACCTGTTCAAAAAATGCCTTTCTATTACGAGTGCTTCTATTTTGACCAAAAGTATAGAGTGCAAGACTTCATCATATGCCGCACAAAGATCAATATATATGGCGTCAGCAGAAACTCGTCCATTGAACGCGATACTTCAGTCATAGGTGCAGTCAATTGAGTTCGTTCTGGCACTAGCGACCCCATGATAATGCAACTAAGTGGGCAGAGGATTTCTCCTCGTTACACAAAAAAAATAATTTTCTCTTATAATTTTTATTAGTTTTAGCGGGGTAGTCATCAAGCTGATTGGTCGGAAGGCCCCCACAAATTTGGCCTTCGGGTGCTTGGGTATAGGTACAATTGTTGCTTCTTTCTACAACTCTGGAATCTGCCCAGTAATTGAGCTATTGAAGATATGTGATAATGGGGCGAAGAAGAAGCAGTACATTTCTTGTACGCTCCGTACAATTACTTGTAGACTATACACCACTTATACATCATAAGATAAGGAAGCTGATTTTTCTAAAAAATTTCAGAGTTGTCAACAGCTCAAAAAAGGACATGGTTGTATTCACAGCGATATGTAATACCCTCATCATCATATATATTCACTTGATTAAAAACACTCAAAAAATACTCAGCTAGCTTCACTGCTCAGTAAGTGTTGGGCCCTCACTTGCCGTAACAGTACACAGTAAGGAACGATTATTTACTAAAGACAAACGTATTAGAGAATCAGGTTTATTGACGTAAAAAGTGTGAATCGGATTGATGAGCAGCAGTGGTCGACTGTCGGGTGGTGAGCGCCGCTCCAGATGGTGGCGTCCTCTCCCCTTAGTTCCCATATATCCCTCTTTTATATCGGTCGACGTCCGTTATCAGATCGTTCTCAGCTATACTGATTGAAGCATTCTGTCAACATCTGCACATTCCAGCGTGGGAAGCTGATCCCTCTTAAAGCTCTACTGTCATCCAACTTAATCATCCTGCCAGTATAGTCTTCTAAAGCGGCAAGGATTGCCCCGATTTTATTTTGTGTCATAGATAAATGAACATTCCTTTGAGATTCGGGCTAGAAGCTAACTTTTCAACGGTCAGATACGTATTTCTTGAGATGGAAATCGATATCATTACATATCACAGTGTAGCCATGAAAGTGAACTTATGAGCGTCTTGGGGACTATTAATAGAGAGCGGAAAAGCGTCACGTCAGTCTATTCAGTTATGCTATCTTAGGATAGTTTTCGGTGGCGGCCACGGTAAGTCTTTAACTGATTTAACTGTTGCGGTTAGACTTTGCTACTGCGCTCTGAAGAAGGCGATGCATCGTCGAAACGCGTAAGCCATTTTATTAATTTTTTATATTACCTTGGTTAAGCTTAATCATCCTTTCTATTCATTTGGGGAGAACGGGCGGGGATGTAGAAGGCTTCAAGGGTTTTACGAGCTATGATTCCACATTCTTGCAATAAAATTGGTGCGGCAACTTCTGTGGTGTTGTTTTGATGACATTCTATGCGATCAGCCCCGAGTAGAGTAGAGATTTCTAACTTTTGCAAATCATTTAGATGTTCTTTGAGACGAAAAACTAGTGGACGCCCTGTTTCTATGTGAGTAGCCCCGCAAGCATTGCATGTTGATTGGTAAACAACGCTGGATATTATACAGGGTGTCCGTAAAGTATGTATACACTGTTTGATCGTTAATATCTCGTTTCCCAAGAAGTTTTTTGCCTTGCTTCAGGTACCATTTTGTAGAGCTGGCTTTAACTTAGATTTGCAGTATACAACGAATTACCCATCTCTCTTCATTACTGTAGGATTACGGTAGAAACTTGAAACATATGGTGTCAATGTGAGAAAAGCTGCCGTTTCAAAAATTTTCAAAAAAAGTGTGAAAACTTCTATAATAGGGTTTTTATGAAAGCTGAGTTCAATACTCAACTATTCACAAAATTGCGAAGCTTTCTAAATAGTGTAACCGCACTTTTTAGGAACATTGAAAAAATGGCCGCTACCTCTTACCTGGCATAGCTTTTCAATAAGGCATCATAATAAGTTGAAAACATCACAGTTAGAATTGGTAACTTTAGTTAGCCTAGTGTAAAAGTTTTTTAGGCTGTTTTATTTCGTTTCTGAAGCAAAATATGGCCTTTTATGGCTCAAAACCCCCTTTGAAGTTTTCACCTTAATCCTACAGTAATGAAGAGAGATGGGTGATTCGCTCCAGACTGTAAATCTAAGTTTAAGCCAGCCCTACAAAATGGTGCCTGAAGCAAGGCAAAAGACTTCTTGGGAAAAGAGATATTAACGATCAAACAGTGTTATACATACTTTACGGACACCCTGTATAATTCCCCTCTTTACCACACGGGAAATTGGGCAAGCATTGGTCATGCAGAGACGATAATAGGACCGATTGCACACTAGTTATTGCTTGTTACTACTCAGATAATCGCCAGGGGCAGGTGGCCATGCGATTTATGGGGGGGGGGGGCACCGGGAGAATAGTTCGCTGATTTCTTGCGGTCCGCCTGCAGATATTTGGAAAAATTTTAGCGAAATTTTAGACGACTGCTTGGAGAACAATTGCGGTTCCTTACAGATTACCTGCGGCGCAGTCCGCATTTCTCGCGGACTTTCCGCGAAAATATGCAAAATTTTCGAGGGCCGCACGGTCTTTGTGGAGGAGAGCGCAGCCCTCAGGTACTTTCCGCTGAGAGAAAATACCTCAAACTTGAGTAATCAAACCAACGATGACACCTCTGCCACACAGAGTCATACCTGTGCTCGACGTAAGCCCGAAACGCAAAAAGAGTCCGAGCGACTGCTCTGCTGACCGCTCGCAGAAAAGCGCAAGTTTGCGGACCGCCTGCCCCCAGCGATTCTGAGTGCCTGCTACATTGTTCGCTAACTCCAGAGCATGATTGCGTTCTTAAGATCCAGATAAAACTTGCGATGCTGTTCTATACACGTTTTGATGACAGGTGACTTGACCCAGCGCGGAGGTGCCGACATGTAGTCCACTAATTGTAAGATATTTTTGGAACTAGGTTTGCGATCCCATCTTGTTCTAAACTCCCCATTAGCAATTCTCGTCTGCACGTTCAAAAATGCAAGCCGGTCATGCTTGGGTTTCTCTATAGTTAGTTTGATTTGTGAGTACGACCGATTCAGAAGATTAAAACAAGTGTCCATTTCGCACTGAGTGGGGCTACTACTGACAGTCATCTGTGTCTCTACAGTACGAAAGAGGTTTGCGTTCCATGACTGGCGCTTCAACTACATGAGTATGACAGCCAATATACCGGAGCTATTCTCTGTCTCATGGTTAGACCTCTAACCTGCTTGTAGTATCGCTCCGACCATCGAAAAATGGAACATTGAAGACATTCATTTACAGGGCCCGTAGTAATCCACCACGCATGGCGTAAGACATGACGGCAAGCTCGCGAACCTCACGACAAGCTCGCGTTCTGGCCCTGAGGTTCGCGAGCTCATTCACAGGGCTATGCGGGGTTAACCGCAAAACCATTGCTTCTGCCGAGATGGAGCTCCCATTTTGCGAACGAGAGTCAACACGTTAACCTGTTGAACTACACGTGCACATTCATCCTCATTCTAGTGGGCCTAATCAAGCACACAGTCACCTTGCATTAACATGTTCATTTGAGTACTTTCGCACTGGGCGAACGAGAGCTAACCTTACGAAGCATTGGTTGTTTACAGTTGATTAAAACTGTAAACAGTTTTATCCTATGCCTCAAGGACCACACTGAGGATCATCCAAGGACAAGCCACTTTTCTTTTAATGCTACCACCATTTTATTTCAATCCATGTATCAAATTATTAGATTGGCCCCAAAGTTTTTTTGAACCATTTTCGAAGATTCATAACGTCTGAATTCTCCAACCGATTTGACTATTTTTAATTTTATATTGAAGAGTAAATCATGCTCTTTATAATGACATCTTAGCTGCTTGCTAATGATCATCTGTTGCATAGATAGGAGCGGTAGAAGAAAATTAGTCAAAATTCAATTCTCTGTGTAGGGTCATAAAATATCGGAAACTTGCAACAAAAATCAGAACAGTCAGTATTATAGGTTTGTTACCTGCTCTCTCTGACTGTGCAAGGTCTGCGCTGATTGGGCGTTTCTATGAAAAGTTATGATTTTCGAGCAACCAATAAAAAAGGGCGAATTTGATTTATTTTGGCATTTTTCAGAGAAATCATAACTTTTCATAGAGACGCTCAATCGGCGCAAACTTTGCGCTGTTAGAAAGAGCTGGTGAAAATACCTACAATACCGACTGCTCCGCTGTAAGTTTCAGATTTTTTATGACCCTACACAGAAAATTCGAATTTTGACCAATTTTTTCTATCGCTCCTATCTATGCAACAGATGGCCACTAGTAAGCAACTAAGATGTTTTTATGAAAAACATGACTTACTCTTTCATATGAAAATAAAAGCAATCACATTGGTTCGAAAAATCAGAAGTTATGATCTTTTGGAAATGGTGCGAACGAATTTTCGGGACAACCTAGTAATCTTATATATAAAGCTGAATGTCTGTTTGTATGTCTGTCTGTATGTCTGTCTGTCTGTCTGTACGTATGTTCCGAATAGAAAATTCCATTTCTGAACCGATCCGGACCAAACTTGGCACACATACACCTCGGGCCCCGGCGGGTGTCATAGGCTACTTTTCGTCATCGATCGATATCGATTTTATCGATTTTTATCGATTTTTTTGCTGAGTTCACCTACGGGGCTGGGAGTTGGCACAGGGGGGTAATCGAGCATGGGGATTCCGAATACAATATTGGTTTTCAGGATTATCGATTACTTTTATCGATTTTATCGATTTTTTTGCAAAGTTTGAGCTACGGGGCTGGGAGTTCGCAGAGGGGGGTAATCGAGCATGGGGATTCCGAATACGATATTGGCTTTCAGGATTATCGATTACTTTTATCGATTTTATCGATTTTTTTGCAAAGTGTGAGCTACGGGGCTGGGAGTTGGCACAGGGGGGTAATCGAGCATGCTGATCATCCCCAAGGGGGGTGATCAGCATGCTCGATTATACTCCTGTGCCAAATTCCAGCCCCCTAGCTCAAATTTTCAAAAAATCGATAAAATCGAAAAAGTAATGGACGATCCTGAAAACTAATATTGTGTTCGTAATCTGCATGCTCGATTACCCTCCTGTGCAAACTCCCAGCCCCGCAGGTCAAACTTTACAAAAAAATCGATAAAATCGATAAAAGTAATGGACGATCCTGAAAACTAATATTGTGTTCGTAATCAGCATGCTCGATTACCCCCCCTGTGCAAAATCCCAGCCTCGCATGTCAAAATTTACAAAAAATCGATAAAATCAATAAAAGTAACTGATAATTCTGAAAACTAATATTGTATTCGGAATCCCCATGCTCACTTCCCCCCTGTGCCAACTCCTAGCCCTGTAGGTGAACTCTGCGAAAAAATCGATAAAAATCGGTAAGATCGACATCGATCGATAACGAAAAGTGGACTGTGACACGCGCCGGGGCCCGAAGTGTATGTGTGCCAAGTTTGGTCCGGATACGGCGGAGCCGGGTTCATCATAATTCGCTGCTCACTGAGATTTTCTACACAATCTCACTTAACAATTTGTAAGTGCAAAAAATCCATTTTTTCCGTTGGACAATTGTGAAAATTCTCGGATTTATCCTCTCCTAATATCTGCTCCAAGACGAAGGCGGTCGCCCAAATAGGTTGAAAGCATGCAAGGCTGCCGCGCACGGGCAATTGTCAACCACAGGGCGCGCGCACGCTCGGTCAGCGGTCATCCACGCGAGCGTGCGCGCGCCCTGTGGTTGACAATTGCCCGCGCGCCGCGTCCGCGTCAGCCTTGCATGATCTCAACCTATTTGGGCGACCGCCTTCGTCATGGAGGAGATATTACTATCCTCTCCTACGCTTCTAGTGCCTCTAGCTATTTGATAGATCAGTTGTGCAAAAGGCAGGGTTCGGCAATGGGCGGCAATGAAGAAGTAAATCGTGCACTATTATTTAACCTGAAAAATGCCAAAGAAAATTCAATATTCTCAAGAAACTAATGGAAAAGTACTGAGAAGGATTCTCAAAGTAAATGGTTTTTCCTAATCCTCTGTTCAATATGGTTTGTATTAGGTCGGTCCGAAAGTTCTGTCCCACCATTTTCAAAAAATCATAACTTCCTCCTATCATGATGTTTCTGCATGGCTAAAAACTTATTGAAAAGAGCAACTCATGCGCTTTCTAAATCTATCTTGGACGCTATCTACTAAACTCGGAATGCGGAGATAAAATTGGAAAAAGGAAATCATTTCAATTTTGGAATTTTCAGGCAAGCCCGTTAAAAAATCCAAAACCGTACCATAGAATCCAAAACAACCAGTATCTTAGGTCTTCTGATCCTCTCTTTCCATATGAGCAAAGTTCGCGCTGATTGGGCTCTTCTTGGAGATATTATGATTTTCGAGAAAAAATGCTAAAAAATCAGTTCCTTAAGAAAATTAATTTTCTGGCATTTTTTTCAAAAAATCATAACTTCCAAAGGAAGGGTCGATCAGCGCAAATTTTGCTCACCTAGAAAGAGGAAACCAGAAAAGCTAGGATACTGGTTGCTTTGAATTTTATGGCACGGTTTTGGATTTTTTAACAGACTTGCTTAAAAATTCCGAACCTGAAGTTATTTCCTTTTCCCAATTTTATCTCTGCAATGCGAGCTTGTTAGTTAGCAGCCAAAATAGATTTAGAAGGCGCATAAAATGCTCTTTTCAAAAAGTTTTTATTAATGCAAAATTGCTGTGTTAGGAAGAAGTTGTGATTTTTTAAAAATGGTGGGACAGAACTTTCGGACCAACCTAATATATTATGCAAATTACATTTTACACAGCCGTCAAATTTTTTTTGCAAACTTTCAAGGTTTTTTTTCACAAATTATTGTACACTTAAATAATGAAATAAAGACATACCAGTCTTACACTGCTCAAATTGTACTCAAAGTTACAGGGTGATGTTAAGATTAACCGAACAGTGGAAGACACTTTGAAACAAAAATATTTATTATTTAGGACTTGCTAGAGCTAAAAGCCAGGGCACAATTCCAAAAATGCGTGTGCAAAGATTCCATAACTTGGCAGTTTCTTCATCTTCCTTTTTTGCACCTGCGGCATACATCTGCAATTATATTTTCAAATACAGTGTAAAAAATCATAAATAATAATCTTACCGTTGTGACTATGACGGCATGAAACATTGCAACTACTCGCACCAAAAAAACTCAAATTTTTAAACTCCATTAAATCCCGAAAATATAAATTCCTCACCAGGGGATAGGTGTTGGCTGCTCTATTATCGTTGTTGATGGTTCAGGAAATTGTTTATATTATTCGCCTGCTGATTGTTGTGTCAATCTCCTCGTATTCTGGAGGGGTACTAAGTGCTTCTGGCTTTGCCTAAAATCTTCAAATTGGGGACCCGGAAGCGAACAGAACACGACAGGAAACTTACCGTTAGTGCAGATAAGAAGTGTACTCTAGCCTGTTCGTAAGTGGGCAGGGAAGAACCGGTGAAGTGCTAGGTTCCATAGGCTAAATTATCCAACATTTTATAATTTTTTTCATTAGCCCAAACGTCGACATTTGTGACACGATAAGAAATAAACTAGCCCCATTAGAATTAACCAAACAAAAAATTCATCCGAAATTTTCTTCATAAAAATAATCCTTACAAAAAAAATATACAGATTACAGATTAAAAAATGTGCCTACTGTTTAATGATTGCAGATAGCTCTCTTGTCATGAAGTCTGAATCTTAGGCTACCATTTTTAGAGCTGGCTTCAACTCAGGTTTACAACATAAAGCGGATCGATCACCTCATTACTTCAAGACATACTGCAGAACTACGGTAGGAACTTAGAAAAGGATTTTGAGAGAACCGTATTTCGCATTAGAAAGGAAACAAAGCGACCTAGAACTTTCACACTGGGCTAACTAGAGTTGCTGATAATATAAATCTTGCCTCCAGCATAACGTTTCCTTGAAAAATTATGCCAAGTAATGGTGGCAGCCGTTATCTTGCTGCTCTTAAAAAATTGTAGTTACATAGTTTAGAATTAGAATCTTGTACAAAGTAGTATATCAAAGCATCCATGAAAACTCTATCACACATATTTTTAGATTTTTTGGAAATTATTTAGGAGGCAACATTTTCACAGTGATGCTGTATGCCGGAAGTTCCTACCGTAATCTTACAGTACTAAAGAGAGATGGATGACTTGTTCCCAACTCTCAATCTAACTGTAAGCTGAAGCCAGCTCAACAAAGTGGTAACTTCTTGAAGGCAGCGTCCAGGCAAGTCTGGACCTATGGGGATCTTACGTGGGAAGTACTTTTGGGGCCCTAACTAAGCCACTGCCCAACCGGCAGCTCAGGTAGTGCCCTAACGCCTGAGATATTCCCCTCGAAACTGGACCCCGCGACCGTGTTTTGCATGGATTCATGGCGCAAAGCGTGGATCCTGGCGCGATGCTGCCATGAATCCATGTGAATACGTTCGCGGGGGCCAGTTTCGAGGGAAATATCTCAGCCATTAGAGTACTACCTGAGCTGCCGCTTGGGCAGTGTCTTAGTCAGGGCCCCAAAAGTACTTTCCACGTTAAAGCCCCATAGGTCCAGATCTGCCTGGACGCTGCCTTTAAAGAGTTCACGACAAGAGAGTTAACAACTATCTAACAGTAGGTACATTTTTTGGAACATCCTGTGCAATGAATTGGTTTGAATTGAGATATTGTTATGCAGACTTTATCAAAAGTTTAGTTCTCAAAAAACATTATTGATTCAGTTCCTGAGAATATGAATGGTTTAAAGGGCTTCAAATATCTATCAACTCTCAAAAATAAGATCCTACTAGAATGAATTCACCAATAAAAAATGAGAACATCAATATGCGATTTAAGATTCCTTTCCTCCTTCTACTCCTACAAAGGTTTCCTCTCATATAGTGTTCCTGCAGACGGGGACACTGCGGGGGACACTATACAAGTAGGAAATCTACTCAACTGTCACTACAAGCAACAGTAAAACCGAAAGAAACGCCACAGAGACTCACCAGCATGCGCGACAAGACTCCTCAACGTATACAGACGAGATAATCAAGTATCGTTCATTCGTTGACCGTACGGACTGCCGACCGCGTGGCAACTGCAACGCGTGCCTTCTAAACTTGCGAAAAAGTGACAAGTTGGACCGTGGCTTAAGATGAGAAGAATTCTTTGTTTCTTTTCTACATTATAAAGATGAGAAGAATCCTCTGTCTTCTTTCTATTCATCTTTTCTACGAAAACATCATGCACGCGCAGCGGTCGCCGCGCGGTCAGCAGTCGTTACGGTCAACGAATAAACGATAGCTAGAGCACGAGAGATAAATCTGAAAGAAAAGAAAAAAATCTCGAAGTCTACCTCACAGAAAACAGAGAACTCATCGCCGAGTAGTTGACCGCAGAGGGATTGCCCGTAGATTGCGGAGCGAGCGAGCGCTCCAGGCCGGTCCGTGCGATCGATTACTCAGGCTCCCGCCAGAGTGCCGAAGTTATGCCAGCGCTACGCCAGCATTTCGATCGATACACGTGTATTTCGTTGGGGACGTCAGCTAGCCCCGCCCCAACGAAATACACGTGTATCGATCGAAGTGCTGGCGTAACGCTGGCATAACTTCGGCACTCTGGCGGGAGCCTCAGTGATACATATAGTCGATTCGTTCATCGCATGGACTGCTCCAACGCTGCGGACCACGCGCGGCACTTCTGAAATAATGCGAGAGCACGATTTGTGCAGTGGCGAACTTGTATTGGGGCACGTGTTTTACCTGTATGACATGACAAGCGAAATCGAGACGCATAGTTTTGATGTGGCACTGTTGCACACTGCGAGGTTTCCTGTGACGAAGTTTTGGGTAGACACTGCCTTTAAGCAGAAAATGATGCAAGCGCAGATTTTAGGGCTGCCAGAGGCTGAGAAGCAATGTTTACCGGTCGCCTAATAAAAAGATCAGCGCCATGACGTTTCAGCTGGAAATCAGCTTAAGCAACAGTTTCTACAGTAGAATGAGAGCGCTTTCTCTTACCAGTGCTTCTCTGTATTGTTAGTTTTTTATCTTCTTCAGTTCATGTCTTTTTTGTCCTTCAAAAGTTCATTTACAACTTTTGTGGCAAAACTTCAGATAATTGAGCAAAACTAATATGAGAATAGTCTCTGAACCTTAACAAAGGATGAGAAACTGAAAAACTACGTGCTGCGGATCATGCTGGCTGAATTCCCCGAGTCTGGTCACTGGCAGCCTGTCGCACGCGACGTTTTCCATTTGGAAGCCCGCAGGTAACGATACGCCCTCATCTTCTTAGCATTATGAACATTCGTCTTTTTTTGCATTTAGGCGTATATCCAGCTCATATAGCGATTGAAAAGGTCTCATGTGTTTTACTATTACCCTTAAAGAAAATTTGTAAGGCAGTTAGTGATCCTACTTCGAATAGTGGCTTAGGGTGGTCGATATATAGTCCTCCTACAGGTATTACTCTTGGCGAAAGAGCCCGTGGATGCTCAAGCAAGGGATCGGTATTGGCGTAGAATAAAGAGCTGGATTGCAATAATGTAGTAGTCAGAGGAAATCCGCAGAATCTAAAATGCATGAGCATCAGAAGAAAATTTGCAAACCCCCCCCCCCCCCCCTCAAAACCCATTCACCTCTTTTTAAATTCGTAGTCCTCCGCGAACATCGTAGAAATGGGATCGTCAAGTTGACGATATTTTTTGGAAAGCAGTTTTGATAGTAGAGGAATGCCACTTTGTACGAGGTACTCTCTCAAACAGCAAATTCCATTGCGTAGCCGTGAAAATGCATAAGATGAGCTTATCTGGAGTTATTATATTTGCAATTTTATATGGGAGTTGGTGACTCACATCGGGTAGGAAGCATTTTGCTGGAGGAACACTTGAGTCAAGCGGAGAATTCGAGGCTATCAGGGTCTCATCAGAGAGGCCTAAATCGGTAACTCACGTTTTAATGTCAAAAATAACGATCTTATGCACAAAAGGTTTGTTGAAGTTTGCTGCCATGCTAAAAATAATGATTTTTTTGTTCATTGCTGAGATCTAGAAAACTCTGCAACATTTCCGTTTCAACTCTGAAATTCAGCTAAGACTTATCGTCAACCTCTAATTAATCGAGATATGAAACAAATCGAAATATGATCTGATTAAAATTTGATTTCAATGGTTTTTTGAACATTCAAGCAATTTGGGTTGTTGAGTTGATTTTTTAATTATGGAAAATTACATCTCTGTTTTGTCTTAGACATTGCCAGTAACGTTAGTAAACTTGAGCCATCATGTTCGTCAAAGCATTTCGCTGAATTCAATGTCGTTTAGCTTCTAATAATTAGTAAAAATAATGGATGATGGCTAGAATTGCTCAAAAATATTTTTGAAGAAGCATACAATTTCCGCATTCAGTTCATTGAAAGCCTTCTTTCAGTTACACATTCTTGTCTTATCGCGTTTCCTTACGACTGAAGATACTTCTTGTCAAACTAGCTACAGCTGAAGGTCGATCTGGCCACTACTCTCGCACACAATATTACAAAAAGTTATTGTTAATTATTGTTTTCTTGTTTGATTGCATATTGATAGCTCACGACTAGCCAGCTTAGCCTACTGGGAGGTCGATTTCAAAATTTGTTTTCCTGATATGATTAGTATTTGAATCACAAGATAGTTACATCGGTTGACTGAATGTCTTTCTGGTGTCTTTCGCTGTTATGACTCATCTTTTCTCAGCTTTGTCTATCTTGTTGTGCTTTCAGAGAGCCTGTGTTTTTTATGGGGGTTTAATCAGCTAGCCTCCGCCCGTAGGCTCGCTGGTCCTCAAAAGAATGGAAACTTTATCTCTGAAAGACAGTAAGATATTCAACACACTACCAATGCGATTCCCTCATTTACAATTGGTTAGTGCTACGAATTAGTGAGTTGAACTTAAGCCTTTCATCGGAAATAATGTTTTATTGTTTTTCATTGGGAAGTTGGCTATCGTTTGAGTTTACTATTAGTGCTTGATTTTTACTAACGGCACACCCAGAGTGTATTACAATAAATAAATAAAAAAGTTTTGCTCATATGGAAAGAGCAGGTGATAGACTCCACAATACCGACTGCTCCACTTCTTTATTGCGAATCTACAAATTTCTACGACCACGCAGGAAAATAGAGATTCAAGAAACTTCTTTTGACTAATTTTACCTATGTAGTATGTAGCGCATTATAAAGTCTCTAACAATGGAAGCTTTGTTTCGTCAAAGTGGCCTTTTTGAATGGACGTTTACTTAGAGTGCATAAAACGCTGATTCCAAACCTGCCTTGCTTATCTGCAGAACGTTTATGGACGAGAAGTTATGAACGTTTTTCGGTATGGTATGCATCACATCTAAGAAGGCCACTTCTACTTGCTTCCCTTTAAAGGCAGTGTCCGGGCAAAAACTCGATTTTGAGATTTCGTGCTTACCCGGGCCTATTCGCCATGCTGACTTCGAAAATCCACATTGGAAAGCGCGAGAACGGCGAAAAAGGGCTTTAACGCAGGAGGGAAATCAGAAGTGGGCGTAGCCTTCCCTCTGTGAATTTCACGGTCCCAGCTTCTGAAGCAATTTCCTCAGTTCTGCTAGCGCCCTGAGATCTCCACAGGCCAGGTGCAAATGCATGATTTGAAATCGGGACCGAGAAGATCGCTCCGGAAGCTTGGAGCGTAAATCCGCAGTGGGAGGCCCGCCCACTTCTGATTTCCCTACTGCGTTAGAGCCCTAATTTGCCGTTTTCGCGCTTTCTGATGTGGATTTTCGGATTCAGCATAGTGAATAGGATCGGGTAAGCACCAAATCTCAAAATCGACTTTTTGCCCGGACACTGCCTTTAAGTCGCAGACATGGATATGAAGTGAATGTATTATATGAAATGAAGTATACGATGAAGTGCATGATCTATTTTTCTGAATAACAAAGCACAACAAATCACAAATTTTCGAAAATGGTGCGACAAAACTTTAGTTTCAATCTGCTTAACTGTGACGATTAACACAACTGATTAGCCCACCTTCGAGATCGTAGTAGATTACAGGAACTGCTAACACATGCGCCAAAGCGAGCTGACATGGATTGCCTGAGTAAACAATGGCCACATCAATGGCATCTTCCTTCAAAGTGTCAAGCAGATTCGAGTTGATCATCTGTAATTGATTACAGTTTTCGAAACAGAGTTGATTCGCTGACCACACTAAATAATAAGTACATTCGACCGCTTTGAATACTAAGCACCGCGTTTTTAGAATGACTTGCTTAATTTTTAAACTTAGAACTAAAAGTAGCACATCATTTCAGAATTTGTTCAAATACTCGCACTATTTGAGGCAGAATCAAGCTGCGAAATTTTCGTCTTCAAACGAAAAAATTTGTTAGGTGGAACATAAGAATTTTTTAAAATTCCGTAGTTTTTCCAAATTACTAAATCTGCTTGAAATAATCTAAGTTAGAAAGAGAAAAACCTTACTTTTGCTAGATGCTTTCAATGCAAGATACAACATTGTCATATTGCTTCAACAGAACTCTGTTGAATGCAGACTCTCAAATGTTTTTCCAACTTTTGATCCTCTAGAATGGTGAAAGACCCAAAGATTCCCAAATTTAGTTTTTATTTGAGTTATATAACCTAAGCTTTTCAACAAAATAAGTTTACGCTGATACGACATCTCTACGTGAAGTTGTCATTTTCGAATTTTTACTCGAGAGTGTTAAAATTGTTTGAAATAAATTCTCAAATGTATATAAAATACTGCTGAATTACACGCAAGAAAAAAGTACTTTACAGATTGAAACGCCTGAGCATTCTTGAATGATTTCTTTGAATTCTAGGTGCGCGACTTATTTTTAACCCAACATGCAATGACTACAGAAGCCTTTCATAGATACCCGACAAAGCGAGCCTAACTAAAATTCTGAATTTATCATTCGTCAACCCTATGGCATTTACCGGAAAACTGCAGAGAACAATGATGAATGGTTGATGGAGCAATTTTTGAAGTTCCTTTTGGTTAATATTTTCATAAAGCTTCAGTATTCGTATTCTGTTACCAGCCAAAATTCCACAATTCCTTAATGACTGTTTTCTACTGAATTCCTGCATTATAGAACTGTAGCCATAATTTGAAAGTAAACAATAACAAAACAAGTAACGGCAATTGGCTAAAATGGCTAGATTGAGATTTGAGATTTTTCTAGAGATGGTTGCACTTGCCCTTGCATTGCTTTCAAGATATGACTAAATTCTGAAATTTTTCAAGGTTTGTCATCTGAAGCTGTTGAGCAAAGCAAAAATTGAGAGAAATTGAGAGTTTTTCAATGTTTTATTTCTTTCGACAGATCTACGAGACTGACGCTCAATGCAGCATCTGCTTAACTCTTTACGGGACTTACCTAATTTTTGGCTGAAAACTCCGGGGCAGCTCGTATATTCAAAAAGAAATTAGAAAGAAAAACATTCCGAAGCTTTTTATGATAGCCCAAAAATCATTGCATAGCAGTAAACTTTCCAATCGCTTTCAGTAGCGAACTTATTGTTATAATACTAGAGTGAGAACAGCACAGCATCACTTTGGCATTGACATGAAAATCGTTTTCTCGATTTTATTCAGGAAAAAAATACAGGAACAGTATATATAAATGGCTGATGTGAATAGTGTATATGTAAGCAAGTTAGAAATTTTCTAGGATTTTTTGGAAAGAGTTACGATTTCTTCTTTGTTTTTCGGGCGGTTAGATCTTTCCGATTTTTGCTTTAAACTCGAGATGGACTTGAACTGGTGCGAAAGTAAGAAGCTCATCTTGTAGAGCTTCCACTGCTCTATCAAATGGTACCTTAAAACCTGTCTAGAACCAAGAAGTTCATGTATCGCGATCGAAAGTTAAAACGGACGGAACTTATGCGACAACCTCATAATAATATGAAATTGATATTATTAGTGATTAGCACTAATTTACGTATTATGGTTAGTCCCAACTTTTTCGCTGCTTGCTGCTGAATTTTTTGAATTAATGAGATTGCTGAGAGTTTTGCGTTTGATCTCGAAGAGATAAAAACGATAAAAACGATAAAAAGTCGTAAGAACACCTTCAGGCAT
>CATQJL010000223.1:42844387-43268371 GCA_958299035.1 Cylicocyclus nassatus | reverse complement strand
AAGCAGTGGTATCAACGCAGAGTACTGACTCAATGTGCTCGAATTTGCATTTCTAGCTTGCCAGTCGATGTTCAATGAGGTTTGGCACCTGTAAATTATTAGGAAGTCATCTAGAGATGCCAAAAATCTATTGCTGCTTGTTTAGTCTAACCACCCATCATCAGGACTCTTCCGGAAAATCGACGTGAAAATTCTGAAAATTTACCAAGCTTCATGGTAAAAAACCATATGTTTGGAATTTGGATGATTATTTTGATACCTACAAAGGGAAATAGTCCCAAAACCTGATAGGTGAAAAGAGGAAGAGGAACTGCACCGAAAATGCTTGAAATGTTTACTCATGTATATCTCACGTGTTTTTTGAAATAGTCGAAAAAATGGAAAGAATTCTCGTAACGACCTAATATTTGTTTGAATCAATGGTAGTCGAAGAGGAAATTTGATAAGGATTATTCAAATGCACAAAATATTTTCTGCAAGCGAAATGTGGGTGTGTTTTGATGGCTGTGCGTGTTTTCGAGGCGATATCCTATTTCATTGCTTTCTAATGTAATTTATGGCTGTGCGCATGTCCACAGCAAGATTTTATGTCCGTCAAAATTTGGTTTAGCCTTCCGCATTGCATTAGAAATGCAAATTCGAGCACATTGAGTCAAATAAATGAGGTGGAAGAAAGAAATAGGAAAATTTTCAGTATTTGTCAGTCACGTAGAGAACGCAGAGCACGAGCTGACAAAATTTAGAGAATATAGAGCGAAAAACTTTTTCGTTAATCGTATAAAATAGTCTTGCAAAGAAAGAGAAAGCATATACAGAGGGGCTTGAGGGAAGCGGATACCAATCTTACATCACTTGTCCCTTCCATTTTTGTCCATTTTAAACATCAGATTCAGTTCTTCATCAAAACCCAATATAGTTTAAAAAGTAATTAGCTTAACAAGCTGAACACAGCTGATTAAGAGCATCTTCACGATTGTAGGGATTTTTTCTTGCAGCCTTAACAGAAGAGATACAAGATAACAAAAGACTGATTCTAATAATGAAAGTTTGTAATATGGTAATAGCACTTTCACTGAGACTGAGAAGTCGTGTAGGAAGTGATGATATTTCAATGCAAAAAACGTGATATGATACTTTGCTGAACAAAGCTCAAAAAGGCGATATAAAGTTCCATCAATTATATGGGATGTTTTTTGAAGCTTGCCAGTATGTTCGAATGAACTTAGTAACTCAATCCAACAATCAGCCAACTTCAAAGCCAAACAGCTTGATGGTCGTATTGGAGTTTTCTGATTTGCTTCATGAAGCTAGCTTTGCTCGTAAAAAACAGCGATTTCTTAATAAAAGGAAGATCTTAACATAATATTTGAAAAGAAAATCCCTTCTACTGAATCTAGATAAGTTTTTTCAAGTTTTCTGATATTCTTTTCAAATATTCATGGTATACTATGAATATTTGAAAAGAAAATCCCTTCTACTAAATCTAGATAAGTTTTTTCTAGTCATTTTTTCATTCAACAAATTATAAATTGCAACAAAGGATAGAGAAACTATTTTGATAAAACACAAACCATTTTTATGAAGGCTATTATTGGGCATATTTAGTGTAAAATTATATGATCGTAGGAATACTGTAACTTTTACAAATTTTGCAATGTCAGGAAATTCATGGTATACTATGCCTTTCTGTTGAAAAAGAAAGGATTAATGGAAAAAGGAACACAGCAACAGATTCGGAGGGCAACTTTTATGTCAGTTCAGAAAGACTAAAATCATAAGTGAAATTTAGTCAAATTATATAATAGATAAATTAAGTCCTTACTTTTACTCTTTGAGAATGAACAGTCAACAGTGAAATTTTGTCACGCTCAAGTAATAAGAGCGCAAGTAGTTACGAGACTAGCAAAATACACCTCAAGAATAAACAGTGTCTGATTTGAATATAATCAGTGACTGATTGAAAAGACTACATAACAGAAAAGCAGCAGAACATTAGCATAAACAAAAAAAATTTGAAATTGTCTCGACACATGTCTTCCTACGTCATATCAGCATACGAAATACGCAAAAGCTCTAACAGATACGGGAAGAAGATTGGGAATTGGGAAGGGTGGAGGGAAAGCTTAAGTTTCTATCATGTGTTGCAAAAAATAAGCTGAGATTACATGATAATCCACAAGTTTTGCATTTCTGACGTTAATGGATGAGAATAAGGAGAATGGGAGAAAATGACGGAAGAGGGGTGGAAGTAGAAGAGTGGGAGGTGAGACCCCAGATGCTAATTTGAATTTTCAAAGGTTTTAAAAAATTATTTTAATTATTTGTAAGAGTAAACAAGTCATTTGCGCATTTTTATAACCTATGTAAGTAAATTTTAGAAATTTAGCGACCCATCCTCGGGGATCCCCTCGGTTTGCCACTGCCTGTACTGAAGCGAGGACAAAAGAGGGAATCTTTTTGTTTGGTCAAGATATCTTGGCTTTGACCCTGTAACTAACCAACTAAAACGTAATCTCAAAAATTTTAGCTATCTTATGATGGCTGCTGAATATGCCTGCCAGGTCCTACAGGGGAGCATCGTAATGTCAAAAAGGCAGTCTGAGAAAAAACGTTAGAATTCATGAATTCTTGCTTCTTCTTTAATAGCGTTTTACGCAAGGCTTAGGTATTTGTGTATTAAGCCAAAAAACGCCTGATCCGCTAAAACTAAGATTATCGAAAAAATTGATACCGAAGTTACGATATTTTGAATTTGAAAATTGCAAAGCGGGCAGGGAGGGGGAGGGTGGGGGGGGGGGGGGTAGGTGGCAAAATTCTGTTTGTTTGATGGGCTTAAACGGTCCTCCGAAAAATAATCAACACGGCTACCTAGTTATCAAATTTGAATTTTCCATAATTCCACGATCCTGCAGATATACCCTTTGCTCATTACCCAGAAACGCCTGCCCAAGTGTCACCTGTCACCCTGAATCCACATCTTCTGCAGGCTGTGTAATTCTTGCAATTCCGAAATGTCTCAAAAACTCTCATCTGCTACGGTAGCTGTCGTTGAAATTGAGGGAACTACTTCTAACTAATTTCGGAGGTTTTCGAAAACACAAAAAGTCTTTTCCGACTCTTTGCAAAGCACTCATTATATTCGTGCAACTTCCTGTGGAATGACTTTGGTCAAGTTTTATGTAGTTGAAAACAAGTTCTAAATAGAGGAGGATTAAAATGAGAAAAACATAGAGGAGATATGTAATTGCTTAGCAAAAAATTCAGAGGTGGCACAAATCACCATATAAAAATATCCAGCAAATCTACACGAAATCGACAAATTTCGCGGGACAAGAAAATGTATGTAGTTGAAGACTTGAAATACACATCGCATTCTTTGCAAACATGCAACTTTTACACTAAATGTTCCCGAAAGAACAAGAAAACCTCCTTTAAGGATACATATATTACCGCATTTGGGGTGATTCCCTAAAACAGTTGCTTTGAACACGAGGCAAAAATCACGGACAAAACTTATGCACCAACTTGATATGTAACCCTCTTTTCGCACCTCCATCTCCTCCACTTTAGTCTCTTCTTCTTCAATCTGTAGACGTTCCTCGTGCTCGTCACTCTCTCACCTTTCCTATTCTCTGTACCATCAACTTTTTCAAGCTCTAATGTGCTTTCCGTGCAAGGCGAAATTTCGAGAATGTGCTCCAAAATAAAACTCTTGTGTACAATGAAGAGGCATAAGTATGACATCAAATTTGGTGTGTAGATGCGCAATGAGACGTCAAAACAAATTTACGAATTTAGAATAAATCACATGAACTCGATAGGTGGCCTTACAACTCCGTTTCGAAACGTCTGAATAGCGACGGTTACAGAAGTATCAGAGGGTGGATGGAAAAAAGTGAACAATAATAGATTTCTAAGGAGAATGCTTTATTGAGCCTGACAAAATCAGATTTTATGAAGAAACACCGAATGGAAGTTTTGCAATGGTCCAAAAAGTAATGAGAGACAACTTCATATTATATTTCGTTCATTGTAATAGGAATCAACGAATTTCAAAACAGATATACTTCCTGATTTACTTCTGTAGTATAGGATCAAATTTCTCAAAGAATTTGTCGTAACGAAACCAATTTGGCAGAGTTCAAAATTTATTGGGTTTTTCCCCTTATTATGTGACTTATCGTTTTCCTGTTATCCAAAACTCGGTCATAGAAAACCTACCAAAGCAACTTATGGTCGTTTGGAGTCTAATAAAATACAGCAGTTTGAATAGTTTGAAAGTTGCATAAGGGAAAATTCAATAACATACCATCATTTTGCTGCAGAATGTGATGCAAAAGCGAAAAGAAAGTGAAAACGAAAGTCGAGCCGTGGTGATGGGCAATTTGGTTGTAATTCAAGAAGACTTTGATGCGGAGATGGCAAACATTAAAGATTTGGAGATGCAATGCGCAAACGAGAGATCAGATACACAGATGATAATAGAAAATTCTACTTTTCCCGATGAAATCATTATTCGATTGATAGTAATCGTCTCAAATTAACAGTCAAAATCTGGCGAAAATCATTAAAAAACATCAACCTCTCTTAAAATAAAGACCAAAATGGAGAATCTTATAACTTGAAGGAAAAAATCTATTCGAGCCAGAAGCAGGGCCCGGCACCGATGGTTTGGGGTCAAACTGGACTTTGTTTTTTGGAGTTAGAAGCAACGGGGACATCGTTTTTATGAGGTCCTGGAGGAAGCGCCAAAAAAACAGACGAACATGTCAGGTTTCACGAGTTGAACGTGTTCTTTCGCAAGCGCGCGAATTTCAAATGCAAGGTTCAAACAAACAAATGGCTTGTTTACTGCGCACAAACAATCACATGGCTCCGAATTTGGGCTACGTGTATACAATATTACTCCAAACTATGTTATGTAAAAAGTTCCCAAAACTTATGTGTCCTAATATCCGTTCCCGAATTTGTTGGTTCCTAGACCAACTACCAAACCAACTGGGTTGGTTCGGAGCATAAATATCGGAAAGTTCACATGAGTTTTGGACCTTTTTGATTTAAACGATTAGAACGGTCAAAAATCTATCATATAGTGAAGAGAGCGGATCAAACCGTTGCCTCTTCCCTTTTTTTGAGTCAAAAGTAGTATAATTCTACGCGTTGATAGATATCGCGCTCCAATCACTTGCGGTGTTTTTGAAATATGTGGCGAAAAATGCATCGCAGGATTGTTGAGGCTACAGATTTGGTTGGTCTAGGAAAATCTCGACATTCCCAGCATCAAAATGGTACTATACCCAATGGCAGAGCCTTTAATCGACTCGAAATGTTTTCTTTTGCTTTTTTGTTATATTACATAAATCAAAGTGCGCTTTTTTCGCTTTGTTGCTATTTGGGTTGAATTAGGGTTCCCCTACTGATTTTCACGTCGAGAGGGACTTCGTAAATTTTCGCGAAGTCATGGGGGACTTCGTTTTCTAAAAGCCTCCAAACCAACGCGTGCCGGGCCCTGGCCAGAAGGCAAACTCCATTTGTTTTACGTGGTGATAACAAAGTATAGATCCGTAGCAAGATATATCAATTCAAGTTCAATTCTCTTTCTTCATCAACATTTGGGAAGTTCCATTTTACCAGCCCAGCTGGTGTCTAAGGCAAAGATGAATAATTTGGGAGAAAACGTCAGTAGACGTGATGGCTGACCGTCTGCAATGGTTAGTAATAGCTGAGATGAAAACTGTAAACAAAATAGAGTAAAGAAATATATAAGCTGCAGTTATATCCTCGCATAGTTATTATCTGTTGTTTCCAATATCACAACAACAGATAGAAATGAAATTTAACCTTATATGTCTACCCAGTCAGACTGACACATTAAAATTCTGAGAAGTTGAAGCTTTTTAAAAACATGAATAGAAGGATTCGGACATTGATGAGTTAAAATTGGCCAATAAATAAGTTCTATCATTTTTGAAGGTCTGCGATAGTGTTATTACAAATTTCTTCAATGTTTGGTATGTTTGGAAAGAAAAAAGGAAATCAAAAAGCCCAATTTTCATCACCAAATTTCAAAAAAAAACATGCAACAAAAAATGTAGTCAAATTGAATGGAATGTACAAATGGTATGCATCCATGTGATTTTTTTATTTGCAACCATCTGGAGGGTCATACTAGATGGTCAATCGCAAGCAACCTGGGCCCAAAAATTGTCTAACATGCATCAATGTCAGTAAATTCTTACCACTTTGGCTACAGAATTGTGCAAACCGCAGATAAGCTTGTATCAGCGGCGGAACGAGAGGGAGGGGGCGTTCCCAGAGTTTTTTTAAGTTACTTACATGAAATATATAGAAATTATAGAAATTTGCAAATAACCAGGTTATACTTGTGAATGATTAAAATGTAATCGATTTCGAAATTCTTGGAAAAAAAATAGCCTGGTGAAAGTTTTGCCGCAGTGCATGTCTAACGTTAACCGTCATTCGGAGAATTTTGTCGTCCCCCTCCCCAGATGGAAGTCCTGCGACGCCACTGACTTGGTGTCCAGTTAGCAAATCGCTCATCTGCTTAGAACAGGCTGGAAATGGAACTTAGAAGGTCAAAAAAGCAAATTTGCAGGAAGCCAGCCATACGAGGGCATAGTTGTTAATTGCTTAATTGCTAATATTTTGTATTTCTTATGTAAAAGTAGAGGTTTGAAACTGCCCCCATACAAAAAAGTTTGGCTGGATAATAATTATTCAAATATACATGTGGTTTATTTATTATCTGCATGTCAAAACTTACTCGATAGCCAACCTGATGATTGACGGGCCCCACAAGAACCGCCTCCGCTCACTCAGAGATTTGAACAAAAAGAATACTACATTACAATAAAGTTTTCGGGCTACCTTGTGATGAACTATTTTGTCTCTCATTCAGAGGACAGAACAGCTTTTTCTTGATTTTGAATTGCTTTTTGGTAAACAATCATTTTCTAAACTACATAACCCTTACAAAACTGGAAAACCAGTGAGAAAGGAAAAAAGGCTACAAAATATAAGCAGTGGCATGCGAATTCCGTTCTTTCTAGGAAGTGCGTAGATTGCATAAAATCCTCTCATGCTGCTGAAAAAGTAAAGATAACAAATTAAGAAGAGAGGGAGTTGATTTTCGTAAATGTGTTTGCGTACGAGCATTGATGACATAAAGTGAAATTAGAGTTTTTTGAGCTCAAACTAGGATACATTAAGGCTTATCACAATATTAAAGAAGATAGATTGGCATGGAGACGCAGAGCACGAGTAAAAGTAAAGTTAATGCAGCTTAAATCTTGTGGGAGTTCATATTCTTACCTAAGATTCCGCAGACGCAAATTTCGTCAAATGAAAACAAACGTTCAAAAAATATTGTACATAAGATTAGGAAAGTAGGAGAAACAGATTACGGACGCGAGCATTGCTGTCTTCGTTTTCGCTGAAAGTCAAGCTTTCAAGCCGTTTGTATTCACATATAAGTAGTAACACTGATTTAAAAAATGGTCAAATATTGTGAAGACTTACTTGAACTTAGCTGAAGAATAAAGCTTAAACTCTATTTTTCGTTGATGAATGAATCTCTACTTCAATATCAATTCGAAATATTCTGATCGTTTTATGTGTCTGTGAGCACACATATCAAGGAAGAAACTTTGCAAGAATTAATATGTCTCAGATGAAAGAAAATCCACATATTGGAGAAAGTTTGAATTGAAATTGGGAATGAAAACGGCAGCACTGTTCTTAAGTTAGATAAAATCTGCAGAGAGCTATACCGATTGGGACACTAGATTTTGTCATTTTTTGAAGCTTACCAACTTATAGCAGCAATTTCCTAAGCTAAAGAAGGCTAAAATGGAAAGTCATGAACTCTTCTTATGAAAGATGTTCACATTACATATGTATAATCTATTAGGGGGGGGGGGGGGAGGGGAACTGGAGTGAAGTTCATATAGTCGAGATTTACTCACTGACCCTTTCTTATCAAAGACACAACTACGAGTCAGGGCTTGGAATGATGAACTTTTGGTGATTATTTCTTGAAGTCACCTAATCAGGTAAAAAATTAGAACATAATTCTTATAAATACCTATCAAAAAAGATGAAGTCATGCAAGTTATTGAGGCTTTTGACCACGACTTCTAAAGCAGATGATATGACTCAGCCAAGAAATAAAATCTGAATTGCTCGTCTAGACAGTTGCTAGGGAATGTGCTCGACTTTCCACATAAATTAGCAAAAATTGAAAACAATCATTGCAACAAATCAGCCATGACCGCTGCAGAAGGGTTCTCGAAGGCGAAAATGGGAAAAAGTAGAGATATTAATGCACGTTCTGAATGTTATGCATTAAATATTGGAGAAGAAAAATGAGCAGCAAGAGGTGATGTGAGGAGGTGTGGGAGTGCATTTGCAAGCAAAAATAGACGTTGTTGTGAGTCATAAACAGAGCAGAGCAAACATTCCACTCCTTTGCGTGGGTCCCCCGGATCTCTGATTTGATGTTGTCACCATCTCCTTCTCTGAACAAAACAAACCAGAAATTACATTTCTTTGCAGCTGATTTGACGGAAACATTCAAATTATGTTTGCTATAGAGAGGAGATGAGAGGAAATCTCGCAAGCCTGCAGAAGTAAATTTGTTCTGATAACAAAAGATAATTACTGTGTGGGAAAAACAGATTTTTAGGAACAACCTGATCCATAAAATCTGCTTTCGAGGCTTCCTAACTCTTTCTAGACATTTACAACGAAATTCGATTTTCTAGCATTCTAGCTGAAAAGATGTTATTTCTTCAACTTCCATAGGTTTTATGAAACTGAAGGAAAAAGCTGGTTTTGATTTTCAACAAATAGTTCCACGATAATTTTGTAATAAATTGTGAAAGTTGTGAAAATCTGAGTATGATTTCTCCTTTGCTGCAATCACGCCTGATTTTGCTACAGTTTTCCCAAGGAACCACCACAGAGCGACGTAATCTTTCCATTATAGTAGTTCTAGAAAAGGGCATAAATATTTTCGAATAAAGTGCAGCCACATTTCCGAATTTTTTAGAGAAAACATCCGAAAGTTTTTGGGGACCTTCGACCCGAAAAAAACCTTCATTATAAACTTGTTGAATTTCTAAAAAATTTGAAATTTATTTTGATTATATACAAGTTTTATATAAACGAATCACTTGCACATTTTACTCTCATGTAATTCATGTAAGCAGCTTCCTAGAAATTTACTCCCCCCCCCCCCCACTTTGATCCGCCACTTCTGCAAAAGAGAAGACACTTGCACACCGGGAGATCTCTTTTTGGTAAAAAAAATTTACATTCAAATGTTGTCCAGCTTCTTTAGCGAATCGACATTGATTCCAAATTCCTGAGCGCTCATAAAGTTGGGACATAGGAGAAGACTTTTGGCAAATATGTACCCACGAATGTGATGAATAGTAGCAAGTCAATATCATGACACATTTAGCTCAAATTTTTAGCAGCGAGTCAAATATAGTTTCATCTTGAAAATATTGTCAAATAAGCATGCAACTGTGCGTGTGCTCATTTCTCCATCACTTGGGATTGGGCCTCGAATCTACTTGCACATTTTATATATAGCTTTCTTCTCATTTACAGAAAAGAGAGTTTCAGTAAAAATAAGACTTAACTATGAAAAATGTTACCTATGAAAAGAAAACTGCTTGAAATACGAAATACTGCGCGAACTTTTCTCAATTTCTAAAGCAAAGTCATTTTTTATAGACTGGATGTGAAATATCAGTAATTTGCTGCCTGCAGTGGTAAGTACCGGTCAGCAGCAGCATATCCAGGATCATTGTTTGGATTTATCTGTTCGAGAGCATACTTACTGGCGTGTTACTAAGAGAACTGTAGGAGGACACGACCATCGCAAAAATAGATATCCAATTACTTCGAATCATCCCACCACTACAGATCTCCAAAAAACCATCATTGCGTGAAGGCTTCGCGAACGTATGAAGTCATGCAATATGTCATGCAATGTTTTCATGTCATCAGGATGTTGCGCAGAGCATCTATCTAAAACATATTAGTGATCTAAACATATTAGTGATGAAAAAAACGCTTAGACCAAATTTGTTGTCTCTAACTGCGAAGCCTTAGCACAAACACAATTATGGGTCTTTTCTGTACAAAATACTTATTTGTAAACCTGCTTTATCAAAATATCAGCTTTCAGGGGTAAAGCATTTCATAATGTTGCCTATCAGCTATAAAAGCCTGATCTGAGTTATCTCGATATCCTAAGACCTTTTCAAGCAGATTCCTACTTTAGCAGCCTCAAACACATTTAGTAGTATGGCAGATGGCGTAAAATGCTCATAACATTCTTCAACGTAAGCTTTGCAGTTTGAAATAGTGAAGTTTCCGCGTTTCTAGCTGATTTCAAAACAAGTGTTCATTTTTAGATGACCGAACTAAGCTATGTCTTCTCTTATGGGTTCATCCGACGGCGAAATATTCAACTATCAAAATCACAAAACCCACAAAAAATATTTTGTAAAAATTCAAAGTTTTAAAGGAAGCTTTCAGAGGGGGTTGTTACTAGGATAATCAGAGAATACTTATTTGACAAATTTTTCATTTCTACTGAAGGGGTCAATCCATTTCATTCTATTTTTATCTAGAAGTTTTATTATGGGTTATGGTGTAAATTTAGTACTAACTTATCGAACATCAAAAAAAAAGTCCCTCAGAAATTTCGATTATTTCCAGAAGGGAATCTGCCACATGATAAGGATATGGAACAAGTATCAGTAAAAGTAACAAACAGAGTAACATACCTATTGCTGACAGATAAATAGCTTGATGTAAGGAATTCCAAATATCCGCAATTTTTTCAGTGTAAAAAGGGTGGAAAAACATCATTTTGGGAAAAGCATAAAGCACCCTTCAAAATGTTTAGCTGCGCAAAAAGTAAGTGTGCATGTTTTGGGACCATTCTCAGCAATGTCAATACATTCACTTTTATTCCACGGCATATGTATTCTTTATGTATAAATATGGAATCTTACCCGTATGACATTATTCTATCTAATTGCACCTATATGTATTTATGCCGCACATTTGAAAGCGTGATACAAATTCTCATTAGAGATATAACATTGTTTTTTCCTTCAGAGATAGACAAACATGAAGGTGCCATAAAAGCAGTCATGAAAGTGGGTCCAATTAGAATTTTCACAATAATCACCATCTTCGCTTGAATATTGCGAGAAAAAATTATAGAAAAAAATCTGAGCATATGCCGGAATGTTTTGAGAAGAAAAATAGTTACCGTCAAGCCTTCACTTGCTATTCTCAAGTGCATTCCATGACTGATGTGCAGACGCGAACGCTCGAGCGCGTGGTCCGAGTCAGTCAGTGATGGATATGATCTTGCGAAAGGAAGAAGCCTTGCACTTTTTCATTTTATAAATACCTAGTCCCAAAGGGCTCATCTTTTACAATGCAACATAAAATTTCCCCGCATGTGTTCTACCCACGTGTTGAATAGCAAGAAATCGGAGAGGCTTTTTGAGGAAACTTGCAAAATCTCATTCTTTAAAGGGAACAAAAACACTACGGAAAAAGGGAAGATGAAATAATGTGGGCAGATGAAAATATAGAATAAAAAAGCAATAATTGAGGTCTACGCCCCATTATATAAACATTTGAATCCCCGTGAGCGTTCAAATTTTGTTTCCGAAATTGATGAAAAATGTTGTGCTTTGCAAAATCCATGAGCACAGCTGCAAGAAATACCTAGATGTTGCTGCTTTTCTTCTGCAATCAATAATCAGTAACATAAAACTAAATAGATTCTATTAGCAAGAACCATACATACAAGTCTGTGACTTAGCTTGGCATAAGAAAGACTTAGAAAGGATCGCCTAACTTAAAAAAATTGCTGTAAAATAGAGAAGGAGCAAGATGTGCGTAACTCTAGCCGCCGACTGGGGAGGAGCTTGCCTGGGGGGGCAGCTTGAGGGTAGAGCGTGCAGCTTTAGGACGGAGCTGAGATTTTTTTGGAGAAAGGGTAAGTTGCTGGAAAAATAAGAATCCTCTGCTGCTCGTTCAAAGAGTTACTTCCACATTTTCGCAGCACAACTACCCTTTGATTCAACTGGCTTGGCGGCTGGAAGGCGGGGCTTCGTATCTTAATTAAGGCTAGATAATGATCAGAAAGCACGCGCGCAAGAGAGACGCAGATTGTGTCGCGGGCGCGACTATCTTAATTGGGTCACAAAGCCCCGCCTTCTAGCCGCCAAGCCAGTTAATCAAAGGGTATAACTCCGTGGCCTAATAATCGTCATGGGAGTAATATACAGGGTGTCCCAAAAAAATGTATCGAACGTTTGATCGTTAATATCTCTCTTCCCAAGAAGTCTTTTGCCTTGCTTTAGGTACCGTTTTGTAGGGCTGGCTTCAACTTAGATTTGCATTATAGAACGAATCACTCATCTCTCTTCATTACTGTAGGAATACGATAGAAACTTGAAACATATGGTGTCATGTGGAAAAAGCTGCCGTTTCAAAATTTTTCAAAAAAATGTGAAAACTTGTGTAATTGGATTTTTATGGATGCTTAGTTTAATACTCAACTATTCACGAGATTAGAAGCCTTCTAAACGGTGTAACCGCACTTTTTAGGAACATTGAAAAAATGGCCGCTACCTCTTACCTGGCATAACACTTCAATGAAGCATCATAATAAATTGGTAACTTTACAGTTATAATCAGCAACTCTAATTAGCCCAGTGTAAAAATTTTGAGGCTGTTTTGTTTCCTTTCTGAGGCAAAATATGGCCTTTCATTGCTTAAAACCCTCTTTGAAGTTTCTACCGTAATTCTACAGTAATGAAGAGAAATGAATGGTTCGTTCTATGATGCTAATCTAAGTTGAAGCCAGCTCTACAGATTGGTACCTGAAGCAAGGGAAAAGACTTCTTCAGAAGAAAGATATTAACGATCAAACGTTCGATACATTTTTTGGGACACCCTGTATATTAGGTCATTCCGAAAGTAATTTCGCTTTTTTCAAACGGGCGCCACATTTGATAGAACAAAGGTTTCTAAGAGATCTTGGAGGCGTTCGATGTGGAATTTCATTCTCTTTTTAAAGGTTATGAAATTGTTGCAAAACAGTCAATGAGCTTTCAGAAAATAACCAAAACTTGCGACCCATGCATTTTGAGATTGTCAAGTTTCACAATTTTTCAAGACTTTCATATCAATCCTCAGAATAACGATTCGATAAAGTAAACCTCATAGAATACAGTGCTACTTTTTTCTCTTTCTCGTAGCTCGCCGTAATTTTTTAAAAGAATTTTCAACAGAACCATCGGATTTTGGCAGGCCCACCTCAGTCACAATCGCATCAAACATCATAATTTTTCGTAATTTGAGACTACCAAGATGGTATTATGAGCTAGCATTAATTTTACAAAGCAAGTGAGGGTTTACGGGCTCGAAATATCAAATCTCGAGTTTTTAGGGTACAGCCTGGGGCTCGCTAAAAAAATGAGCTATGATGATTTCTCCCCGGAAACTAAACGAATCGGAAATAAAAAACACCTGTTAGAAAGAGGAGAAAATGCTGCATCGAATAATGCGCGAGCTGCTCTTCTGTTGATGTTCTACGAGGATTTAGCTGCCCAAGTATGGAAATCGGTAGGATCAGTTAAAATTCTGCTAAAAATATATGACAAGCTGTGCAAAGGAGAAAAAAGCAGTTCTGTATTCTATAAGGATTACCCTATCGAATCGTTACTTGAACTCCTTCTGAGGATTGATATGAAAGTTTTAAAAAATTGTGAAATTTGACCATCTCAAAAAGCATAGGTCGCAGATTTTGGTTATTTTCTGAAAGCTCATTGACTGTTTTGCAACAAATTCGGAAAGAGAATGAAATGCTGTTTTGAATGCTATCAAGATCTCTTAGAGACCTTTGATCCATCAAATGTGGCGCCCGTTTGAAAAAAGCGAAATTACTTTCGGAATGACCTAATATATGACTTTTCAGCAAGAATGCATACTCTGAAAAATAGTAAATTCGAAAGAAAGTTCTTTCAAACAAAATGGCTTTTTAGACCAAAACCAAATGAGAAAGAATCTAGGCTTTGTATTCAAAGCCTAAATAGGGGCTCTGCAGCATGGAGGGGGGGGGGGGGGAAAGCACGCAAAGTTGGAACATTAGCATCATAAATTCCCAAGTTAAAAAACCATTTTACCTCCCCCTTCTCTCTCCCTTCCCCACCCACGCTTTTCCGCTGCCTCTTCGTTACCAAATGGGAGATATGTTGAAGGTAATGCAGCTAGGAAGAGTATGGGAGGCAGACCGTGAAGGCAGAAAAAAGTTTAAGTGGTGGAAAGAGCCGAGAGAGGGCTTGTTCTGGTCCTACTTGTCCTTTTAAGAAGTTGTTTGTTGCACTCTAATAGCTAGATTAAGCCGTGCAAAGTGTAGAAATCTGCGAGTTGTTCACTCCTGCGCTCTCTTATTGTTAGATTCTAGCCCTCTCTTTCATTCCCCTTTAGAATTATGGTGTACAGATAAATGAGATTCTTTACTCCCAAGAATTTTTGGATAAGAGTGGCTATGTACGGTTTTTGAACGACTCTTACTCAGCCCATATGTCGGAAGCAAGCGTTCTTGGATCAGAATTTATAAATGAGATCCGCGTTACAGCGCTAGTGCCATCACGCCATATGTGTCTACGATTTCGTGTATACATAAGAAATTAGGTGAAGGAGTAATTTTTGCTCATATATGTCGACCATAACGGATCTACTCTAGGAACCATGAGGGTGAAGGAAGAGGAAGAAGAGAAAAGGGGAGGGAGAGGGAGGAGCAAAAAAAACAGAAAAAAGACCGAGAAATGCAACTGGATCATTTCTCTGTTTTCACAGATTAAACCGACATCTTAAAAATTCTGCTTTGAAAGTGGATCCCCTTCTTTGGTGAGCTTAGCACTCTCAAACTGCCTATTTTTTTTATTCTGATTTACATTCTAGGTGCAACAAAAAATATAAACATAACCAAGCGATTCAAAAATAAACTATTTCAAAAAACTAACTATTTTACCAAATGTCTGTATAAATTTGCTTGTAATAAATCGTTCACAGGAACTCATTTCCAAAAAAAAATTGAAAAATTTCTGCATAGCAACTGACGAACTTGAGAACGGTGAAGGTCACATAGTTTTCGGGGCAAACAGAAAAATATAGCAAAATAGGAAGAATAGGAATTTTTTTGAACCTCAGCAAGTGAGCGCCTGGCACTTCATGAGCTCCCGAAACAGACGGAAAAGAAGCTTATTCAGGGGATAAAAGTATTAGTGGGTGTTTTGACGTCTACCATAAACACCAGCATAGTTCGCATTTTGCTAATATACACTGTTTGCAAGAGTTTTACATTTTTGCTATAACAGGATGTTTTGTTTGAAGATCAGCCCTCTCCCCCTCCCAACAAAAAGGAAGTCGATGGCTGAAGAAGTCAGTCAGATTGAGAAGCGTAGAAATCAAACCGTATAAACTCGACGCGGGTAATCGATTGTTTTCCTGGATCTCAAAGAAGTTTTTTTTTAAAAAGGTACCCTAGCCTATCCCTCCGCTTTCCATCCACAAAAAGATATGACGAATATTTTTTGTATTTTGTGTAAAATAAAGTGTGTAGAGCTAAAAAGTTCTTGAAAGAGTAGCGATGGAATTCGAGCACTTCGGAGATGATTCCCAAAAAACCGATTTTTCAATTTTTCTAATTGGGCAATCTTATGTAAAACCATGCCGTGCTTTCCTCTTGTGGTGATACGGTAGGTCTACGGTACGAACTCAGTGCGGTAGCCTGAAAAAAGCATCGTGAAAGGAACATACCTGCCCATTGCCTAGACATTCATTCGTGTATTACGGTAAGCCATAAATAAAAAATACAGAAAAAAGAATTGCTTTCTGATCGGAGTCAAAGTTCCATGTTCCAAAGTTCGGTGAAATGTCAGCATGTCCAAAATTGCTACAGCACTGGCAGTGCCGCTTTTCAAAACTGCGTTTTAAACGCAATAAAGCGCCGGAACTGCCGCATTGCTATAACTTCTTTCAGGTTACTCCTATCGAGCTCTGGTCAAAATATTTGGAACAATCGCTGTCTGCTGCATCCGACAGTATGTTTAAAAATTGAAAAATTCACAATTTTTTTGTGCCCCACGGCGCAATAAACGCGATATTGCGTCGAAAGAGCCGCATTCAAATAACTTTCTACAAAACTATTCTTTTTTATTTTCCTTGTTATATTTGGATTCAGCACTAATTGGTCTATCCAACAGTATATTCAAAATCCGAAAAAGTCAATTTTTTCATGTGCCGCAGGGCACAATAAACGCGTTGTTGCGTTGGAAGTGCCGCATTGTAATAACTGCTTTCATATTAATCCCACAAAAATGTGGTTTACACTGTTGTCATCAGTGTCTCTTGCGCTATCCGACAATATGTTTGAAAGTTTGAAAATCTCAATTTTTAGTGAATTACACGTCCCAAATCTTTTTGGTCCCTTTTTTTGCACTGATAAGCTGATAACGCTCTTCAAATTAATCGTACGAATTTCTGAACAACATATTTGAAATGAGCTCTTCGAAAGCTATCCAGTGATGTGTTTAAAAACCTAAAAATCTCAAATTTTTTGTTTCCGATTTTATTGGTCCCTCATAGTGGTATAATTAGCTGGTCTGGCTCCGGCCCTTGGCTGCCGTGACCTATCAATATCGATTTTTGTTATCATAATAGATGTGGTAACAAAATACAATGCTAAAACTACACGTTGACTTTCACACCCCAAAAGTAGCACATAGTGGAATTTGAATTTTGAAATCATGAACTTCAATTTTTGAAATCCGTTGAAATTTGAAAATGACCCCTAAATGAATGCGAATCCAGGCAGTAAGACACGATGATGTCCAGTTTCTGCTTCGAGCCAGAGATTGTCAATCGTCTAATCTCCAATTTGAAATTTTAAATCAGTTATTTCTCCGGGTGTATGACAAGAGGAGCGATTTCTATTGCCAGGTGGGCACTAAATAGGGCATATTTGGTGTTATATAACGTTCTAGAAATATATTGAGTTTCCGAGAAGTTTAGTAGCTAGTTGTGCTCAGGCTGCTTATTCTTACTATATTGTAATCAGTCCAAAAAAAACTTTGAAGGTCAAAAATCCATGAGAGTGCAGCTGATAGCAAATTCTGAGTATTTCGTTCAAACTTCCAGCGAAACTCGCCAAACTCAGCAAGTGGTAACTTCAGACAGCTAATAAGTTAACGCACTTTATCTGGTACTATTTCGAAGATTCGTATAGCATTAAACGGGAGTTCTAGTTGGTGACAGCCGAAGAGATTGCGAGATCTTCTTGACCGTCTCGCCATTCACCCTACCTATTGTGAATCACCATAGCAATAATGAAAAATTCACGGTTTTTTTCAAACTAATCGATATCTGGATAGCATTCGTTAGATATCTTCACGCCTTTGGACATGCCTGTGTCAGCTGGGTGCAGGTGCACCCACCTCAACTGAATAAAATAAATTAAGGTACGAGACATGTTTTCATAATCAGTCACTTCTGATGAAAGTAAAATTTATGTTTGAACATCTCGCCATTTTCACATCTCGAAAGTGCGGTGCATAGTGGAACCCGGGATTTGCTACCATGAACTTCAATTTTTGAAATTTCGAAAAATTCAGAAATCACCCGTAATGTTTTAAAATCCAAGATACATTGAGCAGAATTGAAATCCGCTTATTTTCCAGTTTTGTTCTAAAACATGTACTGCCATTGTCACTATGAGTTTTCCAATTTGAAATTTTGGTTTGGAAGTACACGCATTCTGGAATTTGAAATTTCAATCCTATGTATTTCTCTCATGATTTTTTGACAAACTAGAAACAGCACTACATATTCCAAGACGAGGTGGATCTAAGCAGCCCTTTACCAATAAATGGGAAAAAACAAAACAACTTTCGAATGAATATTTCAGATTCGAATTTTCAATCGAAAGAAGTAGTAATGTATGGGAGGCAAATATGTAAAATCTTCACTACTTCAGTATTTTCAGTTCAGTAATCCCTGCCCAGAACAGGGAAATTGCATGATCGATCCATGACCTCGAACCAACCGTTAGCCACTGCTAGTAAAACGCCAGCGAATTCACGTTTGAGAGTCTAGAGCCTTGAAATTCACGGGTAGCTTTGTAAAAGGCCAATCATCATAAATGTCACCACACAATGTCCAAAAGTTTCTATGTATCAAATTTCGATAAGCTAGTGGACATCCTTCTGAAAATTCCAATTCGAATTCAAAAAGTTGTGTGGAAGAAAATAGAAGAAATCCATTTAGTTTAGCAGTATAATCACGGCTCCAATTAGTGCCAAAAAAATCAGTGCCACTTTTTGGATTCCAATGACATTTGCTTTTGAAAATATGCAACAATCCTCCACAAATCAAGAAGCGTGTTACGACAAGAAGTTTCGAACAGCTCTATTGAAGAAAATGCTGTTTCTAGACACATGGCATCCTTGAGCTGCTGCCAGTTGATCTGCACGCACTATGACCTTGAAGAATTAGTTACCTACAAAAGAATGGAAGAGGCATTAATATACGAAAACCTTCAAATTTCGCCTACTAGGTTTTTTGGTGCAAATCTGCGGCAACTTGAAACAAAAATACATTTCAATTCAGTCGAGAGTGAGAAAGCTGGTCTACAAATGATTCCAAAATCAAAAGCATACACTTTTCTGGCAAAAACAGGAATTGATTGACCAAGTTTTCGCTATAATTTAGCGGGATGAAATTTCTCTGATTAAATGCTTGATCCTCATGAGCTACTCAAATACCTGTCACCAATCAATTAGCTGGGCTGCCGAAATTTCATTCGAAATCAAAAGAAAAGCGAAAGTTAATCATTAATAGCTGCTCACATTTACATGCCTTAAAAGAAAACTATGGGTTTTCAGATGCTGAAGAAACTGAATCATGATTTAATAATTTTGAATTTAAATTGCATAGTGCTGTTTGAACGAAATCTACAATTTTTCATAGTGACTCGGGATGAGAAGAATCCTTCTGATTTTTGCAGCCTTCGAATTTCTAAAAAAAAATTTCGGGTAATTTTCAAATTTCAACGGATTTCGAAAATTGAAGTTCATGATTTCAAAATTCAAATTCCACTATGTGCTACTTTTGGGGTGTGAAAGTCAACGTGTAGTTTTAGCATTGTATTTTGTTACCACATCTATTATGATAACAAAAATCGATATTGATAGGTCACGGCAGCCAAGGGCCGGAGCCAGACCAGCTAATTATACCACTATGAGGGACCAATAAAATCGGAAACAAAAAATTTGAGATTTTTAGGTTTTTAAACACATCACTGGATAGCTTTCGAAGAGCTCATTTCAAATATGTTGTTCAGAAATTCGTACGATTAATTTGAAGAGCGTTATCAGCTTATCAGTGCAAAAAAAGGGACCAAAAAGATTTGGGACGTGTAATTCACTAAAAATTGAGATTTTCAAACTTTCAAACATATTGTCGGATAGCGCAAGAGACACTGATGACAACAGTGTAAACCACATTTTTGTGGGATTAATATGAAAGCAGTTATTACAATGCGGCACTTCCGACGCAACAACGCGTTTATTGTGCCCTGCGGCACATGAAAAAATTGACTTTTTCGGATTTTGAATATACTGTTGGATAGACCAATTAGTGCTGAATCCAAATATAACAAGGAAAATAAAAAAGAATAGTTTTGTAGAAAGTTATTTGAATGCGGCTCTTTCGACGCAATATCGCGTTTATTGCGCCGTGGGGCACAAAAAAATTGTGAATTTTTCAATTTTTAAACATACTGTCGGATGCAGCAGACAGCGATTGTTCCAAATATTTTGACCAGAGCTCGATAGGAGTAACCTGAAAGAAGTTATAGCAATGCGGCAGTTCCGGCGCTTTATTGCGTTTAAAACGCAGTTTTGAAAAGCGGCACTGCCAGTGCTGTACTTTTCTCGAGAAAAATATTCTCATGTTTTCTGACAGTGAAAGAGCACATCACGATTACACGCTTGCAAGTTTTTTTACGATGTGCAGATTAATGGCCGGTGCTTGATAGTACCAAGCAGGAACCATGGTAGCGAAAGGCAGTTTTTCAAGTTTTATTTGGTAGCAGATTGCAAGCAATTCCAGGCTTTGATCTTGAAAAATACTGCAAATTCAAATTTTACGCCGAATTTGTAAGAGCAAAAGAGCGGGGTATGAAATTGCTTTGTGCTTTTCCTTTCCTTTGTAATGTTAATCCACTTATGGTTATTGGACAATTAGTATATAAAATAGCCTGAAAACGAAAAAATGAAAAGGAGTATGATCTTGCGCTTCTTAAATAAATCTTAGAGGTTAAAAAATGGATTGGAAGAACTTCTTACCTTTCAACCACCTTAAAACTTCTCGTATAAACAAAATTTTTTCTCACTTTTCTCAAATATTTTTTAGTGCTTAGCGAATTGAACTATCAGAAGCAGGGGGCTTGGATGAACTTTCAAAATTAACAAATAAGTATACATGATTTTAGGTCTTCCTTTCCTAAGGAGTTCCTGGAAAGATCTAGAACTCCTTTTAGAACTCCATTTAAGGGAAGGAACGAAACGGAGTATAATATGTTTAATGTTCTCAAAAAATGTACTGACAAATCTTTACTAACAGTTATACCTAATTACACTTCAAAAACATTCTCAATTTAATTTCACTCATTACTTAATGTTTAAAAATTTTGCAAAGATGGCAGGACTTCTTTACTTTTAATCTATAGAGCCAAAAACCAGAAAATAATGAACATGGCGGTTGAGGGGATGAAAGCGCGGGAGGAAGAAGACTGGTGGGAACGGAGGTTGAACTCTACGACGTGAATGATGGACCACTAGTGCCTGCTTTGGGATCGCCCTTGTCCGACAAGGTCCTCCCACCTCTTTGCTAGAGGTTAAGGTATCAAATTTCCATACAGCTGTGAACTCAACTGCGTAGGCGCACGACCACAAAGGGAAAATGAATATGCAAAAAAAAACACCATGTTTACAAGCTTTGGGGCCAAGCATTTGACGCAATTTGTTGATTCAACGCTTTTTTATTTTCTTTTACATGAAAAAATTGTAGACAGTGTTGTTAGCAAAACTTCGAAGTACATAGTTGCCTATGTATAAACAGATTAGCGAGCAAAATTCGGTCTCCGAAAGAATATCCTGGCGAATACTATCAGAAATTAATTGCGGCTTTGAACAAACTATTGCCCAAGGGCAGCCATCCAGAAAATGTCCTGGTACTGAAAGCCTAAGCAATCTTGTTGTCAAAATTAGTCCAAGAGCAGGGCACCCACAGATCTTCAACGTTTTGAGCGCTAAAGTAAAACTAGGTGTAGGTGAACAAGAAACTTTGTCAAGAACCCTCAATACGATTAATCATGACGAAACTGTACAGAGTTAGGCGGAATTTCGAGTAAATATTTGGTGTACAAATGCCGTATTTCAAGCATTACATTTTCTCCTTCATTTTAATGTTGGAAGCTCCTTCAGTTGCTTGTTGCATGAAAAAAAAAAGCTTAAGAATTTATAGCAATTGTTATCATAGTATATTTTCTTGGTTCTACTTTCTAGTACATCATCACGGTCTTATTTTTTCTCATTTTTACTTTGGGTTTCGCAGCATCCCCCTCAACTATGCAAGCTTAAGTGAAATATAGAATGCTTGTGTTCGACACACGTTAAATAATGGCTACTATTTTGAAAATTACTCCTGATGGATAGCTGACATCCGTTAAGCTGAAAGGAATGGCAATATTATCTAATGACTTTTGTCTTACGGGGGGAAGAACAAAGGGAAGGGAAAGTGAAAAGCATTGACGACCCTAGAATTTCTTCGAAAATGAGGGATGTAATTTACAAATGATAATGCAAGGCGATAGGCATTTTGAGAAATTATTTGCATACTTCTGACCCTGAAATTTGTTGAAAAAGGTTCGATACTGCCAAAAATAAATTTTCAAAAGATAGACCACAATCACACGGATAAAAGCTGGTTACTCGTGATGTTTATGGCTTCCAAATGCGCCATCTTCGAAATGTTCGCCATCTAACCCAAAATTTTCTCCCTTAATCTCATCTATTCTTTGCATTTTCATACTGCACATACTTTCAGCACTACCGCAGAAAAACCAAAGAAATTAGAAGAAATGACCTTAGGTCTTGCGGAACCAGAGCAAGAGCCTTTAGAGAAAATGCCCGTTCATCTCTTTTCGCCGGGGGGCTCATTACATTTGCTCTTGGGATTACATCTTTTGCTTCACGGATAAGTTTCAAATCTTCCAAAAAACTGAGTGAAACGTCAGTTTGTGAAATCAATTCTCACGAGAATGATTTTCACAATAGAAAAAGCGAAGTTAAGCGTTTAACGCCAACGCCAACAAACAAGCAATCTTGTGCTGGGAAAAGAATAAACGATGTTTCTTTCTCTGGTTCCTTGTAAAATATTGCGTTCCAGAAGTTTTCCTTCCCACTCACATGGCAAAAAAAGAACTGAGAAAAACAAAGATTTAGAGCTTTGAAGTTTCTTATGACGTAGCTATAAATCTAAGCTGATTTATTAAACTCAAGCTTGGGGAGGGAAAGAAACGATAGATTGCTTGAGCAACGAGCCCATCTGCAGAGCAGCCGGAAATGAAAACTCATTTGGTTTTCGCATCTATCATTCTATTTTCTCGTTCTCTTTGAACTTATCTTTTTTCTATAAATCTGGACTGCCTCTATACTTGGTATAGCTTGGGATCGGGAGGCACGCGAGATAATAGGAAGCCGTAGTTCCTGAAAGATATTACAAACTCAGTGTAAGAGTTAGGTGAGTTTCGGAGTCAGTGGCGTTCAAGGAGCACCCTCCCCTCCAATCCGATTCACAGAAAATAGCTACGAGATAATAGGAGAAAATCAGCAATTCAAGGAGCAATTCAAGAATTTCTTGGAACTTTCATTAATATTCGTGCGGCAAGTCGAAAATAGTCAAGTCAAAAGTCGAAAATATAGTTACCCCATAAAAAGAAGAAGGAAATGAATGAGCGAGTGAGAATGAAAGTATTATAGAAGGGTTGTTGGCAGATCGGTTAGTCTAATTAAGGTATGGTAGAAATTCACTGTTTCTGAAGACAAACAGAGGAAGGGGATTTAGTGACTTTTGATAAGCTCAGCTCACGTGAATATCATAGTTTTATCAAATGAAAATGAACGTTTGTTCTATAAAAGAATACATATATTTTGCCAATAGAAACTACTTGCAATAAATCTCGGCACGATTAAAATATTCATTTGTTTTTTCAAAACCCGGAGTGACACAGATTTCTTCTTTGGGCTAGCAGAACGTTGTCAGAGTAAAAATGTACCAGAAAAATGTAAAAATGAAAAAATGTACCAGAAGTTCGTGTAAATAGGGGCAGAAAGTAAAACATATTTCAGTGGCCGTATTCATCAACAAACCCCGAGGGTTAAACTAACCCCGGAGGGTTAGTTTAACCCTGGAAAGCGTTTAACCCGTATTCATGAAACACAGGGTAGGCTCAACCCTGAGGGTTAAATCTAACCTTGAGGGTTAATTTTACCCCGAAAGCGACTAACCCGTATTCATCAACGAACCGTGAGGGTTAAACTAACCCTGGAGGGTTAAACTTACGTGATTCATCAGGGTTAATTTAACCCTAGCTCAGAGAAAGGTTAGCTCTATCCTAACACTTCAACACTTTATACAAACATTTACTCGCGTCTAACAGTTTATGAAAAACGATCAACGAGCGTTGTAGTATTTAGCATGTGTTGTTGTTATAGTATTTAGTTTCGACTTCGTTTTATGTTCATATTCGAAGTACATGAAACACTGACTTCGCGAGAAAAAGGCTTCTAGCTTTGGTGACAAATGAATGCGACGAGGAAAAATGGCATTCCACTCTGACAAGTGCCAAAACAGAAGAACCCCTTTATACTAACACGCATTGACCCCTAAAAAAGTAGCACAAGCCCGATATAAAACGAACTGCGCAAAAGTAGAACTTACACTGCACAATTGCACGCATGAAAATAAACTCACGCTGTAAGATTGGATGCTGCACAAGTATGCTAGAGATGTTTTGAAAAACTAGTGTTAGAAGCTTATTTGACTATACTACTATAACAGTAAAATAATAGAAGTATAAAGTGAATTTAGCCCGTACTTAGGCATTCTGCGATGTGAGTTTGCACAGCGCGTAACTGACGCCTTAACCCTCCAGGGTTAGTTTAACCCTCAGGGTTGATGAATACGGCCACAGGTTCGTTGATCGATACGGGTAGATCGCGTTACGTGGTAAACCCTAGCCTATGGTTGATGAATACGGCCAATGAACCCTGAGGGTTAAACTAACCCTGGAGGGTAAGCTTAACCCTCAGGGTTCGTTGATGAATACGGCCACAGGACATGTGATACAAAAACATAAAGAGCACATAAACTGGAAGAAGTTCTAGCTGCTGGTTTTACAGAACAGAGAAATTTCCGTCTAATATGTTGTTCTAGCCTAAAGCCTTACAAGTATTGAACCATCCCGCCCTACTTGCAGATTCTTCCCTTCGGAATCTTTGCTCTAAACTTGTGAATGGCCCAAGCGTCAAAACATATTTTCTGGGAAACTCGTCCCTAGGGCACTAAAAAGGCAGTTTTCGGCGACCACTGAACACAAGTTGGACGGGTAAACTGAATGGCCCACTGGGTACCACTAGATACGAAAAGGGCTTCTTTCGATATTGCGTTGTAAAGAACCCGAGTTTATGCAACAGGTTTGAATGAAGCACTTTTTGACAGACTTGTCAACAGAACTCTTTGTGAAAAGAGTCTTAACCTTCTCGCTTTTTGGTGAGATTTTGATTTAAAAAAATTCATGGTTTGCAAAAATAAAATAGATTTACAAGCTTCTACACCTTTATTGCTACAAGCGAAATTTTTGGTTGTATATCTGCAATAAAAATGCTTCCAGGAGGGGAGGGAGGTGGGGATTGCTGCAAAAGCTCAGGTGTTGAGGTAAATATCACAAAGTAATTATAAAGGAGCTATAAAGGAAATTGTATTTTGGCACAGATGACTGTTTTATCAATTTATTTATGAATACAAATGAAGGTGCGCCGAAAAACATAAAGGAGAACTGATACAAAAAAATAAAACATGTAATAACAACAAAAATTTAGATACAGAATTTGGCTTGGGTGTAGTTCTTCACAGTCTAGTTTATTTCAGATATGTGAATAAACCGTTCTCCTTCGGGTGTAAAATATAATCATGAGTAGCAAAAATTGGGCTTTGAAAAAAGTGCAAGCAAGTCACAGGCTATCCATCTCAGCTTCCAATAGTTTGGAAGCAGCACATAACGCAGACGAAACCACCTGCGTTGTATGAAAAACCAAACGATATTTTGCTCCTTTGAGCGTCTCAAAATAAAATCAGAACAAAATTTCCAAGTTTGCAAAAAAAATTTCAGTTAGCGCAGCAAAGCTTACATAGAATTGGCCGTATCGTATCAATTGGGTTACTGTAGGTTATGGTAGGAAATCAGTTGTCGCACTGTAAGAATTAAGCACCTCAAGGCTTACATTAGCGCAGCATTACATCTTGAAGGTGTCTTGTAGTCTACTTCCAATCCAAAAATCTGAATTGCACGATTCTAATGAAGACCACCTCCAGGCAAAATATTAGGTTGATTCATAATTAATGCACGTTTTCAATACTTCAAATTTCAACCAAGATAATTCTTTTTTGAAAAGGCATTTCGTGGAGCAATAAAAACTGCTGTAACCACCAAGTCAGTGGCTACAAAACAGACATTTTTGTGTGAGATCTATCACAAAAAAGATTTTCTGGCCTGAAGATTGCTAACAACTTTTTTCAAAAGCCTTTACTTTGAGAGAGCATAACTTATGTTGAAATGAAGTAGAATAAAGCAAACTTCGCTCATCGTGTAGTCAAGGGTCTCTTGAGCAGTAATGCCAAGCTTGGATTTTACAAGAAATTTTTGAAAGAAAATATCGCGAAAAAGTCGGAAGTACTCACTTTTTTCTGGCATCTCGGCGGGTCCAAAAATTGGTCATTTTCGAAATTATTTCATTTTTCTCCTCTAAAAAGTGAGAAAACCCTAGGGCTTTTCTACCATCAAATGAACTAGGTCTACTCTTGCTGCATAGTGCAAAAGACCTGCAATCGCCTTCTTCAAAGTTTTATGTGCGGAAAGGCCGCGACATTCATTGAAGTTCGCGATCAAATTTCTCGGCTCAGAATCCATGAATAATTTTGTTCAAAAAGGATCTTGTAGCACAAAGTTTCCCAATCCTTATGCATATTTTTTGTAATCAATTCGGCTATTCCTCGTGGATTTAAGGCAAAAAGAGTAAAAAGCAAAAATTTCGGGATTTAGTCTCATTTGAAGGCTCAGAACTTCAAAATGAACGAAGATGTACGAAAGCGAAGAAACACTCAAAAAACTAAAAAAAAAAAGCTCTTTCAGAAAGCGTAGAAAGTTTTTGATGGAGCTGATTACACATCAAATACCAGTTTTTGGAAGAAGAGGTGGGAAAAAAGTGCATTTATTATGAATCAACCCAATATATGCTCTCCCGATTAGCCTAGTCTACAAAAAGGCCTGTGTAGGACATCTGCGTTGGTCCGCTCCTCTAATGGCCTCTGCATATTGATAAAATGGACCTGGAACCCTCGAAAGTTCTAGCCACGCCCATATATCAAGCCCCACCCACCCAGGTGCTGAAGGTCGTCTGTGGCTTCAAGATAAGGCCTCACAAAACGGTTTTTTGGAGTTTGCACTTTAAACTTCATATCTCTAATCAGAGCCACGGAAAACTCCCAAAAAAACATAGAAGACGAAGATTTGAGTGGAAACAGTGCAGCTAGAGGGTGTCGGGTCACCAAATTCTTCGTTGTGTTCAGGCTGACCAGGTTTAGAAAAAAAAACGGTGCGCCTTGTACTCGTGCAATTAGGGCAATGAAAAATGAAGAACTTATCGTTTGAAAAGATAATTGCTTCACTTGCTTTTTGCATCAAATCTATTAATCAATAAATAAAGTGTCTGCTCTTCTGTCGCCGCAAATCATCTGATTAGTCTCTGATCGACACGATGTAAAAAACTCATAAGAGGAAGTGGGGTAGGCTTGCTTGTCGATCTCTACAGATGAAACTTAGGAAGTCTCATTTGAATTGTATTGGTTGGACCGAAAGTTCTGTCGCTTTGATTTTGGAAAATTCGTAACTACTCGCTATGTGGACGTGTTTGTTTACAAAGAATATTAAAAAAAATTCATCTACTTTCTTATATGGCTTCGCGACTCTTCGAGGACAAAGGGCTTGAGTGTTGAAAATTCGAAAATGAGATCAATTTTCGGGAATAAATCGTTAAAAATATGAAAAGCTGCAAAAAGAATCTGGGAGCATGTTTCTTATAGGTTTTGTGAGCTGCTCTTTCTAAAAATGCCAAATTTGTGCTGATCGGGCTTTTCTATGAAAAATGCAAAGAAACGTCATTTTTGCTTTCAAATTTTTGACGATTTACTTTCGAAAATCACGATTTTGAGTCGTTCTCATATTCAAGTTTTTAACTTTGGAATCTTTTGTCGTCAAATTCTCATATTCGAGTTTTTGTCTTTGGAGTCTTTTGTCGTCAAAGAGTAGCGAAAATGAGATTAAGAAGTAGACGAACTTTTCTATCTGAGGTATTTTTTGTAAATCAATACCATCACATAGAGAGTTACGAATTTTTCAGAATCAAAGCGACACAGAACTTTCGTTCACCCCAAATATGGCACTCCATTTTTGAGGAACCGCCCAAATAAAAAGGTCAATTTTAGTTTTCACCAAGGGGGCATAAACTTGGTAATGAAAACAACGTTTAAAAAAACTTTTATAAATTTCTTCGTGAACGCAAAAGTAACCTTTGAAGGTTAACAAGTGCTAATGCAAAACCATTGTTCGCACAAAATGGAGATTATTCAGAAATGTGCACGTTCGTTGCCTGTGAACATGCGTAGAATGGAAGAGCACGCAAAAAACACACCTGGGCAAAAAGTGGATCGAAACGAGCATAAAAAACGAAAGGAACGGGGAGGCCACTCGGGTTATTCAAGCCTCTAAAGTGTGTATTCTAGTTTTCTTACGCCGAAATGAGAGTCTAAATGCAATTACGCTATGTTAATGCGAACACTGTAAGGCCCTGAGCATACCTCACGCGATTTCAGTCGCGCCGCGATTTGGCAACAATCAAATTGTTCATAACTCATCGTAAGGGGTTTCTAAATATACGGAAAATAGGGTAATTAATCAACCTACAAAAGCTACACATGCTGTGCATTTGGGATCTGCCAGTATTTGAAGACATCTGGCAAGTTGCCAGGTCGCATGGCGACCGAAATCGCGTGAGGTATGCCCACGGACTAAATAGGTCATCTAACAACATACTGTGGTTCTAAATACAGCATCCAGTTCATTAGACTGTGAGTGTACTGGATACTACTTATTTACTTATTTTTTTATAGATACACTAGAATTGTATTGGAGAAAGAAAAAGGAACTCGAAACGCGATACCAGCTAGTCTCAAAACTCTGAAAGAAAAATATAGAAAAATTACAAATCAAAAAGTACTAGTCGAATAAGAATGCGTTACGTAAAAGTCTAGTCTGAAAAATAAACAGTGGTGTCAGACCTTTTATTCCCACATTGTGAGACGGATTAGTAGAGCTTGTAACAGAATCGATGCAAGTCTTTTTTGAGTACATAGCAAATTCGCTCTGGATATAATTTGGAGCGGCCGATCTCCAGGGAACAGCTCCTCCCAGCCACGAGGTTTATCAAAGTTCTCAACACTCTTGGATTTGGGTTTGCTCTGCTAAAAATACAGTTCTACCTGTTTAGTTTTGACGGGCCTAAAAAAGGCCTCAGGCTGCAGAATCCTCTCTTACACTGTTACAGTCCGAAGCATGTCCGAGCAGAGGTTTTTGAGGTATGACGCTTAAGCCTCCTTCCTGATAAAAGATTACTAAAATAATAACACAAATTACGTCAAGCTCCTTTTTAGTGATCGTTAGAGCCAAGGATCAAAGGCACCGTCCACCCTAAAACCTCGAGCTCTTGGCAGCTTACCATAGTAGGACCCCCTATCAAGCCAATGAACAAGTTGCGGCGCAAAATGTCGCTTCGGAAGCGAGAAAATCGCTTCGAAAGTGCGGAAATGCATGGGAACTGCAGGACGGCACCGCCACCTCCGGTAATGCCCGCCTATCCCGGTGCGTTTATCCAATCACGGTTCCGAAGAGCCGGACTGCAGGTTCTCCGGAGTAGGGATTGTTGGGGTTTTCGTGGATTCTCGACTTCATATTCGGAATCAGGGACAGAAGAAGGTCGCGGAATGATCAAAACATGGAATGCTACGGAATGCTTTGTTACAGCGTTTTTATATGAGTGTGAAGTCATTCAATTCTAAGATCTACCTAGGAACACGTTCTTAAATATTAAATTTATGTCAGATTACCTGCAAAAAAGCTACAAACTTTATCTCAGACAGAAAGCAAAATATATGTGTGAGCATTGTAGGAGGGATGAGTGAAATATTCTTAGAAAAAGTGACATTTGGAAAGTTTTTGGACCATCCGATCAGAAGGATTCAGAAGGAACTAGCTTTCCACGATGTTCGCATATGCTCCGGATCAAGGAGAATGTCGTTCGAAAATGACAGCAAAAGGATGCGGTCTTCTCAGAAAGCGCATGGCATTGTGTTATCTAACCATTAAGCTACTCATATGCTTTGAAGAAGTTCATTCTTCCATTCTTTCAAGCAAAAGAACGCTTGCGTGAACCCTTTTTTCAGCTTACGTGGGTATTGCATATCACTCAGTGGCTTTCAGACACAAATCCACAGTTGCATAGTTACGACATAGCAAGAAACGCAAACTATCGTAAGGTAGAATATGCCTGATCTCGACGAGATGCTTCGAAGAAGTAAGACAAAAAAATAGCTTCTTTACACATCCTCAATTGCTTACAAGTAGCACCCCCCCCCCCCCTCCCTTCCCACGGAGCGAAATTTGAATCAAAATATTTTCGTAAGGAGTTTGCTTCCTAACAGCTTTCAAAAAAAAAAAACGAGCTCTTTGTCGCTATGATAGGTAGAAACTAGAAAATGGGATCGCATTCAGGGGAGGTGGGAGTACACGATCTTGCGGTATCTGGGACATAAGAGAGGACAAAGGTTGGGCGGAGTACGCACCTCAATTTATGAGTTTTGATGTAAAATCTTAAAGGGAAAACTGTCCTTCAGAGGAAAAGCTTAAAAAAGAAGGAGCTGATAAGGCTTTTCTACTCATCCATGTCAATCAAAAAATTTGTGAACAAATAGCGATGACATGCAACGAGACTTGAAAATCCTCCTTCCGCGGTATTTCTCTATCCTTTGACTCTGTGGCGGCGATTGTTAAAAAACGCTATTTCCTTTTGTTAGTTAAAAAAGGTTAGAATCTCTGCATCGAGAAATAGTGTTCAACTTGGCTACTTTCATTGCAAATTCCACTGAATTAGATCCTTTTTCTAACTACCCTTCATGAAAAGAAACTTTAGCTTCACAGATGGCAAACCTGAAAACAATCATAAAGGGAGAATGTTCATAGCAAGTTTACAAAAGCAGAGGTCCTTCTGAAATTTGTCATAAGAATTTTTAGGATATGGTAAACCTTAGGGTACTGCAACTACAGATCTACAGTCATCACTTGCCAAATTCGCAGGGTACTGCCGTACTTTACCTTTTTCGAACTGTTTTTTACACTATTAAATACTTAAATTTACCAGCACGCCTTATAAGTTTCTACTTTGGGAGATTCTTTTGCCAGTTTAGGAAAGCATTTTCATGTATATGTAATGTCTTTATTTTGTAAGAAACCATGTATAAGCATTTACTCATGAAAAGTTTTATCAAAACAACCAATCTCAAAATCTTCTTACGCCCGCTCACAAACCTACAAAATGGTTGGGGCCTCATCCGTGCTTTGAGGTTTGAATAACAATATCTAGCATTAGCGACTGTCATAGTTCCTCCTTCTCTCCCCCTCCCCCCCCCCCCCCCCTTACGACGTACAATGAATGAAGCAATTTGGATGGTCAGACTCACCCAAAGTTTCGAAACTCAAAAAGCTAAAAATTCCATTTCCTTATCAAACTTTTTTCTAGATGTAATCCGACTCTGGGAATGCGTTTCTCGAGAATGCAAAGAAAAACATTCGGACGTTGCGCTCCAAATTGGATAAGTGCCCCTGAAGGCCAAATGATGCGATTTCCAGTTTTTATTTATCCGGAAATGAGAAAGATTTTGGTTTTGTTTGGGCTAAATTGTGGAAAATGGACATAAAATGAAAGGAAAATCTAGGAAGTCCATTAGCGCCCATTTTCTCCTCATTTTCTTATGAAGAGTGGAATAGGGCTCGATAGAAGCCCTAAGACTACGTTATTCAAAGTAAAACTTCTGCCGTATGAGTGAGTGATGAGGTTTTAACGCTGCAAAAACGTGTCGCAAACCCTAATCCCGAAATTTTGGAGAAGAGATAAGGCTTATGTCAAGAACGCTCGTCAGGTAAGATCAAAAGTGCTATTCTGTTCCGAAAATGCACTAATGACATCTTCTTAGCGAATTCTCTAGTAGGCCAAAGACAAGGCTTCGAAGGGACATATCAAAAGCAAAAAATCTGTTGGAAAACATGGCATCCAAGGAAGGCAACATGTCTATGGATCTTCAAATGTTAGTTAATTTCAGCGTCTGTCACTATCAGAAAACAAACAAAAAATGGAATTCTTGGAAGTGCTTGAGTAATTTTTGGTGACGATTGCTTCGGAAAGCCGCATCTAAGCATAATGATATTACTTTTCGAAAAAAAATTCCGCATAATGTGTAATATTTCCAAAATGAAGTACGTAAGAGTAGGCGCTGAAAGCTGCAGTTGAATTTCAAGCAGTTTCCTCTCATAAAAATGGCCATTTCCTTGGTTACCAGCTACGGGAAACGAGAAGAAATTTTTTGGACAGACTGGCAACGCCAATGAAAAATTTTCTGACAATTCTGCGATTCAAAATGACAGCAAGTTTCCAGCATTCTGGGACTTGCGCAAAAAGATAATAAGTGGCGAAAGTGTGGGTCAGTAAAACCTCAACGTTTTTTATGCTGCCATTTTTGGCTTTTTCAGTGCTTTGAGATTGAAAATTAGGAAATTATTTTATAAAACGCAAAGTTTCTTTTTCGATTCCTGCTCCAAATTACTTCCTCTTCAAAGTAAATGTTCCTAAAAATTTTGCTTTGCCATCCTTTATATGTTAAGGAAGCAGAAAATGAGATTGATATTAATAGAATGAAGTTGATATTATTATTGATTAGCACTAACATACGGAAAATCATAGTTAGTTCCAACCTTTTCGCTGCTTGCTGCTGAATTTTGAGATTTTTGCATTTGATCTCAAAGAAAACTTCCAAAAACGATAATAAAGTCGCAAAAACACTTCTAGGCATGATTAGGGAGTTTTGAGGTTCGGTCGTGATTGAGTGCAACTTTAAATGAGTAAATCTACTACCAGACACAAACGGCTAGGGAAAGCCTACGAAAAGAAGAATTAGCGATAACAGGCAAGACAAAAATAATGAAATGAAGCTATCTAAAAAACTGTATCTCATGCTTCGTAATGCACGAGATTTGTGTCTGCGCCCAAATTAAGTGTAGACCAATTTGACAGCAGGGCAAAGTAAACAAGAAAGTTTGGTATTGCTCTGGGGCTGTTGTTTGGTGTGAAAATCGCAATAAATAGGGGAAGGGAAGTAGTTAGAGAGTGTTCGGGCGAGACCGGAAGCCTTGAAAGCAATAGAACCTAGTACTGATTGTGAGGTCCGCATTGGGGAAATGAATTCCAGACAAAGAAGAGTTTTGGTTACGGTAAGACTCTTCTATTAGCTTTCTGCTTCCAAAGAGTCTCAGAAGATTCCCTTGAGAATCTGAATGATTCAAGTGAAAGAAAACGTATGCAGACGTATACACCTTCAGCTTTTCAAAGTTTTCTCCATTTTTTCTTCAACAAAAGAAGTTGCTCCTATATGCAAAAAGTGATGGAGGGAGCGAAAAAATAGGAAACGAATTTTTTTGTAGATGGATTCCTCTCATATGCTGCGAGTTCAAAGTGTAAGATATTTAGTCTCAGCTGCCAAAGAAAAATAAACATGATCTTTAGTCAAGGTTTCAGCAATTTAATTTTGAAGCTTTCTTGCAGTTCTGTCTCTAATTTTCACATATCTATATCTTTTCTAGGCTATAGAGCTGCGCAGACAAGCGCAACATCAAATTTGATGGTTTTTTTTTCGGACACAGAAAATGGTCGCAAATAGATTTTGAGCATAAAGGAAAATTTGCATCTATTGGGCACATACGTCTATCAGTTTTATACTGATAAAGAAAGGAACTAACTCACAATTTCTTCAAAAAGCAAGTAATCTAGTAAGTCCACACAAGATAATGCTGGTGCTGAATTTTTTTTTGACAAAAAGAAAACGCCTTGACCGCAATGAATAGGAGCCTCTTACTACTGAAAAAGAAAGATCAAAGAGACGAAAGTAAGAACAGCAAAAAGTCTGGACCCAAGACAAACTATTGTAACGGACTAGAGAGCTCGCATGTACTTTTCGGCGTAAAATGGGTAAGTGAACAATGGGAATAATTCTTAACACAGTGCTAATTTGACATATTTGTTGGTTTTCCTGGCCTCCGCTCGTACTTTCTGAACGAGACCAATTTGTGTCATCATGTCCTCAAAGTTCGAAGAAAATCGCTGTGGTTTTGTAAGAATTCGTCATGTTGCTGGGTGGGATATCTCTAACCGAGAAGAATTTCAGGAGCAGGACTGCTCCTTATAGAAAATACATCTGGGAAGTAAAAATATTAAAGTTCATAGGCTGAAAAGTTCAAGCATGAAGAAGAGATTGACCCAAGCGTTGAAAAAAGAACGAATGATTTGAGCTTCTTTCCAAGTAAAGAATTCAGACAAAAACGTGACTTTAAAAATTTTCAACTGATAAAGGCGGTTATTTTCTATTCCACAGTTTTCAAAAAACAAATTGAAGCTTGCGCAAATGACTCAGCATAAACTTCGGCAGAAAAAGGCTGCTTAGAGCGAATCCAATCAGAAGCTTACGACTAGCGCACGACATTTAATCCAACACTGATGACGGATGAGAACTGCCTCACTCTTTGCTTCATCTTCAGCTCTTCCGCAGCACCCTCGTGATGATTTGCGCGATTGACTTCTGGCCAAAAAAATTGCTTTTTGCAAGCTTGTCAGCTTCTTAGAGCGATTAGATTATATTCATCCTGTTAAATTCAAATCGCAAAGGTAAAAATGAGAAATAATGGCACAGCAGCTGCTTTTGCCAACAGGTAGTCTTTGGCTAATTTATAGGGGATTGGAAAGTCCAATAGGAATGCCTCGGGTAATCGAGTATCTAAGGGGTAATGACATAAACCAGAGATTTTAGGAACTCTGAACGCTCAGTGGCGCACCCAGGATCTTCGTCCGTTGGGGGGGGGGGCGACACAAAATTTTTCCTAATGAAGGTGCGTGGCCACGGCAGCCACGCACTCCGAAAAAATTGTTGGTATGTTTCCTAAAAACTTTCCGAGTTCATAGCTCCGAAATTTTAGGAACAAATTTTTTTTGTAAAGCGAAACTGAATTTCTGGAAAATTTCAAAAAATATTTCAAATATTCGCAAGTATAAACAAGTCATTTGCAGCCATGTAAGTAACTTTTGAAGATTTCGCGACCCGTTGTCGGAGAGGGGGAAGACCGCCACTGTGAGCGCTCTATAAATTCTTTGGTCTTCAGAGTAGAAGAAAAATTTGTAACAGTAGCTATTTTGACTCCCAGTCAAAAGGTCTGTCCCTTCAATGTCTAAGGAATACATGGAGTACAATACAATACAGTGTATGTATCTATTAACGAATTTGCGAATAAATTATATCTCTGACCTTGTATACACTGATTACAAAAATAAAAGACACAGACTATTCTTCTAATTGTAAGAAGCAAAGAAGGAAAAAATTGGCCTCATGTGACTCCGAGGGGCATAAAGAGCTGGCATATAGCTGGCTGTAAGAAGCAAAGCTTCTTCAAAGCTTCTTCAAAGTCCTGCAAAAAGAGATGTCTATCTTACGCGGAGCTATGTAAGCAGACTTTTTTCGACCCCATCTGTAAATTGGCAATCATTCTTCAAGACGCACTTCCATCTTGGCGCGCCTCTCAACGGATTGATTTAGGGTAGGAAAAACTAGATCCGGAACTAGAAAACTACTTAATACAACCTAATGCGCTAAAGGAATGGACAGAGCTTTTTAGAGTAAGAAAAGATAGATACATTAAACAAGTATATGTTGTTCGTTCTTAATGATTTGGCTACAAAACGTGTTCCAAACAATTCGCTATGTGAACAAGAATTCACTCAAGAGTTTATCATCTGCTACCGCTATCAAACAAAAAAAAACATTCTGTGGCCTATATTTTTCATGGAGAACGAAAGCACATCTGTGAGGATGTCTGCAGCTTTGAGGATTTACCGCTCTGGACTGAGTCAAAACAAAGCAAAAACGAGGCGAAGAACTTCATAAATGTGCATATTTCGTTCTTTCACTGTCCTTGAAGGCAGTATCCAGGCAAAGTCTATACTCACCCGATTTACCTAGTCTACAAGAAGGCCCCAGGAGTAGGACATCTGCGCCACTAATGTGGTGGCCTCTGGATGAAAAAATAACCTTGGGACCTTCGAAGAATCTATCAAGCCACGCCCGTCACATTAAGCTCCGCCCACCCAGGTACTTAGGTCGTCTGCGCCCTCAGAACAGGGTTCTCAGAAATCGATTTTTGGGAGTTTGCACATTTTAAGCCTCTTAAAGGCAGTGTCCCGGCAGATTCGGGTCCTGGGGGATATACGTGTGGTGGGGTTCCTGGGTCACCCATCGACCTCCAGGCGCACTCCGGCTGGGTGATGTTCCCCCTGGGCCGAGAAAATGGCCCTTGAACCGGCGCGCGCAACCCCAACTGGCGCGCGCTTGGACGGCCTTCCCCGCCTGTTCGGCGCGGAACCCCACGAGCGCTCTCCCCCATGATGTATGCTATCCAAAGCAAGAATTACAGGCGGCAGGATCTTCGTCTGAGGACCTCCCCCAACAATCCATTGAAAATCTCGTCCAAGCTGCTTTTCTGGAATTAGGAAAACGCCCCAAAATCGGCCTTTTCAGCCCGTTTAAAGCTCAAATTCGGATTCTACGTGGCGAAAAGGCCTAAAACATGCAAAAAGGTGGAGGTGCAAAATCTGCCGGGACACTGCCTTTAAATGTAATCAAGGCCACGGAAAGGCTCCAGAATGATAAAAATATAGAAGACAAAGAATTTGGATGGACGCTGCCTTCAAGTGCGAGAAGACAATTTTGTTAGTCACACCAAGAAAAGTATGCTTTCAATGTCGCTGTAAGTATAGGTTATCCATCTTGCCTCAAAATTTCTTGAAAAATTCGTTACACTGCAGAGAATAGGTGCGATTTGAATATTTCACGAAACAAGATTCTTGGTAATTTTCCAGCATTTCAACAATGTATGGCAACAAATGCATGTTCTCTCAATAAAATCCTGTAGAAATTTTGTCAAGGACTGAAATTTTTTCGCAAAAAAGTTTCAAATATTGTTTCTCTACTCAAGCAGCATTCGTATGCATGCCAATAGAAGAAAGAGCAGAAATGCATAAAATTGCGTCCGGTCTACTACCATTGTTCGCCTAATAAACACAATACAGATTTTTGTCATAGTTTAGAAGGAATCATAGGGTCTTTGAAACACTCTATAGCATGGAAAACAATGTTGCAGGACGTAACGATTTTCCTGGTCAACAAAATTGTATTATTCAGTTTCTATGCTAAGATAGTGATTTTCTATTTCAAACGCAGTGTTATGGTCCACGTTTCCTTGCACAATCAAATAATGTAGAAATCATTAGGAAAAAAAGAAATTTTTTGCGAGCGAAATTCTTTTCTAAGAATAAATTCGTAAAACATTAAGGAATAAATAATAAACAATGGGAATTAGCTTCTCAAGCTTTTCAGTCTTGCAGAAGAAACGCGCGTTTGATATTCCCAATTTCTATGGGAAAGGGGCAGAGGATGAAGAACTGCAGAGTAAAAGAAAACGCCGTTGGCTTTGAAACGAAAATTGGCAGCATGTCAAGTAAAGATCACTTTGACGAGCATAATACGCACATGATCACTCAACCTAACTTTATAGTGCTTTAACAAATAAAGGGCATAAGAAGTGTAAATCGCGTAAAAAATAGAAATTTCATAAGAGCAGACCTCACCGACAGACTGAAGAGATTAAAAGATAGTTGAATGATGATGTTCTGTACTGTCCGCATGAATACCGACACCGAATTAAGATTCAACGGACTGATTGTAAGAAGCAATTGTTTCAAGTCAGCTGATAAAATATTCATTCAGGCGCTAAAGTTCATACCATGAAAGAGTAGTGTCTTATTTCCATCTCCGATTATTTAGATCTATTCACAAAGAGATACGAACAAAGTTCAACTCCTCATTTTGCGCTTAAATGCATTCAAGAACTCGGAACCCGGGCGAGACTGGACTACATTTCCTTTCCCGACGGAGATCTAGAGATTAGCTGCCCTTGTGAAGATTTAAGTTGTGTCATTAAATCTGGAATGAGATGAATAAACTCAAAAAGTTGAAATTTGGTATGCTGGAGAAGTCTAGGGAAAGATGATATCTTCTCTCAACTCATCAGAAATACATTTTTTCAGCTTTCAGATGCTATCCAAAACTCTAAAATCAAAGCATAAATGATGGGATATGGTCTAAAAGGTTGCCCAAAACGCAAGTGAAAGTCAATTCGGAAAGGAGAGGATGATATTGTCTTACACCGGATCAAATATACATTTTCTTGCCTTCGGAATTGCTGTTCAGAGCTCTAAAATCGAAGAAAATAAACATTAAACTGAAACATAAGTCTTGCAACAAAAATCTAATTTGGTTTGAAGAGTTCAGAGAATCTTTGATTTCATGGCACAGTGGTTTTGTTACGTGACAGACTTCAAAAACTGAAAAGAATTAAAGCATTTGTTCTAGGTTGACTGATAAATAAGTCCGGTCGCTTTTGCGGCTCTTACAAATGCTGCAGATGAATTGTTGTCCAGTGTTTGGTATATTGTTCCAAAGAAGAAAAATCCGCAAAGAAGTGAGAAACCCCAACTTTCTTCATTTTACACAAATATAATGAAATTTGGGTTTTTTTTTGATAAAAGACTTTCAAAGTGGCAGATCACAATTATCATTGTTATTCACCAAATAGGGAAAACTACTTCGTATCCAAATACCAAACTGCTGTTCTCTACATCCATTACAGCATGAAAACGAAGCCTAGGAAGTCAAAGAATGGAGCTTTTGGACATTTAGCCATGTTGAGGCACAACGGCCTTTGCTGACAATAGAAAATCATAAATGATACATGATAGGGAAGCTTCGAACTATTTTCCCGCAAAAAATCATGGATGAAACAACAAAAAAATTTTCTCGAACATTTGCATGCCAAAGCGAACCTATTTATTGGCCAGCCTAATATTTTCCTGTAGAAATGCCAGATCAGCTCAAGTTTTCAGTCCAGAAGTGTATGTCATACACCCAAACCCAAGATCAAATGGTTGTTGCAATAGATTTAGCATTTTTTATTCATGAATACAAGAAAAAACAACAAAGATTTGAATGTTATCAACCGTATTGCCGCTATGTCAGCAAGGATTTCCGCTTCAAATAATAAGGAAAACGCTTGCCTTTTCTCAAATTATATTCCAACAGCTCTTTTGTATAGGATACAATGACCGCCTGAGAATATTGATGCAAATGTGCGAATTTTATGATCAGTGTTGTTAAAAACGAGGTCACATACTGAAGCAAGCATTTTCGCGAATTATCTCGAACCCCTACACCAGGGCCTGGCACCAGCTGGCACGGGGCAAGCTGGATATCGTTTTTGGGGCAAAAAGCAAAGGGGGTTTCGTTTTGTGGCCAAAAAGACACGAAATTTGCGACGTTTTTTTAGTCGACGTTTCGTTTTTTGGGGGATTTTGGGGATTTTTTTAGGATTTTAGAGGGGATATCGTTGAGGATCAAAGGGGACTTCGTAAAATTTCTCAAAAGTCAAGGGGGACTTCGTAAAAATTGGCAAATTTCAAAGGGGACTTCGTTTTCAAAATTCCCTGGTGCCAGCTCGTGCCGAGCCCTGCCCTACACTAATTCCTCAATCCAAACGAGCAATATTCTACTGACAAGTAGCTAGAGAAACTGACTGCTTATTATGGAACATAAGAACTACGCAAAAGAATTGTAAGTTTGCCCATTTTGCACGGGCAGGGAGGAATAGCGGGCATCGGACCCAACTTCCTGCAAGCAAATGATTGTTTTCGCTTCCCAAGATGGCTCGCTACGCGTTAAATAGTATGGCTCTACTTGCAAATAGCTTTCCGAAGAGGACCACATTATTGCTAAAAAGGCTTGTGGCAAATGCAAGGACATAAAAAACAGCTTGAAGTGTGTTCCATAATTTCGGCTGACAGGGCTTCATTTCATAATTGGCGAGGGAGTTATGACTGGAAAATTGACTGAGGGCCTTTAGGTGCAAGTTAGTGAATCTTTTAATTGAGCGCAACTTGTTTACCAAAAAATCGATAAGCAACTCAAGCATCAAGTAGACAGATAAAAGACTTAAATTCCTTCTCTCATATTTCAAGCTTGAAGCAATAACAATGTCACAAAAGAAAGAGATGACTTCTTTGTTTTGTACTACAAAATACTACCAAAAGAAGAAAACTAGTAGGAAGGTAGGAATGCTCTTTTTCAAAATAAACTTTTTGGAAAAAACTTTGCAAAAAGAGATGGTGTGCTTTATGGAATATGTAGTCAATTAAGGAGAGTCTCCTTGTAGCAGTCGTAAGCAGAATTGAGATTAGTATCTTCGAAGATAAGAAGACCCTCAAAAGTGAGAGCGTATGACATTAGAAATTCGCAGCGCGACTTCATTGGCCTGACCATTTATCACTGATCAGTTTCTTGAGATTCAATTAGTGGGGGTTGAATAAAGATTAAAGAGACCTCTAAAAGTTGTTGACATCAGGCAAAGGTTAGGAGATGTTTACCACAATCACGGATGGGATTCCTCGACAAGCTCATGATCAGCTTCTTTAGCAATGGTGAGGAGAGGGGGTGGGGGGGGGGGGGAGGCGCTGGAAAGGAGTGCTCGCATTGGTCCTCAAATTATTAGAAAACGAAACTAATAACTATAATATTTCAAAGTGTTTTAATAAATATACTCAGACAATCGATCGGACCCCTCCGGCGGACAGTCGAAATCTGCCAGAGTCGCGGCGGACCCAGTTGACCAATGAGAGCGGAGCGTGGGGGCGGTCCCTTCTTGTAGGTTGCGGTGACGTCACCGGCAGGCGAGTGGGACCCTTCTCCGGATCTGCTGCAAAGGTATGCCATTTCTGCTCCGGAGCATAGTTGCGATAGGGGGAGTGATGGATCTTACCCCCTTCATTTTGAGGCCAAACTCCCGATGACCCCCTTCACCTGGGCTGAGATGGTATTGTATTCTGAGAATATGATAAAAATCGTATCAAAAGATTTTGCAGGCTAAGTACCTCAAGCAAGAAGTACACTCATAAATACAAAAGAAACGGTATTTATGTTTATTTATATTATTTATTTATCCTCGTAGCGTTCATATGGAGAGCAGAAAGTGAGGACAAAAAAGCAGTTGGTTTTTGGAGTACATAAAATCCCTCATATCTCGCGGCACAGAAGACCTAGAAAAAAGTCGACGGTCTACGTCGATTCTCCATGATTTCAGCTTTCGAAAGGTATACAGCATGTTAGGGCTTCTTTGCTTCCCGGCTCTAAAAATCATTTGCTCCGGTAACCGATAAAAGCCAACACATTGAATAACCCGTCCCGAAAGTTCTTGCGCACGATTTTCAAAAATTTATAACTTGATTTTTCCAACCGATTTGACTGCTTCTATTTTCGTATGAAATAGTAAGTCATGCTTTTTATAATGACATCTTATCTGCTTACTAATGTCATCTGTTGCATAGATGAGGGCGATAGAAGAATATTGGTCAAAATGGCGAATTTGTTTATTTTGGCATTTTTCAGGGAAATCATAATTTTCCATAGAAACGCTCAATCGGCGCAAACTTTGCACTGTTAGAAAGAGCTGGTGAAAGGACCTACAATACTGACTGCTCCGATTTTTGTTGCAAGTCTCCGATATTTTATGACCCTACCAGAAAATTCAAATTTTGATCATTTTTCTTCTATCGCTCCTATCTATGCAACAGATGACCGTTACTAAGCACTGAGATGTCATTATAAAGAGCATGACTTACCCTTTCACATAAAAGTGCTAGCAGTCAAATCGGTTAGGAAAATCAGAAGTTATGAATTTTTGAAAATCGTGCGCAAAAACTTTTGGGACGACCTAATAAGAGCGAGGTGGAGCAAGTTAATAGTAAAAATGCGCTATGGATTGACATCGTTATCAGCACTAAGAAAGTGAGCTAACACATCTGGCTGCGTTCATACTGATCCCGAAGTCCGAAAACAGCTTCAGCACAGTGCTCGAACTGAGCGCTGTGCTGCAACTGTTTCCGGACGTCGGGATCAGTATGAACGCAATCCTATTCAAACGCGCTTATCGTTGTTGTATGTTTATGTTTTTTTTTTGTTAAAAAATGCGCTTTTGATTGACAGTTATGCCATCATCATTAGCACACACTCAAAAAACTATGGGAGGTTGGTGAATTTCCACACCATCACACAAAAACCCGCCCATTTCTGGAATCTATGCTCTGTAAACCTAGTGCTGAAGAAGGTCACTTTCATGAAAACGCTCTAAACTCACCTTACCTAATTTGTAGAGAATAGTTGATTTCAATAAATCAAAAACCTTAAGACACTCAGAAGAATGACATGTTATTAAAATATCTCTCAATGTTTTGGAAAGATTGGCAGTTTGAAGAGGAAACGGCAGGCAGAATACTTTACAAAATCGCAGATGACTCGCATGTGTTCCAGTTCAACAGCGAGGCAGAAGGAGAATCTTACGCCGACGAAAATATTGTCGACATTGATACAGAGTTGACAATTGAGCGAAACTCTCTGATTTCCTACATAAGAAATCCAAGCAGATTGCCTAGTTTCAATAAGGAAATGTCCAGGAAGTCCATTGCTGATCTTCAGGTTGCTGAAGATTTCAAAGCTGCTAAATTCATAAACGTGGATATGAACAAAAGGAAGGTGTTAGTACAAAGCATAGCTACTGCTCTTAGATCCCGACTGGAGTGCGAACCCAACTCTGTGCATGCTTTTGGAAGTTATTCGCCTTGACATTATGACCTATGATATTGAAGAAAAAAAACAACGCGCAGCATAGTATCTACTTTTTTCGGCTATTCCGCAGATGCTGTTAAAGAAGAAGTTGAGCAGCTTTCTCATCAGTTAACAGGACGTATGCCAGAAGAGGTGAAGCCAGAGTTCGACAAGGCCCAAAAAAGTATGCATTATTTCCTTCTCGTGTTGCGAAAGCATATGCGATCTGGCTCTTTTCCCATCACTTACCGCAAAAATCTGATGGACTTACTAGCAAAGCTAGTTTCCATTCCGACTAGCACGGCAGAGGTGGATAAAGAAATTTTCTATCTACTCTGTTATCGGAACACAACGCAGAAATCGTACAACGATGGAGCATTCAAGCAATTACTTAAGGTTTGTGAACCTTCTACTGAACATATTGTTATTTAAAAACTTCATTCAAAGGATTGGTATAAGTGGTCCAGACAAGACCGTTACCGTATGACTTTCTGAAATATCCTAAAAGATGGTATGAAGAAACTGGTCACCTACCCGCTGACTTTCCTGGTGCTACCAGAGGGCCAGGAAAAAAATCACAAAAGCGCTTAGAAAAAGAAGAAAGTTTCAAATCCATTTTCAACTCAGAACGCTTTTGCACGCAATTCTACTTTTACTCTGATGACCTTCTGAAGGAAGAAGAAGATTTTTCAGGCAGCGAACTTGTTGTCTCTGACGTTAGCGATAGTAATATTGTTGATGATGACCTAACTTGTACATTTTTTGGGATAAACCTTATTGCTTTGGTTTTTTGTTGATGCAATGAAACAGGAGTACAGATCTTCATAAAGTCAATTTTTTTTTGAAAAATTTTAATTTCTTTCAAAATTTTTTAGTTTTTTTAATTTGCCTAAATAAGTGCAAATTAGAGCTCTTCATACCACGCTTTTTTAACTTGTCTCTCTTCCCTCCCTCCCCCCCCCCTAAACTCACATACCCCCTTCACCCTGGAAGGTCGGGAAAGCCGAGATCCCCTTCACCTGGGGAGAGCCCGGCTGCCCCTATCGCATCTATGCTCCCGAGGTACGCCAGATTTGGCAGAGCCGCGGAGCAGAAAATCGGAGGGGTCCGGAGCACAAATGGGAGACCTCGGGAGCACAAAATGGGAGGCCTCCGGAGCACAAGTGGGAGGTCTCCGGAGCACAAAATGGGAGTCCTCCGGAGCACAAAATGGGAGTCCTCCGGAGCACAAAATGGGAGGCCTCGGGAGCACAAAATGGGAGGCCTCCGGAGCACAAGTGGGAGGTCTCCGGAGCACAAAATGGGAGGCCTCCGGAGCACAAGTGGGAGGTCTCCGGAGCACAAAATGGGAGTCCTCCGGAGCACAAAATGGGAGGCCTCCGGAGCACAAGTGGGAGGTCTCCGGAGCACAAAATGGGAGTCCTCCGGAGCACAAGTGGGAGGTCTTCAGAGCACAAAATGGGAGTCCTCCGGAGCACAAAATGGGAGGCCTCGGGAGCACAAAATGGGAGGCCTCCGGAGCACAAGTGGGAGGTCTCCGGAGCACAAAATGGGAGTCCTCCGGAGCACAAAATGGGAGGCCTCCGGAGCACAAGTGGGAGATCTCCGGAGCACAAAATGGGAGTCCTCCGGAGCACAAAATGGGAGGTCTCCGGAGCACAAAATGGGAGGGCTCCGGAGCAGAAATGGGAGGTCTCCGGCGCACAAAATCGGGGGGCTCCGGAACACGAGTGGCAGACACCCCGCTGGGGAAACCCCTCGGCCCTGCCGTTTCTGCGCCGGAGGGGTCCGATCCATTGTCTGAGTAATCAGAAGTGCGCATCCTGTTCCCCCCTGGAAGTATTACAGTCACAAATGGTCATTGTCTGATTAGGATGTTTCAGCCTGCTTTATCTGGCTAATTTTCTCTTATCGTCAAAACCTAATTGCGAGAAGTTTGGAAACCAATATCAGTTGCTCCTCATAATCATTGTGCCCAGCCCCTTGCTGCTTCATTGGATGACAAATACAGGTTTCAGATAGCCAAAGGAACATCAAAGCTATTAGAACAATTTTGACTCCTTGTCATGGGAAACTGTATAAACACTTTTGAGTCTGTTGAAATGCTTGCGGTAATAAACTGGAACTTTTTTTGCTGAATGATTTGGATGGTAACCATTAATCCTAGTGGCATCAATGCAAACGCTGGTCTCTATCAGACCATTTTATATTGTATTGTTTGCGCATTATACTTCAGAATCTATCATAGTCAAACTTCGTAGAAGATTGTTTACTATTGTAAGCAGAGTGGTGTAGCCAGAGCCCGCCACGATTCGGTATCTAGGGTTTCTGAAAACGAGCTCTCCCCTGACTTTCGGGAGTTTTAAGAAGTCCCCTTTGACCTAACCTGCTTAGGAGAAGATGAAAACCAGAAAGATTTACTAGTCTGAAAGCAAAGACGTGAGATAAGAGCGAAAATCCAAATTGGAGCTGAATACGCATGCGCAAGATTTTGGCATTAGAGCGCGATCAACAAAGCGAGAAGAAATGAAGGCAAAAAACAAAAACAAAGGAAAGGCAATGATATGAAAATGTCTTCATGCTCAGGGATAGATTTTTGACCGGGGAATGCGCTCGTGCTAAAGAGATCCGAAACTTATGTGAAGTGACGAAAATATATGCTCCAGACGATCTCAGATTGTCTGGTGGCTGTCTGGAGACGATCTAATTTTGGAAAAGGTATTACTTCACATAAGTTTTCAAACCTTTTTACATAAATCTTTTGCAAATAATTTTCTATACATACAGTTCGATTTTGGTGTCACATGCTTCTGTGTGCGCTGTAAACAAGCAATTTGTTTATTTTAGCCTTGCTTTCAAATCGCGCGCACTTTTCGCCTCACACGATAGAGCATGTCAATCGTGTGATAACCTGTCCGAAAAGCTTGTGTTCGACTAAATGGCGCTTATTCATGTTGTTCGGTTCCGACTCGTCGAAAACGATATCCACTTTGCTATTTGCTTCAAAAACGAAGTCCAGCCTGCTTTCAGACGAATTGTGCCGGGCCCTGGGTGTAGCACAGGACAGCCAGATACAATTCCCCCCCCCCCCTCCCCACATTTTATCATCATCTTTTTGAGTAAGTAGCCAAAAACATTATTTCGTTATCATGAAATTCGGTTAGAAATTTGGCTCTCGCTGACTTCTTGAAATTCCTTTAAGGGCTGCTGAAGCTGGCAGATTCATTCCAAAATTAGAAGGCAAATTACTAAAACAACGAAATTTTTCCTTCTCACAATCAGCTTGACTTGACTATTCCTTGCATTGAGAAGAAAAAGGTCAACTGCAGCAGTAGGCAGCTCCAATTCTACAACAGACACAGACTGAACAAATGAAAAAAGAACCGAATTAGTCAGAGGCACATATTCACACCAGTTTACTAATTTTCTATACGTTTTTCTCAGTGCCGTACTGAGGGGGGGGGGGCGCCTTGGGTCGCAAAATTTTTGAAAGTTACTTAAATGTGCTATAAAAATATGCAAGCGGCTTGTTTTTACTTGTAAATAATTGAGATAAGTTTTGAAATTTTTTGAAAATTCAAATTAGCTTTGTAAAAAAATTTTTTTGCGGCTGAATGGCTGCCGCCTTGCCCCTTTTTTCTGAAATTTTGGGGTCAGGAGGCCGCAGAAATTTTGGAAAGCATCCAAAAAAATTTCCGAAGTGCGTGACGAACGCCACGCACCTTCATCCGGAAAAATTTTCTGTGCCCCCTCCCTCACCCGAGCGGAAATCCTGGGTACGCCACTGATTTTTTCTATAAGGGGGGGGGGGGGAGGTGACAAGCACAATTTTCTAGCAAGTGAAGTCCATTAGATCCGTTTAATCGAAGTGGCCTTTCTGAAATTAGTCCTTTACAACTTTGAAGAGTACTAAACGTTGATTCCAGATCCGATTTCTTTTGCCAAGCATTGCCAAGCGCGTCTAGATACCGAGTTATAAATTTTTTTGATGAGAAATTTGAACGCATAATATAGGTAAAACCAAATGTTACGATTCTTTAGCGCTCAAATAGAGCACTATTGAGTATGAGTGTTTTGAAAGAAATGTTGATCCAAGCATGAAAAATCCGAGTGATTAAAGCTAAAGCTTCCCCGTGGAAAGGTCACTCTGACCAAACGGACCTCCATTTCGGAGTGTAAAACGAGAAAAAAATCAAAAAGCCGAACTTCTTGGAGAACTCACTCATAAGGCCCTGATTGACTGACACTGACCTGCTGATTACGAAACTCGTATCTGCTTGGCAAGATAGCTTCGTAACCTAGGGTTACGGCGAGTAGAATTTGGAACGACAAGATTTTTCCCAATTCAGGAGCCTTTTTATCTTCTTTGGACGTGATTTTTTCAGAAATCACCAAGGTTTATTTTCGTTTGGAAAAAAGTCTGCCGCTGCACTTTAGCGCGCTATAATTTACAAGAACAGTACTGTTGAAAAGTACCCACTGGTATCTTTTATGTTGGATAAGCGCTGCATTATATCCTTGCAAACGGACCTCCGCAGAAGAATTTGAGAAAATTGAAAACGGAATATCGAGGACATGCTATACATCAAAAGATCCGCCTTGACAAAAACACATCGCTGCTTTCGGATTCAGAATATAGTCATTCCGAAGGAAGGTATGGCACTGCGTAGTTTGCATGATTCGCGTGGATTCCGCGGAATTCTTAGAATATCGCGAAGTTCGCGGACTTTCGCGGCATTCCCGGAATTCCGCAACATTCACGGTAATTTTGCACATTCTGTGAATGGTATTATGTGACGTTAGACGTGCGTCATCAAGTTTTTCCTCCCATTACACGCCGCAAACTGGAGCAGGTTGCGAGGACGACGCAAACAAGATACGATTTTCCGCATACTGCCAGCTTCAAAGATGGGAAGCACAAGGTTTTTTGAGCATATACAGTGGAGACATCAATGAACCTACATTTCTAGAAGCCTACAAAGTCAGGCAGTACCTTCTATAACCATAAGAACTTCATTCGATAACCCTCCTGGCCCTATGCGATTGTCATTACTGCATAATGGATTTCGATATAGGATCTCCTGGGCGTTTTGGCGATGCTGCAGCGTATCAGTTGTCTGCCATCAAGGTTGAGTTCACTTGAAACAACTGTATTTTGTAAGCGGTGGTGTTCAGACGTTTCTGAACCATGACGAAATTTTTTCATCTACTAGAAAACTGAGCTCTGTAGCTCCGGTTCAGTATCACATCTTGATGAACGGAGGGTTTGAACAAAGTCATCGCTTAGTCAGACCTTAAAAGAGAATGAAGCAGACACCCTGACAAGAGGCTGTAATCAGCGGAGTGAATTACTTTTCTTGTTGTTCACATCACAGGCTCTCAAATACGTACTGAATAATGCTCGTCGGATAGTTGAATCTACATTTGGACTTCTGACTCAACGTTTTCGAATACTTGAGAGTTGCTAAACTTGGATCCGGGGCAAACCAGTCGAATCGTCATATCGCTTATGGTTAGGCAATTTAGGAGTTAGCAGAACGTCATCATACTACTCCCTAGATCCTGCACAACTGTTTTCCTCTCCTAGAATGTAGCTTAGCTAGCGTGCAAAGCCTGCATCGAATGTTTATCAGCGTATCACGGAGCACTATGCCTCTCTTTAAAGCTTTGTATACTCCGTCTGTATTTTAACATCACACTCAATAGCCTAAGAATTGTTATGCTGTACACGTGGTTTCTCAAACTTCTTTATTGGAAAGATAAGCATTAATTCACTAAACTTCAAGTAGTCTGGAACACCACGTCTACCCATTCGCTTCACTTATGCTAAGTAAACCTTCTTCATGAGAACACAAAAACATGAAAAGAACAGACACAATGGTTCAAAAGTACACAAAATAAGTAAGGTCTTCAAAAGAGATATGCTTTCAACGAACGAAAAAACGCAAACAAATTTGTACATAGCATGCATCAAATATCCTATTCATTCTTTTCCCTGCGAGGCACCAGATCGGATGTCATCGAACATAAGGACTTGTAAAAGCTTGCTGATTTTTTCATCTGTTCTCGCTGGCGTCATAGCTCGCAGGTTTTCTGCCATGTACTTCGCTAAAAGGGAATATATCGGGTATGTAGGTGTATATCGGGTACCCGCCACCAGATGTACAAATCTCTATAGAACTTGGGTAAGTAGCCAACAATGAATAAACTGAAGTGGGAAAATTTGTCCATAGGAGTCATTTGTGCAAGACGTGCTTTCACCGCGTTGGCTGTTTCTTGAATTGCAGTTGGTTCTAAAGCAAAAACATTTACATGGGCAAAAAGCACATCCATGCATACCTTCACTGGTTTCTGTCTTTTCAGCCTTACTCTTCAACACCTCTCTCTCTTTCTTTTTCTAAAAGAGTTTTGTTGGGCGCTGGGCCTAAAAATGCTCTACCGTGTGGAAACCTTTCCTTGAGTTGGAATTTTGTTCACAAGTGGAGCAAGCACCGATTTGGAGCGCTATGTATCAATCGCATGATCGTGAGACCGTGTGCTCGCTAGCGTTGAAAACCATCCACGATCTGGTGCGAGCACACGATGTCGCGATGTATCAAGCGCAGGACTTTGCCACAAGATCGTGTAGCAGCGCATGATTTGCCGAGATTGTGTGCTGCCCATGTGACGTGTGAAATGCCATGTGCTAAGTCACGGACATTGTTTTGTTTTCGCACGCCTATTTTCGCATGATAAACGGCCAAAACTCCATTTAATACCGTGATTCTTGTGGTTCCGCGATTACCCTAATTCCTGCGCTTGCAATGCGCCGACTAATGGAAGCGCTTGTTATCCGAGGCCACGTAGGCGTAATAGAAACAGGTCGAGTTGGTGACAGTATATGGTTTTCGTTTCTCATTTCAAATACATTAATATTGCATCCTTGCAATCATTGTTCTCTTAGCTCGTAGAATTCTGAAATGCTTCTACCATTCACTATTCTGACCTTTTTCAAATTGTTGACAAATACAAGGCGGAGCTTCTGACACCCCAACGCCTTGATGAGGCCATCAGTTCAGAGGTGCAATAGTCAGGTTTTCTTAGCCGATTTTCGGCTAACAAGGGAATGGTCAGAAGTCGAAGTGGCCAATCCATACAAGCTGCATACCAATCGATGCAGCATAGAATGCTGATTTCAAATGTGTCTTCCATATCTGCAGAGCGCCTTTGTGGGCGAAGTTATGAGCAGCTTTGCTGCGAAAAAATCGTCCACAAAAACTGCGAAGTTAGGCAGATCACTGCTCCTTTAGCTTACCTTTAGGTACGAGCCATATGAACTGACCTAGTTACACGTTTTGGTCCAACACTGAGCCGAGAATGGCTTTGCATGGCCAAGTTTGACCTTTACACGCACAATTTCTTAGCAAAATGATGACTTTCAACGGCTTATAACTTCGCCTACAAAAGCGCTCTGCAGATAAGGAAGACAGATCTGAAATCAGCATTCTATGCTGCATCGAATGGTATGCAGCTTGCTTGAATTGGCCACTTCGATTTCTGACCATTTCCTTGTAAGAGCTTCAAAGTAAGAAATAAAAGAAAGTTTTTGAATCAAAGATTACGGCTAGTGCAAAGAAAAAGGAGAGGAAATTGCGAATAGTAGACGCAACACGAATAAGGGAAGCAAAGTGAACGTAAGGCGTCGCTTCTCTTTCCATGCCAGCACGCCTTCTCAATATGCGTCAGTCCAGGTTCTTGACGCCCACAACCATTGCACATCGTGTAATTACACGATGTTGCGCCCAGATTGATACATCGCGTGCGCCTTGGAAAATCGTGTTCTGGTTCCTGATTGTGTAATTGCCAGCTCGCAAACCAGCACACGATATTGCGATTGATACATAGCGCCCCTGGATTACTATCTAGTGCGTGTTCCATGGTATCGATCACCGGATCCTCTTCAATACTTCGCCATACTTTGTTCTTCAATACTTCACCTTTTCCTTTTTGAAGAAGTATTGATGGGCAGTAGAGCCAACGCTGCCCTTTTAACCGGATTCGTATCCTAGTTCTTCTTGAAGCGGGGTCTTCGACAAAATGAGTGGGTGGTGAACAGGGTCAAGCGGGGGGGGGGGGGGGTGTGGCACACGACCGTCGGATACGACCCCCCCCCCCCTTGGGCCGGACCTGGGCAAGACCCCCCCTCTCCCCCCCCCCCCCCCCATCTGATTCCTATGTGAACTGACTTTCACATAATTCTCTGTTTACCAAATAACAACATTTGAACATTTTTATTTTACCAAAACATAGCAACATTTAAACATTTTTGTTTTATCAAAACATGGCAACATTTGAACATTTTTATTTTACCAAAACATAACAACATTAGAACTGTTAGTTCTGAGATCGAGTGAAACTGAGATCTTAAACGTGTTCAATTCTCGGGGCGGACGGCGCGTTTGGTGTTCCACAAACAATAATTCGTTTCTTCGCACAAAGTATATGAACCCTTTTAGGGTCTTCTCACTTGTGAAATGGGACTTACCACTATGACAATTATCAGTAAGGCCTGAACTGAAAAAGTGAAACGAAATCCATAACGCGAAGAAACACCAAACAGAGATAGAGTGTGAGAGCGGCGCGAACGAGTGAAATGAAGAATGCGGATTTCAAAGCCTCGTGGCTCGCGCCTTGGTGTGTTCGCAATATTTCGAGCACTACCGTATCCCAGTATTTTTAACCCTTTTCAGAGCCGTGCCTTCAGCGCATAGGGTTCAGATAATCCACTGTATCTTTTCCTAGAGGACGCGCTTTGGGGGGGGGGGCAAATGCTACTGTGAAGAGGGAAAGGATGGCTCATTAGAATAGTACAGAAAAGGCTTTCGTTTGAGCCTTTTGAAGGTAAGTTAATGGGGTGTGGCCCCCTCACCCCAGCTTAAAAGCTATGGCAGCCACAGCTACCACAGCCGATACGACCCCCTGGTGTAGCGTGCCATACCCCCGTTTTACCCTGGTGGTGAACCAGGATCGATAAAGCTATTATTGTAAAAGTTTGTACCTGTAAAGTGAAGTGAAATTGTTCGTCCACTAGCAGCTTCTTACGAGTCCGTATGAAGTTGAAAGGTCCTATCAGATAGAGCGGAGTATACTGAGAGACTATGATACTCTTCTTAACCACGATACCCTTACGGGTCAAAAAATTCAAACCCACTTAAACAAGAGCAGTATTTGTACGCAAGAAGTCACAAAATGACTTCAACAACGATACAATCATAACCTTTTTTGCGCTTTATGCAAATCTACGGAAAATGGTAATGGGCTTATTGTGCATGGGTACTTTGCAGGATATAAATACAGATTGGTGCTTAGCGCAGCACTTGCGAATCGGCTAAACAGACCAAACTCAAGACCACTGTTATGAGAAACTAAAGGACATACGTTTTATCTATTTCAGTAACGGCAGGGATGGGGACCAATCATATATCCACATTTATGATGGTGTTATATAAAAAGTTAGGAAGATTTAAAAGCAGCTACAGTATGCTCAAAAAGTAACTTTCACCTGCTTTCGAGCAATTACTGGGAATGAGAAACTTGCTCAACACGTAACTATTCACTACCATCAAGCATAGAAAGGTAAAAAGGAACGACAAAATAATGTGTATCAGTTGCTTGCGTACAAAACCCAGGGGAAAAAGTGCTCTATACTAACATTTAGAAAAACAACTTTAAGGAGAATACACCATCAAATGCATCTATGGTGCTGAAACTGTACAAGAAGCAGAAATAGCGGTCAGGTGACTGGTTGACTTTATGCCGGTTTTGCGTGGTCCTGGCGCGGGGCGCGATAGCTAGTGTCAATCACAACCCGACAAAAAAGGGTTTGCACCGAGATGATACTCGATTTGAAAGTAATATTGAAAGGCAAGCGAGTATGGATGCCCGCCAAAGAGAGCAAACACACAGAACACACAACAAACACAACACACAGCAAACACACAACACAACACAATAACACTAGCTATCACGTCAGCGCGCGCCAGGACCAACCAAAGCTGGCATGAAGCCAACCAACCTGACCGCCATTTTTGCTCCTCGTACATTTTCAGCGCATAGATATATTTGATGGTGTGTTCTCCTCTAAAGTTGTTTTTCTATATGTTAATATAGAGCACTTTCTACCCTTGAGCTTTGTACTCAAGCTAATTTAAGTTATTTTGTAGTTCTTTCTTACCAGCAAACAAAAATGCTTGTTGATAGTGAATTTGAGCAAGTTTCTCATTCCTAGCAATTGGTCGAAAGCATGTGAAAGTTATTTTTTGAGCTTACTGTAGCTTCTTCAAATCTTCCCGACTTTTTGACAATTTTTTGACATCATAATCATAAGAAAATCGTAAATGTGGATCATATGAAGTCATCCCAGCGCACACATTGATGAAATAAACAAAACGTATGTGCTTTAGTTTCACATAATAATAGTTTCAAATGGTCTGTTTAGCCCATTCGCATGTGCCGCGCTAAGAACCAATCTGTATTCAAATCCTGCAAAGTACTATGCGCAATAAATTTAGTACCTTATTCCGTAGACTTGCTTAAATCGCAAAAAAAGTTGTGAACGTATCACTGTTGAAATTACTTTGTGACTTATTGCGTCCAAATACTGCTCTTGTTAAGTAGGTTTGAGTTTTTTGACTTGTAAGGGTACCATGGTTACGATACTCCCTCAACAAACTCCGCTCGATCTAATAGGACCTTTCGACTTCATACCGATTCGTAAGAAGCTTCTAGTGGCGAACAACTTTATTTGCTGGTAAAAACCTTTTTCAATAATGTTGTAAGAAAGTCTTAGAAGATGGAAACGGCCAAAAAGTGCCACTTTCTGAAGTGTACAAGAATTCATTCTATTTTGATGTAAGTTCCTACATCTATACTTCTATAGAATGCGGATGTTTAAATGACTCTGTGTTAATACGATGCTGGCATTCGAGTTTGAATACCGAGGATTATGTTTCATCTTAGAAAAACCTTGAATGTGTAAAAAATTGCTGTCGTACTTGTTGTTGGCAACTTCTTCTTTTTGATAGAATGTCGATAAATCGAAGTTTTTTGTATCTTATGTATCATTAGCATCATACCTTCGATAGTCTAGAGACAGGGCGCCAAAAGTGAAGGTTATTTGAACATCTGACGTCATAAATAGTGAAGGTTGTTTGAAGAAGATCAGAGAAGAAAAAATGACGTAAAATAGATATAAAAAGCAATAGAAACTGCTGAAAACCAGATAAAAATGCTGCAATAAGGTTTGAAATCTTTCGTTTGGCGGCTTTTTAAAGTGCAAGTTTTCGCTTCAAGACCAGCAATTCGCAACACGGGGTTTTGATTTTTGATGCGTCCTTTGAATTTTTACCCTCGCGCCGTCCCTCTTGTACCCTGCGACGTTGTCTGGATTCTTCCGCTTATCATTCTGAGCAAGTATCGTCCAAGCTGGAGAAAATTCGTTGCGAAACCAATGAAAAAGAATAAGGTAAAGAAGAACGCATTTTTTTGTAATTTTCACAAAACCGGCATAAGCAGAGAAATAAGCTCGGCGACGTTGTCTACATTATAGACAGAAACAAGACCTATCGACTACACAAAAAAACTGCGTGAAAAGAGTCAAACTAGGAGAAAAACGAGAGATTTTCGAAAACAAGATTTTTGCCGGATTTCTCGTTTAAATCATAAAAAGGAGTCTTGCGACGTTGTCAGCGTGAAAATAGAGATCAAGAGCTTCAAAATGATATATAGCTTGCTAAAATTGGGTTCGAAACAGCGAAGAAAAGGGTACCAGAGCCAAATGCCCCGCGCCCCGCGTTTGGGGTAGCGAGGTAGCGCGCAGCGCGCGGAGACGCAGACGAGCAGCGGAGAGAGACCAGAGCCGGCGGGGCATTTGGCTCTGGTAATTGATCTCCGCGGGGTCATAACAAAACCCTATAATATTATATATCGTTGTAATCCTCATGAGACGGCCAGGAGCACTGACAACGTCGCAGGTCTTGAAAATCACTCCATAACGAGATAGACCAGCATTTATGTGGCGACTCTCTGCGCAAGATTTCAGCGCAGTTTCTCGTTTTTATTGAATTCCAGCGGCTTTCATGAACCTCCAACGCTCAATCGCAGTCTACAGAAAGGTTAATTGATAAGTTTCATCCTAATTTCTAACTGAATTTTTGAAGAAAAACCTTCTTTCCAGCAAAAAAGGCCATAAAAACGCGATCCTTCGGTTTTTTGAGCTTTTTCTGGATGTCACTACTATATTTGCCTCATTCACATTCATCCTTACATAGTTAGTCATTATTTATATCATAATATCCGGGCTTCGCCCCGGATGACTTCTGTATTCCTCTCCAGGTGAAGGTTGTGTCCTCTCATGACACTCAAAGTGAAGGTTACCAGAGTACGTATCTCTATGTATCGAAGGTATGATTAGCATGCTATGTAGTATTAGCTGTGAAGTGTACTACAAAAAATGTTTTTTCTACAACTTTTTGCAACCACTAGCCAAATAGAGTGGTTTTTGGTGTAAGCATTCACAGCTGATGTTATAATCTTGCTGTGTATTCTGCTTTTTGGTTTTGCATTAGTAAATGTTGGTTCAAGTTTATTCAATGAAACAAAAATATTGAATAAGATGTCATAAGTTATGCCCATGCTTCGTTTAATCTGTTCAAGAGTATCCCAGCATGCTGTTGTTGAAAATATCGCATTCTGCTCCTCATGTAAAGGTTAATTTAACATGCTGACTTGATTTCCATTCTTGTTTTTAGTACATGTCATAACGGATTGTAGTATTATCTGCTCCCAAATAGGGCCACTGCCTTTGTCATGGAGCAGATACTGCATGAGCAGTGGGGGGTCAAATCGGGAAGGATTTACAGATGCTTTAATCACGGATGATATTTTAACTTTTGTACATAAGCGCTCTCCGATGTCAAATTCCTATGGAATGTATTGAAATTTTTGGACTTTATCGTGCTGACTGTGATGGTATTACGTATGATTAAGATGTTGCACCTATTGATCACTAGCTCGCAAACCCGAATCCGTCCGCGTTGTACATAACATATTCGTAAACATGCTCAGTTACACCCTGCCCAACTCCCAGTCTCGTAGCTGCATTGCAAAAAATCGATAAATATATCGATTGATAATGAAAAGTAGCCTACGACACTCCGCCCCGCCCGAAGTGTATGCGTATCAAGTTTGGCTGGGTTCGGTTTAGTAGTAAAAATTTCTAATCGGAACAAGCGTAGAGACACCAGATACACAGACACACAGAGAGACAACTTACAAAGATGTTCAGCTTTATTCATATAGATCCTTTCACTCTGCAAAATTGTTTCTTTCTGGCGTTATTGATATTTTGGTTGTGACCAACTTGAAGAACTCCTGTAAACAAAGTTTGAACAGATTTGGGATGTGACACAGTTTTTAGAGGTTATTGGTTTATATATCATCCAGCAACATGAAATTACTATTCAGCTGATTATATGAAAAGGAACAAATGTACAGAATTAATAGTACCTTGACAAGGTACATCACTTGGTAGATTTATTGATTTATCTTGCGTTTTCTTCGTGTCTCTTAGCTGAAGTAGCCTCCTAGTTTGTCACACTTTCATTACCCTTGTTAGTACTTGCTGAAGAAGCATTTTGACAAAGGAGTTGTTTACAGTGTAGAAAATTTGTTCGGTGTGTTGAAAACAACGGGTTTCAGAGATTCCAACATATTTTTGCGTAAAGGATCGTCTTCGGGTTTTTTTTTTTGCGTCTATGATTGAAATGAGGACTTCTTATACTGCCATTCCAAACTTCTGCGTTGATAATAATAGAATAAATTAAGGTATTACATACTAATACCTTCGCTTGGTTTTGGCAAGAGTTGATATAAGCCTTTTCTTCTTCGTCAGTTTTCTTCATAATTCAATATATTAGGTTGTCCGGAAATTAATGTCCGTTTTATATTTCAACCGCAATAAGTCAAACACTTTTCATTTTTGAATAGGCTTCAAATAACTATTTGATAGAGCAAAGCAAGCTCTACAAGATGGCAATCTTTCTTTAGCAACAGCTCTGATCTACCTCGAATTTTGAGCCAAATACTAAAAGGATTTTAATGCCCGAAAAATCGAGAAAAATCATAACTCAGTTTATAAGAACCCTACAAAAATTCTAACTTCCTCATGTAAACACTATCCACATAACACATGTATGTACGCCGTTGCCGTATTTTTTCCTCTGTTAGAAATCAAGAAAACGGAAATTTTCATGTTTTTACCAAAGTGATGCTGTGTCGTCCCCACATAAGTAGATGTATACTACAGATTTGTAGAAATAAAAACTTGGATTTTCAGCTTTTTACAAGCTTTAGTTCTCGAGAAATTTGATTAGTTTGGACCACCTGACTAATGAAAGCTATCTTATATATAAAGTTGAATGTCTGTTTGTTTGTCTGTCTGTCTGTCTGTCTGTATGTCTGCCTGTCTGTCTGTCTGTCTGTCTGTCTGTCTGTACGTATGTTCCGAATAGAAAATTCCATTTCTGAACCGATCTGGACCAAACTTGGCACACATAAACTTCGGGCCCCGGCGGGTGTCATAGGCTACTTTTCTATAAGCTCCTGCAAGACGAAGGCGGTTGGTTCAAGGCGCGACGTGGCTGTGACGCGGCTGTGACGCTGCTGTGACGCAGCCATGTCGCAGCCGCGTTGCACATCGAACCGACCGCCTTCGTCTTGCAGCAGCTTATAGTTTGGTCATCGACCGATATCGATTTTATCGATTTTTATCGATTTTTTTGCAGAGTTCACCTACGGGGCTGGGAGTTGGCACAAGGGGGGAGTCGAGCATGCTGATTACGAATATAATAATGACAGGGCCGGGCGGAGCCGGGTAAGTCAAGTAGTATTCGATATTTCTCGAGAACTAAAGCTTGTAGAGAGCTGAAAATCCACTTTTTTACTTTTACAGATTTGTAATACACATTTAAAATCAGAGCGAGAGGATTAACAAGCGGCATTGAAAAAGCGCTTTATCATTCTGACATTCTGCGAGCAGACTGCAAAAAATCAATAACGCGCATTTTCCGGTGACCGCCTACGCCCACCGATTATCTGAGTTGCTGTGCAATAAGGGTATGGTCAAAATTCGAAGTGGCCAATCCTAGCAAGCCGTATACCGTTGATCATTCCAGGGAGGGCTGCTTATATATCTGCATTCGCTACCTGTTTGTCGGTCTCCTACAGGAAGTTAAGGTCCTCGATTCCGCCGTGTTGCCGCAACACGTCATATGTACTGATCGCCCAGCAATAAGTCAAACTCGACGATAGCGCAGTGGTAACTGTTATAGAATGCTTGGTTTATCTTTGGAAGTTTGATGCCTTTCACGTGCTACTCTTTTGCAACACATCCTCTATATCTTTAGTGTTAGCGCAAAGTCCTTAACACGCTTGGGAAGGTAAATCAACATCTAATAACTTCGAAAACTTTTTTCTGAAATTCGAGACAAGTAGAGAGTACAGTTTCGCTATTTCTTGCTGTTTGCTTCTGTTCGTTCTTGCATTCCTATTCATCAACATTTTTATTTTTGCATTCACAATGATCATCATCAGTTCTCAAGATAGTCTGACTGATAAAAATAAGTTGTCGAATTCTTTAGATGTTGATTTATGTTTTCAACCGTGTTATAGACTTCTCGCTAACACTACAGATATCGGGGATGTGTTGCAAAAGAGTGGCACGTAAAAGGAATCGAACTTGCAAACAAAAGCCAAAGCTCACTTTATAAGTCTGCACTGTTACCACTGCGCTAACGTCCAAGTTGACTCATCGTTGGGCGAAAAGGCCCCAGGGCGGAATCGAGGGCCATAATTTCGTGTAGGAGACCGATAAGCAGGTAGCGAATGCAGATATGTAAGCAGCCCTCCAGGGAGTGTTTAACGGTATACGGCTTGCTAGGATTGGGCACATCAAATTTTGACCATACCCTTATTAGAGAGCAACTCAGATAATCGGTATTCCTTGTAAGAAAAGTGGAGATCATGACTTGTGGACGGTTACAGAGTGCATTCTCTGGTTACGGTTAGTATTGGCGTACGGGTCAGGAACCACACCGTGCCCCGTGCAGTAGCCTTTTCTACGCGAATACGAATGGATGAATGCGATGGCTAGTATCTATAAATGCTTTTCTTACAAGGACACAGCGTAGAGGTCCAAGAATTTTTGTCGCGGAAGGGCAACGAATTTTTGTTTAAAGAGGCGTGGCGTTGCCCACCCCCCCCCCCCCCCCAAGAAAAATTTTAGGTCTTTCTGAAAACTTGAGAAATGTTCATAATCTTGAATTCTGAAAAAGCAAGCTACCGTCACGCACCCGAAGAAATTTTTTGAATTTTGCAAAATATAGGTAATTGTCAGGCAATTTACCCTAGAAACAAGCAGAGAGCATTCATAGGAATCCTACAAAAATTCTAACTTGCTCACGTAAACACTATCCACACAAGACATCTATGTAAGTCGTCGTATTTTTTCCTCTGTTAGAAATCAAGAAAACGGAAATTTTCATGCTTGCCAAAGAGATGCTGTGTCCTCCCGACATAAGCAGTTGTATACTACAAACCTATAGGAGTACGAACGTAAATTTCCAGCTTTATACAAGCTTTAGTTCTCGAGAAATATTGAATACAGTTTCTCTAGTCATGTGGTTCAAGCCAAAATCCAAATTTCTCGAGAACTAAAGCTTGTAGAGAGCTGGAAATCTACGTTTGTACTTCTACAAATTTGTAATACACATCTACTTATGTTGGGACGACACAGCGTTACTCTGGCAAAAGCACAAACATCTTCGTTTTTTCGATTTCTAACAGAGCAGAAAATACGGCAATGGCGTAGATATATGTCTTATGTGGATAGTGTTCACGTGAGCAAATTAGAATTTTTGTAGGGTTTTTATGAACTGAGTTATGATTTTTCTCGATTTTTCGGGCACTTAAATCCTTTTAGTTTTTGGCTCAAAACTCGAGGTAGATCAGAGCTGTTGCTAAAGAAAAATTGCCATCTTGCAGAGCTTGCTTTGCTCTATCAAATGGTACTTTGAAGCCTATTTAAAAATGAAAAGTGTTTGACTTATTGTGGTTGAAATTCAAAACGGACATTAATTTCCGGACAACCTAATAGAATGCTTTTCACACCTATATATTACTTGATGTTGTTTCTCTTTAGTTGGTTATGCTCACCTTCTCATCTTCTTTTTTTCGTCAAATCATTTGAAAGAATGAGTCACCTATCAAAAAAGGGAGCGAATGGGGTCCTGTTTTGTAGTTTAGGTGACTCAGTATGTAAACTGAAAATTCCTCAACAATTAAACTTTGACACTGAGTATTATGTGAACTAAAAATATGGTTTGAATATGAGATATAAGTTGTAGAGTGACATATTGCAGAATAACATATGAAATGATGATATATGGCACGACACGAGGCACAGCTCAAACCGTAGCACAAATGATTCAGTCACCGTTGAGGAAACCATCCCCAAACACTCGCGAAGCTAGTGTTAAAGTGAGACTAGTGGTTCTTTATTATTAGGTTGTAACATAAATCTTGAGACACTCTAACTTCTTACGGCGATAAGTCATGAAGTTCACATTTTCATTAAGGATCCAGGGCACCATTCAATAGAGCAAAGCAAGCTTTACAAGATGGTTTGCAAAAGTTCGCTACAGCTTCGACCCACTTTAAGAGTTTACAACTAAAATGTGAGTCGCAGTGAAAGCTCAGAAAATCGCAAAAAATTCTTACCTTCATTCAAAGAATCTTACGAATTCCAACTTGCTCACAAAAATTGCACACTACATCAGACACTCACAAGTACCGTTTCTGAATTTCGTCATTTGAAAATCGAGAAAGCGAAAATTTTCAAGTTTTCACGAAAACGAAGTTAAGCTGTTTCCATTTATATAATTGTATACTACAATCCTTTAGAAGTATGACCGTAAATTTTTGAGCTTTCCACAAGCTCTAGTTTTTGAATAGTAGCGAATTTAGCCTTCCTCACTCGAATGTTCCATGCTAAAATCAATATTTTTCGGAAACTAGGGTCTGTGAAAAGTTGAAAATTTACGGTTATACTTCTAAAGGATTCTATTATACAACTATATAAACGGAAACAGCTTAGCTTCGTTTTTATGATAACATGAAAATTTTCGTTTTCTCGATTTTCAACTGACGAAGAAAATCAGAAATGGTACATGTGAGTGTCTGATGTAGTGTGCAATTTTTGTGACCAAGATGGAGATTCGTAAGAATTTTTGAACGAATATATGAATTTTTCGCGATTCTATGAGCCTTTAGTACGACTCACGTTTTGGATGCAAATTCATAGTAGGTCAAAGCTTAGGCGAACTTTTGCAAACAATCTTGTAGAGCTTGCTTTGCTCTATCGAACGATGCCCTGGATCCCTATTGAAAATGTGAACTGCATGACTTACCACCGTAAGAATTTAGAGTGTCTCAAGACTTATGTTACAACCTAATATTTCTATCTTCTCCTAAGTCGATAGGTGTCGATAAGGGTCAATGGGTACTTCGTAAAAATTTCGAAAATCAAAGGGGACTTCGTTATCAGGAATTCTAAAACCGACTCGTGCCGGGTCCAGGTCTTGAAAACCTCAAGTGGAGAGACATATGATTGATAATCATTCAGTGAAGTCGCTAAAGATGCGTTTTTTTTGAGAGAGAGAGAGAGAAAAGCATTTACTTATCCTTTTGCAGCGATTTTGAGCCTCGGTGAGCGACATCTCCAGAATTGCACCGATGATTCGATTGTGGACATCTTTTTAGTAAACAAACATTTGCTAACTTATCTATGGCAGAATTGTGCAAGTATTGCATTGTTTACAAGCTGCATGAAGGCCAATGCATGGCCTAATGTTCCTAATTCTACAAAATCGCCGGGTGAGAAGTCCATAGGTTTTCAATAAAGGTCAAAGGGATTTTTTGTGAAATTTCAGAGGATTCGAAGAGCTTTGTTATGATAGGAGAAATAATAGTTGGGTAGCATACGGTAACGAATTTTCATAAGCAAATGGCAGGAGGAAGTCACCTGCGCTCTGCAAACTTTCATACTTTATCATTAACTCGCATCTAGGCACTAAATGGAAATCCCATAATAACCTGTCTTCATAGAGATACCAGTAAAATAATAAAAACGAAAACTTTGGTCACGTGATTTTTGAGCCTCAGTCGTTCTTTTTAGCATTTTTGCTTTTCGATGATGGTGATTGTGATGAGTTTTTTCTACGGCAGAACATGCAAAGCATCCTAGTAAGAACTGATGTGCAAACATAAGCTAACAACAAAATAATAGCGAATATGTCAAAATTGAGAGTTGCGATGGGATGGACAGGATTCTGGGCAAGGAATGCTGAACCTTGGTGACGACCAACGTGTTCGATGTAGTGCAGTGCAGTCGCGAAGGGTGTGCTTGGTCGAGTGCGGAATTCCTTGGCCATATCTTTAGCTACTGTAGAGAATCTGAAAGTTATATAACTATATAAGTGAAGATTTCGAAGACTTTGTTCTATCTGTTCATTGAGTCCACCTTATAGCGGTTATATCTCATGAACGAGTTAATGGTTGGAGACTATTGACACAATTTAGTGCTATCGTACGGTTGGCGCTCAGTTTTCATCTCAACCCGGCTTGCTCGCTCGCCGAATCTCACTTATTATTTGTTGAACAAGTGTTATAAATGTGAAAACTTTTGAGTAATAGCTATTGTATCATATGTTTATCCGTCGTTTATTTGTGAGAGGACAATTTTGGCGGCCAAAATAGGTAATTGTAGGTGAGGAAAAAATACTGTCCCTTTGCCTCTTAGACAACTTCGCAAATAGAAGAAATTCCTAGTATTTCAATTCCTACACATAGGAGAGAAATTGCAGATTAGACTAAGATAAGGTCTCTAGTAGATATCTTAAGCAGTAGAAGATTTTTCAACTTCGCGTTGGAAAATAAATGAAAAATCTTCGCAATCAAAAAATCTTCTCCAAAAATCTTCACAATTTCTTCACATTTATGAATGAGAGCTGCAATATATGATGTGGGAAGCTTTGCGAAAAAGGATCCGACGCGGGGAAAATTACAGAATTTTATAACCCGCTAGATTGTGTACACATCTTGGGGTTTATGTCGAATCATGGGAAAGATTTTAGAATCACCTCGTTTTTCTTACCTTTGTTAGGGTGCAGTACTTTTTTCGATCCCTATATTCATCAAAAAAACTTGAGAATCACATCGGTTTTAACCTTGTTTCGAGGAACAATACTTTTCCGTCCCCTGTGTTTATCGATTTCGCTCCTTGCTAGTGCTTCTTAATCTACCTGGGAGCAAGATGCTTGCTCTTCGGAAGCCCTGTCACTTGGTTTGTTGAAAAGCCTAGTAAGAGTTTCGGACGAAATTATGCCTAAGACCAATGCGCGCATCACTAAATTGGTACTTTTCCGTTATCCGGACCCATTTTTTCAAAAAGCTCTCATGAATGCGCTATTTAGTTTGAGAACAATTTTTTGTAGATTCTATGAGGACCGCCTCCCTGCCACGTGTCAGAAAAAAATTGACACGTTTTGGTCCAATTTGACATGTTTTTTTGGAAAGTATCCCGGTGAGGAATAATTTGAAAATTTTCTTTTCAAACTTTGTTCGTCATGCGATTCTAGCCAAGAAGGACTGTAAATGATGGCTGAAGTACCTCGCTACTGCTTGTTTCGCCGCTAAGATGATGAGAATCTATCACAATTCTCTATTCTGAGCAAGTCCAGTCTGTTCGTTAATAATAGGATAACGCCATAATCATGATAATATTGATTTTTGAAATTGTTTACTCCAAAATAGGGTCATTATTGATTGAAAACCGATTGAACTTAAGTCAGTAGGTAGGGCAATGCAAACTCTTGTAAAATCTGCTAAACATGTGCATGACATGTCAAATTTTTCTTGACACGTGGCAGAAGGTTGACACTCCTTTCCTGTGAATTTAGGAGCAAATATGGTACAAGGAAAGAAGCAATATCCTTCTCTGAAAAAATGGGTTCGGATAACGGAAAAGTACCACAAAATTTTTCGGGAGCTCAAAAGTGTTCAAGTTAATTCAGAGGCTGTCCCAAAAGAATGTAATGTCTGATCATTGATAGCTCTCTTGCATGAACAGTTTTCGGGGTCATTCGAAAACTATGGAGCTTCAACTTAGATTTACAGTATGGTGTAAATCATCAATCGCTCTCCGTTACTGTGAGCGATAAGAAATATTAGCATAAACCAGCTAAATAATATTTTTTTCGAAACAGTTTCTAAAAGTTTGCAAAATTGTATATCAGAGTTCTGGAGCATGCTGGCTTTACTAATCAACTTTATGTTCTTAAGGTTTTTCAAACAGCATTATCGTATTGAGAACATTGAGAAGACAGCTTCTCAGTGTTCTCAATGAAGAAATGCATCATTGCGCCCTTATTGCACCATGTTGATTAGCAAATGTGAATTTATGTAAGAATAGAGTAAGTTCGATTTCATGCGACTGTTCACAGATTGCAGGTTGTACTTAACAGTTTTAATCCAATGCTTATTCTATCGACTTGATGGAGAATTGGAACTAGCGAAATTGCAACAATTCTGGTTAATGACTGAAAATTCTCTCGATCTTTCGACTATAATGCGGACCAAGGATGTATGCATTATGAAGTTCTCTATTGTATGAGATTTTTGAATGTTCCTGCAATAGCGTTTGCGTAGTTTTGCACTATGCTCGAATTATTATTGTATTCTCTCTATATATATATACCAGTGCGTCACCTCTGCTTCGCAGAGGCTCGCACTGGCCCTATGCTCTGTATGCCTTACTCATTCCCGCATAATAATGACATTGAAACTCACCGCGCTATGTAGGCTATCACGAATAATTCGTAAACAACTACTCATTCGTAGAGGTCTTCCATGTGAGATCGGTATTTTCGCGTGGATAAAATCTTTCCCAGAAGAACAGATGCAAATTCGAATGGGCTTTTGGAATTTTTATGGCTTGGTAGTCGCCGTAAGGACAATAGACATAGTGGGCTACACCTCTGTGCAAAATTCTTCTCAAATAATCAGGTAAAATCTTGAATATTTGACCGTTTACACAGCGAATGCTTTTTGGCGCTGTTTTCGTAGAGTAGTAGACTTTTCATGACTTTTTTAGGCTAACGTCCATGGCTTGCACATTAGCTTGTCGAATATATCCTTAACTCTGCAAAAAGTAGTACTACGGACCCAAATTTGCTGGCGAGAAGCCAAGTGGATCCGTTTGACGCGCAATTTTCAATGGATCCACTCAACGGATCCGCTCATGCTTTTGTATATTGAGGTTTCATGCTGGTAGCGTGCGCTGTGCAAAATTTGGGCTCAGGACGTTGGCTGGAACACGCTCTACGAATTTCGTGACAGACAGAGATTCACACACACACACAGACAGACAAACGTAAACAACCCTTAGCCCGTTATTATAAGTTATGATAATAAAGTAGAAAATTTGTATGTCTGTGCACATTCCCCATAGTCACGAAGGTTGAGCGATGGAGCTCATTTTGATCTGGGTCATCAAGACATGGTTAGGACGGTAGGAAGCGAACCCAGGACGAGTCGGAATTATTAGGTTGGAAATTAACAATAAGTTTTGCAACTCATTCAATAACTTCCCTCCCTCTCGATATGGCACACTCAAATTATGCTCTTGTATAGGTCATGGTGTAAGCTACAAGCGCAGCTGCTGTTCTGCCAAATTCTGACGTTGCAGTGAGGGTTACGGTAGGTATATTGTGTAGGGGGAAAATTGTAAAATTTGACAGATTTGGCGAAACTTGGCATAGAAGGGTTATCCGACACCCTAATCACGAAAACGATATTGAAGTTGCGTGATTAGGGTTTTTTTGTGAGATTACTATAGGCATTCGATATAGGGTCTCACTCTAAACAAGAAAAGAGGCGTTAATTCAACAAGCGAATATGATATTCGTGTTTGGCAGGCCAAATAACCTAGCTATGTGAAGTCTCGGCAAATTTTGAAGTTCTGACTTCATAGTCATTGACGGTTGTCCCCAGCAGCCTTGGGTGCAGCAGGCTCTTTCGATTTTGTGATTACGCCAAATCTCGACATGCTATTAAACTTTATTTTTTTCTTGTCGAGCCGATTGAGCTAACCTTTAGCAATAATTCGTACACGATTCCGGATTATTGCGCATGGTCTAGGCTGCTGAAAGCTTTATTTGCTCAAAACCCCAAAAATTCCCGAATTTTACTAATTTTTGAAAAACGCCTGCAATTCTTCTAATTCGTGTTCAAAATTCAAACGGTTGTGCGTTGTTGGAGCACTTCACGCTCTACACACTGTCAAAGTTTGAGTGCGTTAAATCCAAAATGAGTAAAGTTTTGAAAGAAGATGCAAAACTTAGTTTCCAGCCCAATAAAAGAAGGATGAGTTTCGCTGCATGAGAGGTCAAGCACGATAGACTGGCTCCAAACCGGGTGGAACCCGGTATGCCAGCTCGTTCTAAATACATCATCATGAATGAGAAGCAAACGCCAATGGGATGTCTCATCAGTAACCTGCGCTTTAAATTGAAAAGACTGCGTTTCTGATTTCGAAGAGTGAAGTTATTTGAACTTTTTGTACACTAATCGCTGTAAATTCTTGCCCGAACAACTTACTTTGTCCCTTGCAAGACCGTTTTGATTGTACTGAGGAGCTTCTGTTCGGTGAGTTCGTACTTGCCTACCACTAGTCCCAGACCCTGAGTAAAAGTTGGTCATTGTTGGGTGCTGAAGATAATACCAGATACAAACCTTATTTACAACTTTGCGAAGATTATGCCTGTTGCTTCCATAAAGCGGTATTCCAACCACTGGAACACCATAAACCACTGCTTCCATTAATGATGACATACCGCCATTGGTAATGAGCAGTTTACAACTTTTGTGAGCTGAAATTCTATAAACTTTTAAGCTTCAGCGAAAGAACTATCAAAACCTACCTAACAAATCGTTTTGAGGTATATAAGCAGTGAGATTTATATGTGGTGGAACATCTTCTTCTCTAACTCCTTTCAGCTGCACTTTGTGGCCGATTCTCCAGTAAATTCGATACTTTTTGAGTTTCGAAAGAGCTCCAAGGATAGCTTTGACCTAACAATAAGCAGAACTTATTAACACTGCGCGATATTGATGTAAAGTGGTTGTTGTTTTAACATTGACGTATCTTTGATCTTTTCTCTCATAAATACGAAAATCAGTATGAATGGTTGTCGTTTTTCTTGTTTCTTCCACGGAGTTTCAAGCTCACTTGAGAGCAGTTTCAAAGCCTAGTTCATTATTATGAGTTAGAGTGCAAGCTGAATAAGTAGAAAATGATTCGTGGAAGAGAGTAATGGAATAATTTTTGATTCCATTCAAGAATGAGAATCAAGAATTCATTAACGAATTCAAAAACTAGGTCTTAAATTTTCCATTACAACAGTCAAATTATTAAGGATCATTCACAAACTCAAAAGCTATGGGGGAACTTTGTTCAGAAAATGTTCTGCCATCTTTCATGGTTGATCATTATGATTCTGTTGACCTGACGTTCCGAAAAATATCCTTTCGGATTCTTACTTTCAGTATAATTTTAATTGCTAAAGTATAAGGAAAAAATCAACAACTAATATTCTTCGAATGCCTACCTGCGCTTCCTTCATTTCTGCATGATTCGCTTGCGTACCCAAACTTACAACGATTAGTCCTTCTTCTGCGGATTCGATCGAGGTATTCCAAGGCTGAAATTCTACAATTCGTCCAATTATGAAATAAAAGTTCTGAGCGGAAAAGAATACATGGCATGAAACTAATGTTTTGTTTACGGATTTAAATGTTTTCAAAAAGTCCGAAATGACGTGAAAGAAAATAAGGTCTCTTTTTGCAGTGCACCTTTTGTTATAACAACTTCTCCGGAATCTGAAGCTAAGAAATCAAGATCCGTCTTCATTTCTTAGCTCAAAGATATGATCATTCAAGATCACCTTACAGACTGGGAACGAGATGAAACCAAATTTAGCCTTGTTATAACACGTTAATCAACACCTGACTAGGAGAGTATGCAGGATTCAAAAAAATACAAATACTGCTTCTATTCTTATGAGAAAATGGGAAAAACAGGTCAATCAAGTCGAGATTGGTAACGAAAATTGTCTAACATAAAAGTCAAACACTGCTGAGTCTACAACTATTCAAAACTTGGAGGCAGCGCCCATCCAAAATCTATTCACCTCAGACTTTTACTACTTATTACGGGCAGGTTCTAAAATTAGACTAAAATTGGACAACGCGTTGGTCCAATCCCCTAATGTTGCCTGTAAAAGGAGATAAAGGGCCTGGATCCTCTTTGCGCTCCGCCCCCTTTTTTGCGCTCCACCCACCCACGAATTGCCCCGTGACGTGTTTTCACATGACAAACAAAGTAGAGACGCATAGTTTTTGATGTGGCACTGTTGCACACTGCGAGGTTTCCTGTTGCATACAATGATGACTAGCGATGACGTCATATCCGAAATCAGCGCCACGGAAGGGCTCGATAACGATAAAAAAAGACGAAATTTTAGATGGGCACTGCCTTTGAGCAGAAAATGATGCAAGCGCACATTTCAAGGTTGTCAGAGGCTGAGCGGAAAAGTTTACTAGCCTCGCAAGATCAGCTCCTCATCGTTCCAACAGGAAATCAGCTTGAGCAACCGTTTAACTAGTAGACGAATAGCTCTACTTTTTAGAATCATTCATCTTCACTGAAGATATAGCGCTATCTTCTTAGCATTATAAGCTCCGTCTTTTTTTTTGCATTTAGGCACATATCTAGCTTATAAATAACGATTGAAAAGATCTTGTATATCTTAGCGCTACATTAAAAAAGATGTAAAGAAGTTGGTGATCCTACCGCGAATAGTGGCTTAGGGTGGTCGATATGTAGTCCTCCTACAGGAATTACTCTTGGCGAAAGAGCCCGTGGATACTCAAGCAGAGGATCGGTGTTGGCGAAAAATAAGGAGCTGGATTGCAATAACGTAGTAGTAAGAGGAAATCCGGTAAATCTAAAATGCATCAGTTTCAGAAGAAAATTCGAAAAATTATCTAAAACACACTCACCTCTTTTTAAATTCGTAGTCCTCTGCGAACATCGTAGAAATGGGATCGTCAAGCTGACGATATTTTTTAGAAAGCAGTTTTGATAGTAGAGGAATGCCACTTTGTACGAGATACTCTCTCAAATAGCAGATTCCATTGCGTAGCCGTGAAAGTGCATAGGATGAGCTTATCTGAAATTATTATATTTGTCACTTTATATGACAGTTGATGACTCACCTCAGGTAGGAAGCATTTCGATGGAGGTGCACTCAAATCAAGCGGAGAATTCGACGCTATCAGGGTTTCATCAGAGAGGCCTAAATCGGTAGCTTACGTTTTAGTGTCAAAAATAACGATCTAATACACGAAAGGCTTGCTGAAGCTTGTTGCCATGCTAAAAATATCAATTTTTATCCTTTTTGTTCATTCCTGAGGTCTAGAAAACTCTACAGCACTTTCGTTTCAACTTTGAAACTGACCTAAGACTTATCGTCAACCTCTAAATAATCGAGATATGAAACAAATCGAAATATGTTTTGATTTTAAAATGTGATTCCAGGAGTTTTTTGAACTTTCAGGCAACTCGGTTGTTGACTTGATTTTTTAATATGGAAAACCACATCTCTGCTTTGTCCTAGATTGCCACTAACGTTAGTAAATTCAAGGCATCATGTTCTTCAAAGCATGTTCGCTGAATTCAATGTTGTTTGGCTTCTAACTGCTTAATCAAAATCATTTTAAGGTCTGGAATTTCTTGCAAAAATTCATACGATTCGCGCAAGCTTTGCTCATTTGGATGCAGGTGATAGAACTCACAGCAGCGGCTGCTCCAGTTTTTCCTAGTCGAACCTAAGATTTTTAAGGACCAAGCAGAAAAGTAAAGATTCGAGTAAAATCTTTTCACCAAGATAACCTATCTAATATGTGCACATTATAAAGTTTTCAAGTAGAAGATATGAAGTGAATATATAAATTAAGTGTACAATAAAGTGCGTGATCTATTCTTCTGATAACAAAGCAAAAGCAAATCCGTTTAAGGCAGCGTCCACGCAAAATTTTGTGTCCCATATTTTTGCCATTCCGGTGCCTTTCCGTGGCCCTGTTTACAGTTATCCCACAAAAACCTGAGGACCCTGTCTTGAAAATGGGCGGCTTTCAGTACATGGGTGGGCGGAGTCTGATAGGATCTGGGCAGGGCCCGATAGCACTTTGGCTGTTCCAGGTCCCTTATCTCCATTCAAAGAATCATTGGAGGACCGGACCAACACAGATGCCCTCTCATGGGACCTACATTCAGAATCGACCTTAATTGGAGGGAGTTAGATTTAACCTGAACACTGCCTTTAGGACAACAAATCATGAATTTTCGAAAATGGTGCGACAGAACTTTCGTTACAATTTAATAGACAGGAAACTGCTTGACTGTGACGATTAACCCAACTGATTGACCCACCTTCGAGATCGTAGTAGATTACAGGAACTGCTAACACATGCGCCAAAGCGAGTTGACATGGATTGCCTGAGTAAACAATGGCCACATCAATGGCATCTTTTTTCAAAGTGTCAAGCAGATTCGAGTTGATCATCTGTAATTGATTTCAGTTTTCAAAAAAGAGTTTATTCGGACCACACTGAATACTAAGCACATTCGACCCTATAAATACTATGCACCGCGTTTTTAGGATGACTTGCCAAATTTTCAAACTTAGAACTAAAAATACCACATTATTTCAGACTTCGTTCAAATACTCGCACTATCTGAGGCAGAATCAAGCTGCGAAATTTTCGTCTTCAAACGAAAAAATTTGTTACGTGGAACATAAGAATTTTTTAAATTCCGTAGCTTTCCCAAATTATTACATCTGCTTGAAATGATCTAAGTGAGAAAGAGAAAAAACCTTACTTTTGCTAGATGTTTTCAATGCAGATACAACATTGTCATATCGCTTCAACAGAACTCTGTTGAATGCAAACTCTCAAATAGCGTTTTTCCAATTTTTGATCCACTAGAAAGGTGAAAGACCCAAAGATTCTCAAATTTAGTTTGAAAGTAACTTAAAATGGCTAGATCGAGATTCGAGATTTTTTTAGAGATGGTTGCACTTGTCCTTGCATTGCTTACGCATTATTTCAAGATATGATTGAATTTTGAGATTTTTCAAGGTTCGTCATCTGAGGCTATTGAACAAAGCAACGCTGAAAATTGAGAGTATTTCAGTGTTTTATTTCTTTCGATAGATCTACGCGTCCGACGCACACTGTAGCATTGCTGACCTCTTTACCGGACCTACCTAATTTTTGATTGAAAACTCCAAGACAGCTCGTGTATTCAAAAAGAAATCAGGAAAAGTTTCAAAGGTATCTATGACGGTCCGAAAAATCGTTGCTTAACAGTAATCTTCCAAATCGCCTCGAAGCGAACTTATTGTTGGGAAATTATTTTTTGAATTATTATATTACTAGCTGGCTTACCCGGCTCCGCCGTATGTTCCGAATAGAAAATTCCATTTCTCAACCGATCCGGACCAAACTTGGCACACATGCACTTCGGGCCCCAGCGGGTGTCACAGTCCACTTTTCGTTATCGATCGATGTCAATTTTATCGATTTTTTGCAAAATTTGAGCTAGGAGGCTGGAATTTGGCAGGGGGGTGTAATCGAGCATGCTGATCACCCCCACGGGGGTGATCAGCATGCTCGATTACCCCCCCCCTGTGCCAACTCCCAGCCCCGTAGCTCAAATTTTGTAAAAAATCGATAAAATCGATATCGATCGATGACGAAAAGTAGCCTATGACACCCGCCGGGGCCCGATGTGTATGTGTGCCAAGTTTGGTCCGGATCGGTTGAGAAATGGAATTTTCTATTCGGAACATACGTACAGACATACATACAGACAGACGTACAGACAAACAGACATTCAGCTTTATATATAAGATGAATTGAATCAAATTATTATATTCTAAAATAACGCATAGATGCAAAATTGATGGGCTACATAGAAACTATGGTAAATCGTGAAGCTTGGAAAGCTGGTAAGCTTGTTGACTACAGTCTTGTATCTTGAAGTAGCAATTTCTTAATTAATAGATCTTGGTAACCTTCTCTTTAAATTTGCCTAATTTGTGGAGATTTTCAAAATCATGAATATCAGTGCGCACATTTTTGGTTAATACTTTCACTTCCGAATTTGAAAGTAAGGCTTTCGAACTGCATTGATTTAATTTTGCGAATGCTAAAGATAAATTCACATACCTTATAACAGCTAACGTTATGAGCAGTCCAATAAATCTCATCATAGGCTTCTTCCTCGTAATCAGTCTTCCATGGTATCACATCCCCAGCCTTCTCCAAGTCTTCGTACAAATCCCTGAATATTTACATCTCCTTGAGATTTCACACTTCATTGTAAAAATTACAACTGATTTCTCACTTTGGCAAGAGATTTTTCAATGTTTTCTCCCTGACCAGATGAAGTTTTGGTTTGACTAGTCGTGGCTCTTCGGGGACAAGTATTGGCTTTACAGTGATTACATTGTGATGTCGAAGTGCAAGCTGTTGAGCGAGGAACTCGAAAGTGTTGCGCTCGAACTGGTTTGTACCCAACAAGAACAGCAAGATGTTGAGAGATGTGCATATGGGCAGAAGGAGCAGGAACGGGAGTAATCGCATCATCTGTAACTATAGAGGATCTAAGTCATTTGGGAGAAAAAGAAAGAAGAAGATGGGAGAAAAAAGAGAAAATTGCTTTTTTGGCAACAATACTGAACTGATTTTATTCAGATAGAACTTCTAAGTGGAAAGTTACTTCATTCTCCAGATTTACCATCTTTTTGTCACTACAAATTGACTCAGACTTGTAAATCTTCAACTTAGCAAATGCAGTGTTTTTTACCGGATGTTCACTTCCTGCTAAAAAGTGGAGAGGATGTCCAAATCAGAAAAAATTTATCAGAGATTTTATCAGAGATGTGCTGAAAGCACTATGCTTGATCAAAATAAACATTGATTTATGAAGTCAACACGTCATAAAGGGCCTTCTTCACAATGTTTACACTTTTGTAAAAAAAAACCTATTGATCACTAGTTTTTATACTTCTATCAAGCTATAAAGACAAAATTTAATTTTTTTTACTAGTTTTACTAGTTACATTTTTTTCTAATTTCTCTCCTTTGTTTAAAATTTGCAGAGAGTGAATTTTTCGGAGACATCTTTTTTAGTAAAACTGGAGAATTCATAATCTGTCCGTTGGCCAAAATTTGCTTAAGAATTAACGATGTGATGTACAATAAACGCAGTGGCCTGTAAGGAAAATTCCACAAGAACATATCACTCGCAAAAAGGAAAATCTGAGATTTACAGAAAATGGGGAAAATGATCTTGTGAACCAGCATTATTTGAGAATCTTTTTGCATTGGACAACGGAAATGATACAAGATTCTTCATCGCATATGGTTTGCAACCTCACAGAACCGTTTTAATGGCTATGGATGAGCAGTGCGAGCAGTTTTACGATGACGAGGGTCAGATTTGTTGCATTTGAAGAGGAAGGCGCTTTTTGGTTCATTGTTAGTAGCAAAGGCGCGAGAAGAAATTCTCGAATCGGAAAAAAGGCGAAAAATATTAAATAAATATGATAAAGAGCTTGTAGCGCAAATCTAGAGATTTTTAAGCAAAACGGCTTCTGATGGGATAGAATGAATGCGCATAAAGTGTTACCGAGAAAGTGCTTTGTGAGCCGGAGCGAACTCGGTCCGAGCCTGGCACAGCAAACACGCCGAGCGGCAGTCGGTATTTGATTGTCAATACGATGGGTCTCGGCAGGGTCAGTACTTATCCAAATAGTCTCAAGACACTATCCGCACTATCCAAGGTGGGTGCACGTATTGACCCTGTCATGCAGATTGACAGTAAGCGTAGAATGCTTTTGTGTAAGTAAGCAAAGCAAGTGCGAGCAATTAGTCTCTTCGAAAATGTTTGAAGTACACAGCCACGAGATCCCAGAAAAATAAAAAATTGATTGTGAATTGTTGCGAAAGTTCACCATTTCTGATGAACATCGCTTATATGTATCATACAAAACCATCGTTTCTCTAGTTTTTTTCCTGCATGCTCTGATTTCCGTGAAGCTTTTTCGCAGGAGTTTTTTCGTGAGAAAATGAAGATTGTAGCACTAACAAGGGAAGTCAGGTGACTTAGAATCGCGTTTTGAGATGAGACACATAATATATTTGAAATCAGCTTCAGACGCTGATTCCAAATATATTTGTCGCATCTTAAAACGCAAATCCAGTTTAGCTGACTTCCTCTGTTAGATGACACTAGTTACATACTAAGCAAAACTTGTGCTATCCTTTTGATTTGAGATATGGCTTCTTAAATCAGGAGTTCCCAAAGTAAATTTCCAGTTTTCGCGAAAACTTTTTCATCGGTAAGTCAAATGTTTGTAGATTGAGATACAAATACGCAAGATTATTTCTCAAAAAACTTATTATAACTTGAACTTCAAAAATGGTAAACTTTTGAAACCGCCCATTAGAGACGTGAAAGTTGTCAGCGAGGAAATTATGTTGAGATGGCAAAGACTATTTCTGTCACTGATCTTCACTATTTTGTTTGATAGAAATGGCCCACTCACTAGCAGTCGTGCCAGATCCACTACGGTTTTTTACGCTCCTGGGGTCTCGTCGCTCGGTCTCACAAACTTCGGATTACTTGTAAGTTTTAGATAACGCACATCCTCCCCCTCACTGCACCTCTCACCCTCTTCAATCATCTTTGGGTCTAAGGCATACCTCGCGCGATTTGATCAATTTGCGACGTCTGCGCGACTTGGCGTTCTACCACAATTTCACAAATTCGTCGTGGGCGGTTTTCAAGTGTATAGGCGCGCAGCTTTCGTAAATTCTTGCAAAGTCCTGATCAAGTCTTGTTCAAACAAAGGACGCTAACGACCAATTACAGTCGCTCCTGTGCCAAATCGCGTGAGGTATGCCTTAGGCCTTACGGGGATTCTGTAGGGCACTGCCAATGAGCATTTCCGTCTTTAGGCTCAGTTCATAGTGATTCGGAAGTTCGGGAACAGTTCCATAACAGCGCTCGAACTGAGCGCTGCGCAGGAACTGTTCTCAGACTTCGGAATCAGTATGAGCGCACCCTTACAGCAAATCGACGTCCACATGCTGGTAATTCATGTACAATCAGCTATATCAAAGGGAATATAGGTCAAAATTGCCCTAATTTCGAAAGTAGAAGACGCACCAATTTTTTCTCTCGAAGTCGATCGGCCTGAGCACACCAAGTAATTTCGCCACCAGAAAACCTTCTATCGTGTTTCTCCATACCTAAAACTATTGTTTGGGAGATCCATCATTTCGCGACGCATATTGGTGCGACTAAACTGCTTGCTTGAAAAACGGAAAGGTTGCGTCTTGTACTCGCTTGTGCAGTTAGGGTACTCTATTTCTTTCTGAGGTATTCTTAGGTTGAATTTCAAATTACCATTGTATGCTGAAGCAATCCACATGCTGTAGCTCCTTAGAAATTGTGATATCGTGTCCTCTTGGATCTAGGCTAGAAGAAATCACAGAAGAAAAACTTTTCTTCTTCTGAGAATCATTTGCGCAGCCGCGTCGACAACAACCCCAACTGAAATTGGATTTCGTGTCCTCTTGGTATGCTGAGAAAATCGGAAAAGATGAATTCTTCTTCTTTTTGAAATCATTTGCGCTGTCGCGTCGACAACAACCCCATTATTAAGTTATTGAAGATCAAACGTTCGATACATTTTTTTGGGACACCCTGTATTTCTGGGATCTCGTGGCTGTGTATTCAAATTATTTGTAAGTTTGAATAGAAAACGTACATCCTCCCCTTCTTTGCACCTCTCCCCCTCTTTAATCATCTTTACGGAAACTCTGTAGGGCACTGCCAAATGCAATTTTGCTATCGTTCCTTTTTCACAGGGAACCAATGATGCTCATATGCTGGTAAGTCATGTACGGTATTCCATCTCTCCTACTAATAGCAAAGGGCAGGTAGGTCAAAATTACCCTAATTTCAAGGGTACAAAAACGCACCGATTATTTTTCCAAAGTCGACCGGCCTGAGCAAACTAAATAATTTCGCGATCAGAAATCATTTACCTCGTTTTTCCACACCTAAAGTCGTGTGTGGAAAATCCACCATTTCGCGAGACATATTGGTGCGGCTGAACTGCTTGCTTGAGAAAACAGAAGTGCATTTGTACTTGCTTGTGCAATTAAGGTACTACGATTTTTTTACTGATTGTGAGGTGTCGCTTAGATTGAATTCTAAATTACCATTGTAGGATGAGGCAGTTGTCCACACGCTCTACTTCCTTAGAAAACTTGGATTTCGTGTCCTCTTGGTATGCTGAGAAAATCGGAAAAGATGAATTCTTCTTCTTTTTGAAATCATTTGCGCTGTCGCGTCGACAACAACCCCAACAAATTATCGAAGGTCACTCAGAAGCTGGACATGATAAAGTAAAAAACAGAATTGTGACCTATAACGATTTCTTGCAAAGTGTAGTCAATAATTAGTCTACGATCGTAGGCTCGAGATTTTAGAAACAGATAAAATCGCATGAACTCAACGTTATACTGGGCACTGCCATAATTGCAATGGGTGTATTCGGTACTAATTACTCTTATGGGTGTATAAAACTAGCTCCGAAACCTATGCACAAATCTTTTGACTCAAAGTGAAAGATAACACATCTAGTGCAGATTTCTGCAAATATAAGAAGCGGAATGCAATCCCACTTTCACTTGCCGAGATCTACTTGCTAGCATATCAGCCTTTACAGGGCCCTGTCAATACATTGTGAGAAAGATCGTAATTGCTTACAGTTATACAAACCGTGTTCCACTCCATGCCAGTTCATTACCCTCCCCCCCTATTTTTTCATATCTCTATCTTTATAATTTACTTACCCTCTTCCACTAATTCTCTGTTCTTCAGGTAAATTGGTAAAAACGGTGAATTCAAAAAATGCAGTGGGTTTTTCTTACCAGCATGCATATACACATATCCGCTCTACATGTGCATACTTTACGACTTTGCATTGCTACGAAAGAGCCATTTTCACATCATCAGGAATGCCGTCGCTATCTGTTATGCCAGTATCACATCCGAAGCTTAATGTCGGTGGTATATTGAAAAGATTTAGTGAAGCTCTCACCGATAAGCATATGCACAGTGTTTTGTGAACAGCTCCGTCAAACTCAATTCATCATGAATTAATTCATCAACTAGCTGATAACATCTTCCCAATGTTATAAAAATCTGCTGTGAAACTAGTTGATTCGCACTCTCTGCCATTAGCTGGACCCTCAATCCCAGCTTTGCTTTGTTCACCTCCCTTTTATCCGTAACATTTAAAGGCTATAAGGGAATATTAGTTTTCAGTTCACATCATGCGCTGCTCACTTCTTTTCCACATCATGGTAGCCACTATGTTGATGAGTTCAACAAAGACACAATGGTTTGGTGTGCCCATCCCTCCAGAACGTTATCAGCCACCGACGTATGGCGCTAGTGCCTACCCATGGTACCCTCCTCCACAGGGATCAGCGTAAAGCGTTCTGTGCCCTTAACAGGGCAAACGTTGATTGTTGTGCGCTAATAAAGAAATGCATGCATTGTGTTTTCTGTTATACCAGATACTTTTCGGTTTTGTGGATACAAGCAGCTTCAACACTGTGCTGCTGTAATAAAAAATCTCAAAACTCCAGAATAGAACACACTAAGAGCCACCAATGTCGAATACGATGTTGTGCAAATACTGGGTGCGGCTCAAGACTTTTTCTCCAACTCATTTTATGAATTTCGCACAAACTGATGCATGCAACACACAAAAACATCAAGCAATCCTTGTCCATCATTATAAGTAAAATGATAGTTTGCTAAATTCGATGTTTCAACAACTCCCAATCCGCACTGCTCCAAATGTCTGAAAGAAAAATGTTCAAATATTGCTGAAGGTATGATGTAGCATATATTTTGATGATATTTGATGTTGGAAAAGTGGACTTTTTCGCTAAGAATCATTAGAGAGGGGATGAAAAGCTATATTATGGCTTATTGTTTTGTTTATCCACTATATAAGATTCTACGTAAAATTTTCAAACATATAGTTGTTCTTAACCTCTTGCATTTTAAAATGCGAACACTTCAATATTCGTCTGCCCACTGCTTTGATTACTTCGATTTTTAATTTGACCATGTCTTATTATTCGATTATTTGGATAGTCGAATAGGGCATGCCCAGCCATTCGATTATTCGAGCAAGTTCGAATGACAATAATGAGCATTGCTAATTGATGATTTGACAACAAAATCAAAATAATAATTGTTCGCTAGCATATTTTCCAAAATACGATCAATCGATATTTTTATTCACTAGAAACTTGCTTAAGCTCGGTTTCTAGCGGCCGATCCGACACTTCATTATGCTTTGCTGTCGTAATTAGTTGTATTGTTTCATTTTGCCAACCTTTACGATGACTTATAAGAAGTGGGCAAACCCTCAGATTCCATTCTTCCATATTCGTTCCTATGCCTTTACGGCCTTGATTTCAAGGCCGATGTTCAAATTGCCTAAAAACTCGAAATGTAGTTTTTAGGACCGTATTTTGGCAAGCACTTACAAGAGCTCCGGAAGTAAACCTTTATGAGTGATAGTACAAATATAATGCTTATCTTGCTGTTGCTGCTTGAAAATGTGTGCCAACCGTAAGCGCAATCTGAAAGCTCGTCCGCGCAGGTATGAGGATAGTGAAAAGGTGTCGGAAGAGCATCGGACCATGGTCAGACCTTCAGAAGTCGTATTTCTCAACCCAAATGCTGCTTTCTACGGAGCTCAGCAAGGCTACTTTGTTGAAAGCATGAATTTTCAAATGATTCAATGTTGCCACGCATCACTGTAATCATAGCTAACCAAGACAACTCCAAAACAATATAACAGAATGAAAAAACTCGATTAAAAAAAAGAAGAAATTGTCTGTCACACTTACACTTCCTATGGTTAGTGCAGTAGCAACAAAAAGCAACTAGAAGACCAGAATATCGACAGTTTGAGTCGCAAAAGTAGGGGAATGCTACCGCCCCAAGTGCAGTGTAGTCTTCGAGGGGGCGAGATTAGATTGACCCAGGTCAGGTATTCACCATCATAACAATCTAGCCTCAATTATAGCTGTAGTTTTGTCGCAGCAAAAAAATTCGAGGATTAGTAAGTTCTCGGAAGGAAATAAGTTGATAAAGGATAGAAATTAGTTGACATTTAAATGCAGTGGTAAATTTTAAAATGCACTACTAACTAACATGAACCAAAAAAATGAGAAGCGTTTGAGTTACATTCTCTCAATACACGGTCATCACAGAGTGAGCATCTGGGTGATATATTTGGAAGTGTGTGCCAGAGTAGAATTAGCCGAACGATAACGTAGTGAAGAGCTTGAACTTAAAAAAAAACCTGAAATGAGAAATAACAAAAATTGAGAGGAAACGGAAGCAAAAAGCAGAATGTTCAGAAAATCCAGCCTGAGGACACACCTAAGAAAACTGCACCACGCATCCTTAAGACCTGAGGCACAACACAGTGAAAGGCAACATGATCAGGAAGAAGTTTCGCTGCTCAGAAGTACGCAGAATTGCCTTCTTCAATCTTTTTTCAAAGACTTGAGAGCTGCTCGCCGACAATATCAATAAATAAGTGCTCAAACCATCTTGCGTAGCGAAAGAACAACTGAGTGAGTATTCCAATCTGATGTGGTTTGATAGGTTCATAATGCAGATTAAAGCAACCCCAATCAGTACAATGTAGAGTGTTTGTCACTCGCAACAGGCTCTGCTGGCTATGCCTGCAGCCGAATCACACATACCTCGATTGTGAAGCCCGCTCCGTTCTGTAACTATAACTACTATACTAACTAAATCATTCAGCAGTGTGAGAACAAGAAAGAAGAAGAAGAGAGAAAAAGGAGAAAATTACTGATTTTTTGGTTGTAACCGGGGGTGGTCTAGTGGTATGACGGTTTTAACCGGATCGACAGACTACACGGATTGAACGACTAATTATTTATCTCAGAAAACGGCAATAAACAACAAGAAAACAAGAACGTGTAACTTGAACAGGCTTAACAACGAAACGACGGGCATTACCCTCTTGACCACTTCGGCAGGCTTACTAGTTACTCTCTATCTAAGGGGGAGATCCGCCTCTCTTCGACGGAGTTAGCTCCCGCTAGCGCTTCCTCAGCGCACTCTGAGGCTCCCCCTGACTCCCGGTATTTATACCCTGCCGAGGGGGTCAGCGCGGGCTTTTCTTCCCGCCACTGGAGATCGGTAGGTTGGTGATCCGCGCCCTCTGACATCCCTCCCCTCCGGGGAGCCGACGTCCTCGGCGGCTGCTGCAACTTGCTGAGCTTTGCACCGGAAACGCTCCTGTGGATGTCGTTGTAGTGGTAGCGCGCATATCCGTCCCTGAAATGCGTGTCGTATACCTGAAAAGAATTTTTGGGGTCCATCTGCTTCTCTGTTCACGTTCCCAATTTCTGTCCTTGAGGGATCCAACGTGAACAACTGATTTGGGTTTGCCCCTTTTTTCAGTACGGATTCAATCACCGACCACACTTTCGACTTCGTTTTCCACATACCAATCTTCTTGGACAGTGGTGGCGGCCACACGGATACATTTATTCCTCCTTCTTCGAGGTACTTCTTGCATAACCGCAATGTCTCAATGATAGCCTCATCCTCCCTTCTTGGGTTCATGGGCCATACTATGATCCACATACGACAGTTCTTCAAGTATTTCAACGCTTCTTTGAGTTGACTGAATGATACTGCCACCTTGGTCAGTACCCCACACTGTTTCAACTCAACTTCCTCAAGTGATCCTGCACATCTCGGCGCAACAGACGCAACAGGACGTTCCTTCTTGGAACTTTGTCCCTCCTCTTTGCATGTCTTTTCAACTCTGACTCCTTTCTGTGCCTTATCGCACAATCTCACGAAATCGTGGCTTCTGCATGGGCTATGTTTCCTGATGCCCTTCTTACCTGTCGACTTTTTCCACTTGCGTTCACAAGCTTCCTCTGGCCAAATTCCCTTGTCTGCTTTGACATCACTTTTTCTCTCAATAAAAGTTTTCTTGTTGAGAGTCACAGATCTGTCCTTTCTGTCCTTCTCTGAAATAGCTCTCTTTGCAGTTATGGTACCTTGTTGGAACTTCGCTCTTACTGAGGTGGTGTTTCTCTTGTGTGGAGGCACCATCCTATCCTTTGCTTTTACTTTGACTTCAGGCTTCTTGGGTATCACTACTTCTACTCCTAGATCCCTCAATGCATTTGTGCCTATGAGTATTTCCTTGTCTCCATCGTCCGAAACATGAAAAGCCACTTCCTTCTTGCATACTCCTTCTAGTTCTACTTCTACTTTTACACCTCCGATAAAGCTCATCACATGGTTTGATGCATCGTGTATGCTTCCTTCCGGGATATCGAAAGTCTGAAGTGACTCGACATCGTAGCCACTGTTCCTTGCTTCTATAAGCACGCTCACGGGTAGTATACTTATTTCTGAGCCCGTGTCTAGAAGTGTCGAAATCCTTCTTCCCAACATTCTCGCTTGAGTCAATGTGATTCTGCCAACAAGTCCGTATGCGTTGGATTGGGAGCTCTTTACGACCATGTTCCGGCTCCTCCTTACCATTGATGTCACTCCATTCAAAGTCTTGATAGTGCTTTCATTCTCCCTCTTCCTGTACTTGCAATCTCTTATCACATGTCCGAAGTGACCACAATTGAAGCACCGTTTCTCTTCCAGATACTCATCATAGGCACTCGAGCTACTCGTTGGCTCATGCCTTCTTATATCATCTTCCCTTTTGCCTCTCTTTGCTGAGCTGCTTCGGCTTTGCGTCATAGCTGGCAAATAGCCTTCATTTCTACTTGCTTTCCTCCAAAACGGAGCTTGCTGTTCACTCCTCCTCTCAAATTTGCAAAACCTCCGCGATTGTTCGATCTCAATCGCGACTTCTTTTATCCTGTTATATGCCTCAGCTGGGTCCATCTGGTGTAGGGTTCCCACCAGCTGCACGTATTCCGGCCATGACGTCAGATTCTCTAACAGAATCTGTGCATACTCCATTGATCTTTCCTCAATGGTACATTGAGGATTGGCCTTCCTTGCTAGGTTCTCGAGGACGACACAGAAGTCTGCAACCTCTTGGCCTGGCCTTAAGCGCATGTTCCTTAAGGCTGTCAGTGCCTTTAACCTAGCTGCTGTGGAGTCATAGGCCAGTAGTGAAGCCATCTCCTTCACTACTCTGTCAAAGCCTTGCTGTCTTACCCCCATGGGTATGCTCAAAAATAAGGACTTTGCCCTTCCTTCCAAATGTTCATCACCCAGGACCTCTATCAGCAACTGTTCATCCTGGGCAATGGTACCATATTTCCTTTTGAACTTTCGAATGAACCTGCCAAAGTCTTCATCATCATAGCCCCTGAAGACTCCAGGATCAGGAAAAGTCATGCTTTGAAAATAGCTGAGCAACTGATCTTCCACACCTCGATGATTGTCGAGTGGTCCGTCATCCGACCCCCTCAACACACTGCCTTCCCTCACTGCAACTGCCGTTGCTCTGGAACCGAGTATCTGGTTTAACTCGGCTGTTAGGTTCTCTAGCTTACCTAACACTGTGGCTATCTTAACCTCCAACTCTTCATCAAGTGGCAATCCATCAACCGGTATCCTACATCGGCTAAGGACCTTGCTTACCATTCCAGGTAGCATTTCCACTTCTTTTCTGATTATGCTTATCTCCTCCATCATCAAATGTGCTTTTCTCTCATGGATATCATCTGCACATCTTTGCTTCTGATCCATATCCATGAACATAAATGTACTCGGCAGCGAAATGCTTCGCCTTGCCTTTACATTCATCGGTAACCAACGCCGCACGCGAAATCGCGCGTCTCAGCTGATCGAAGAGAGTCAGTCACAATCGATACTCACGCCCCTATTAAGCGTGATTTGATCAATAATCAATTCCCCCTTATACCCGAATTGCCTGCTCTGTATGATATGATAGAGACTTTTTTCCAGTTGATCTCAAATCTGGCCTTCTTGGCCTGTTACATACGTCACCTGCTTGATGACGTATAGATTTCCCACCATTTTGGTCTTTTGGTTCCGCCCTCTTGGCCTGTTCTACGCACGTTCTCTGCTTTCTTGCCTCTGAGAAAGTCAATATCAGTCGCCCCGTGTGTATTTCAATCGATCCAGGTCGGCTCGGCCCCCATGTAACCGGGGGTGGTCTAGTGGTATGACGGTTTTAACCGGATCGACAGACTACACGGATTGAACGACTAATTATTTATCTCAGAAAACGGCAATAAACAACAAGAAAACAAGAACATGTAACTTGAACAGGCTTAACAACGAAACGACGGGCTTTACCCTCTTGACCACTTCGGCAGGCTTACTAGTTACTCTCTATCTAAGGGGGAGATCCGCCTCTCTTCGACGGAGTTAGCTCCCGCTAGCGCTTCCTCAGCGCACTCTGAGGCTCCCCCTGACTCCCGGTATTTATACCCTGCCGAGGGGGTCAGCGCGGGCTTTTCTTCCCGCCACTGGAGATCGGTAGGTCGGTGATCCGCGCCCTTTGACATGGTAACATTAGTGATCTCAATTCAATCAGACAGAACTTCTATCTTGAAAGTTACTTCATCTTCCAAATTAATCATCTTTTGTCGCTACAAAATGACTCAGACATGTGAATCTTCAATTTGATAAATGCGTTTCTAGCGAGTATTCATTTTCTGCAAATAAAGTGGAGGAAGACCTCCTAATCAGCGCAAAATAATCTATTAGAGATATCAGAGAGCTAAAAGCACACTATGTTTGATTAAAGTTAATATTGATTTTGTGAATTCACGTCATAGTAGGCGTTCTTCAAAATTTGTTTACTTAAACTTACTGTAAAAAAGAGCCCATTGATTACAGTTTTTATACTTTTATTAACCAGTGAAGACAAAAATACATTTCTTCTCCTACTAAAGAATTACCCCAATTTCTGGAGTGTAAGGCTCACCCATGTGTAAGGCGCACCTGCCGCGCGAACGTTAACGCGAACGCCCTACTTTGGGCTTGGGTTGAACTGTACTTTAACGGTCTACTTATCTCTTTACCTGGAAATTGCTAAATGGGTGCTTCAAAGTCAGGATGTCAGATGCTTTCAATTTTTGAAAACAGCCAGAGTTTAGCCAAACTTTAACTAGATGTAAACATAAACGAACTCGGTGACAGATAGCGGATGAGTTTAAATGATAACAGTACGGGCATTTTGGTGTGAAATTTTTATTTAGCGGAATATCACAACTGAAGATAGAGCGGACTAATCTTTCAAACAACTCGTGACCACAAGCGTTTTGACAGAGAACGAATGCACAAAACTGTTACGAAAAGTTAGTGCCGCTGCCCTTGCGGCGTCGCACATCGCCTGCATGTCGCAAAACTATTCGCGCGCGGTGCACAAAAATGCGACTTAAATTTCGGAAAATAGGGTAAATAGCACAGCAGAGAGAAACGAGTGTTTTGGAAACATTTTTTTAAACCCGAGAATAATCTGTCCGCTGGCTAAAAATTGCACAAGAGTATGTGATGCACAATAAACGCAATGGCCTGTAAGAAAAATTTCACAAAAACGTACTACTCACAAAAGGGTAAATTTGAGATTTGCAAAATGTGGGAAAAAATGCTAGTATGCATCAGCATTATTTGAGAAACTTTTTGCATTGGCTTGCGAAAATGATACACATTCCTTCATCGCATGTGCTTTGCAACCTCACAGAACCGTTTTAGTGGCTATGGATGAGCAGTGCGAGCAGTTTTACGATGACGAGAATCAGATTTGATGTAGTTGGAAAGTGAAGCACTTTTTGGTTCATTGCTAGTAAAAACCCGCGAAGAGAAATCTTCGGATAGGGAATAGGCAAAAAATATCAAGTAAATATGATTAAGAGCTTGCGGCGAAAATTTAGAAATCTTTAAGAGAGAAATGATGAGAATGATTGCGCATAAAGTTTTACCGAGAAAGTGCTTTGTGAGCCGGAGCGAACTTGGTCCGAGCCTGGCACAGCAAACACACCGAGCGGCGGTCGGTATTTGACCGTCAATGCGATGGGGTCTCGGCAGGGTCTAATTATCCAAATAATCTCAAGACACTATCCGCACTATCCAAGGTGGGTGCACGTATTGACCCTGTCATGAAGATTGACAGTAAGTGTAGAATGCTTTTGTGTAAGTAAGCAAAGCAAGTGCGAGCAATTAGTCTCTTCGAAAATGTTTGAAGTACACAGCCAAGAGGTCCCAGAAAAATAAAAAATTGATTGTGAATTGTTGCAAAAGTTCACCATTTCTGATGAACATCGCTTATATGTATCATACAAAACCACCGTTTTTCTAGTTTTTTTCCTGCATGCTCTGATTTCCGTGAAGCTTTTTCGCAGGAGTTTTTTCGTGAGAAAATGAAGAATGTAGCACTAAAAGGGAAGTCAGGTTACTTAGAATCGCGTTTTGAGATGAGACACATATATATTTGGAATCAGCTTCAGACGCTGATTCCAAATATATTTGTCGCATCTTAAAACGCAAATCCAGTTTAGCTGACTTCCTCTGTTAGATGACACTAGTTACATACTAAGCAAAACTTGTGCTATCCTTTTGATTTGAGATATGGCTTCTTAAATCAGGAGTTCCCAAAGTAAATTTCCAGTTTTCGCGAAAACCTTTTTCATCGGTAAGTCAAATGTTTGTAGATTGAGATACAAATACGCGAAGATTATTTCTCAAAAACTTATTATAACTTGAACTTCAAAAATGGTAAACTTTTGAAACCGCCCATTAGAGACGTGAAAGTTGTCAGTGAGGAAATTATGTTGAGATGGCAGAGACTATTTCTGTCACTGATCTTCACTATTTTGTTTGATAGGAATGAACCACTCACAAGCAGACCCTGCCAGATCCACCGGTTTATTTATACAAGGTATCGTTGTGTGGAAAATCCACCATTTCGCGAGACATATTGGTGCGGCTGAACTGCTTGCTTGAGAAAACAGAGAAAGTGCATTTGTACTTGCTTGTGCAATTACGGTACTATGATTTTTTTACTGATTGTGAGGTGCGCTTAGGTTGAATTCTAAATTACCATTGTAGGATGAAGTACTTGTCCACACGCTCTACTTCCTTAGAAAACTTGGATTTCGTGTCCTCTTGGTATGCTGAGAAAATCGGAAGAGATGAATTCTTCTTCTTTTGAAATTATTTGCGCTGCCGCGTCGACAACAACCCCAACTGAAAATATCGAAAGTCACTCAGAAACTGGGCATGGTAAAGAAAAGAACAGAAATGTGACCTATAACGATTTCTTGCAAAGTGTAGTCAATAATTAGTCTACGATCGTAGGCTCGAGATTTTAGAAGCAAATAAAATCGCATGAACTCAACGTTATCAAATCAGGTGAACATAACATTATGTTGGGCACTTCCGTCATTGCATTGGGTGCCTTCGGTATTAATTACTCTTATGGATGGCATAAAACTACTCCGAATTTAATACACAAAATCTTTTTTACTCAAAGTGAAACAAAACACATTCAATGCAGATTTTTGCAAATATAAGAAGCGGAATGCAGTCACTTTCACTTGTTGAGATTTACTTGCTAGCATATCAGCCTTTAGCCTCTACAAGGCCCTGTCAATACATTGTGAGAAAGATCGTAATTGCTTACAGTTATACAAACCGTGTTCCACTCCATGCCAGTTCATTACCCTCCCCCCCCCTATTTTTTCATATCTCTATCTTTATAATTTACTTACCCTCTTCCACTAATTCTCTGTTCTTCAGGTAAATTGCTAAAAACGGTGAAATCAAAAAATGCAGTGGGTTTTTCTTACCAGCATGCATATACACATATCCGCTCTACATGTACATACTTTACGACTTTGCATTGCTACGAAAGAGCCATTTTCACATCATCAGGAATGCCGTCGTTATCTGTTATCACATCCGAAGCTTAATGTCGGTGGTATATTGAAAAGATTTAGTGAAGCTCTCACCGATAAGCATATGCACAGTGTTTTGTGAACAGCTCCGTCAAACTCAATTCATCATGAATTAATTCATCAACTAGCTGATTACATCTTCCCAATGTTATAAAAATCTACTGTGAAACTAGTTGATTCGCATTCTTTGCCATTAGCTGGACCCAATCCCAGCTTTGCTTTGTTCACCTACCCTTTAACTGTAACATTTAAAGGTTATCAGAAATATATTGGTTTTCAGTTCATATCATGCGCTGCTCACTTCTTTTCCACATCATGGTAGCCGCTATATTGATGAGTTCAACAAGGACACAATGGGCTGGTTTGCCCATCCCTCCAGAACGTTATCAGAATCCGACGTTTCATAATGGCTGGTACCCTCCTCCACAGGGATCAGCGTAAAGCGTTCTGTTCCCTTAACAGAGCAAACGTTGATTGTTATGCGCTAATAAAGAAATGCATGCATTTTGTGTTTTCTGTTATAACACAAGCTTTTCAGTTTTGTGGATACAAGCAGCTTCAACATGTGCTGCTGTAATAAAAAAATCTCAAAACTCCAGAATAGAACAAACTATCTCCAACTCATTTTATAAATTTCGCTCTAGACAAACCGATGCATGCAACACACAAAAACAGCAAGCAATCCTTGTCCATCAATATAAGTAAAATGATAGTTTGTTTGATTCAATGTTTCAACTATTTTTAATCCGCATTGCTCCAAATGTCTGAAAGAAAAATGCTCAAATATTGCTAGAGGTATGATGTAGCATATATTTTGATGATATTTGATGTTGGAAAAGTGGACTTTTTCGCTAAAAATTATTAGAGAGGTGATGAAAAGCTACATTGTGGCGTATTGTTTTGTTTATCCACTATATAAGATTCTACGTAAAATTTTCAAACATATAGTTGTTCTTAACCTCTTGCATTTGAAAATGCGAACGCTTCAATATTCGTCTGCCCACTGCTTTGATTACTTGGATTTTTAATTTGACCATGTCTTATTATTCGATTATTTGGATAGTCGAATAGGGCATGCCCACCATTCGATTATTTGAGGAATCAAGTTCGAATGGCAATAATCGAGCATTGCTAATTGATGATTTGACAAAAAATCAAAATAATATTTGTTCGCTGGCATATTTTCCAAAATACGATCAATAGATATTTTTAATCACTAGAAATGTGCTTAAGCTCGGTTTCTGGTGGGCGATCTGACACTTCAATATGCTTTGTTGTCGTAATTTGTATTGTTTCATTTTGCCAACCTTTACGATGACTTATAAGAAGTGGGCAAACCCTCAGATTGCATTCTTCCGTATTCGTTCCTATGCCTTTACGGCCCTGATTACAAGGCCGATGTTTAAATTGCCTAAAAACTCGAAATGTAGTTTTTAGGACCGTATTTTGGCAAGCACTTACGAGAGCTCCGGAAGTAAACCTGTATGAATGATAGTACAAATATAATGCTTATTTTGCTGTTGCTGCTTGAAAAATGTGCCAACCGTGAGCGCAATCTGAAGGCTTGTCCGCACAGGTATGAGCATAGTGAAAAGGTGTCAGAAGAGCATCGGACCTAATCAGACCTTCAGAAGTCGTATTTCTCAACCCAAATGCTGCTTTCAACGAAGCTCAGCAAGAGCCACTTTGTTAAAAGCATGAATTTTCAAATGAATCAATGCTGCCACGCATCACTGTAATCATAGCTGAACCAAGACAACTCCAAAACACAGAATGAAAAAAGAACTCGATTCAAAAAAAGAAGAAATTGTCTGTCACACTTACACTTCCTATGGTTAGTGAAGTAGCAACAAAAAGCAACTAGAAGACCAGAATATCGACAGTTTGAGTCGCAGAGGTAGGGTAATGCTACCGCCTCAAGTGCAGTGTAGTCTTCGAGGAGGCGAGATCAGATTGACCCAGGTCAGATATTCACCACCCTGACGATCACATATACCTGTAGTTTTGTCACAGCAACGAAGAAACTCCAGAACTAGTAATTTTTTGGAAGGTAATAAGTTGAGAGGGGATAGAAATTAGTTGACCCTCAAAGGCAATGGTAAATTCTATACATGCACTACTAACTAGCATGAACCAAAACCCAACAAGAAGCGTTTACATTCTCTGAATACACAGTCATAATTGAGCGAGCATGTGGGTGATATAGTTGTAAATGTGTACCGGAATAGAATTAGCCGAACGATAACGTAGTGAAGAACTTGAACTTATACAAAAACCTGAAATAAGAAATAACAAAATTTGAGATGAAACGGAAGCAAAAAGCAGAATGTTCAGAAAATCCAGCCTGAGGACACACCCAAGAAAACTGCACCATACATCCTTAAGACCAAAAAAAAACACAACACAGTAAAAGGCAACATGATCAGGAGGAAGTTTCGCTGCTCAGAAGTGGGGACAATTGCCTTCTTCGGTTTTTTTCAAAGACTTGAGAGTTGCTCACCGACAATATCAATAATTAAGTGCTCAAACGATCTTGCGTAGTGAACAACTGATTGAGTATTCCATCTGATGTGGTTTGATAGGTTCATAATGCAGATTAAAGCTCTCAACCAGTACAATGTAGAGTGTTTGTCACGCGCAACAGGCTCTGCTGGCTATGCCTGCAGCCGAATCACACATACCTCAATTGTGACCCCCCGTTCTGTCCGTACTGTGGCAGCATGACAAGGCACTTTGCATCGATCAACTTTACCAAGATCACCATGTTGTGTGTGTTGTGTGTTGGGTGTTGTGTGTTGTGTGTTGTGTGTGTTGTGTATGTTGTGTTGTGTGTGTTGTGTTGTGTGTGTTGTGTTGTGCGTGTTGTGTTGAGTGTGTTGTGTTGTGTGTGTTGAAGCAAAGAGGGTTTCGTTTTTGCGGGGTCAAAAACGAAAGTGGGAAATTGAGTGGGAAAGAGTGGGAAATTGAAAACGATGACCAGCTTACAAATAATCTGTGATGAGAAAACCAAGAGGAAAAATGACAGAAAAATGGCGCGACCTGCACGCAACTACGTACTCTTTTTTCCCCTCCCCTCCCCCTCTTTTGATACACCTCATCATCTTCTGGAGACGTAAGAAGTCCTCACCACCGCGGTACCGATCTCACTCTTAGCAAAGCTAGCAGTTTTTCGCTCTAATATGCTCTCCGTGCGCGAGTGCAAAGAGCGGGAATTCAAAAAAGGACCTCAAGATAATCAAAAAGCTTGTTTACAGTGACGAGAAAATGTTGTGACACCAAAATTGGTGAGTAGATGGGCAATAGGGACCAAAAACTATGTATATTTATGGAAAACTTATATGAAATGGAGACGTGGCAAACTTTTTTTTGGGATTAGGTGGCTTTCAAGCCACCTGGATAGCCACCTGAGGTGGCTTAGGAGAGAAAAAGTCGCATATTTTTTCTCCCTCACGTAAGTTTTTCAAACTTTTTTTCGTAATTGTATTCTTTATTTCCTTATCTATCCGTAGAAACCCAAATCGCCGCAAAGCCCCTCCTCTCCGTTCAGTTGTAGGTCCCCAAAGATTTGTGGAGCGATTTCGCAATCTGCTCCAGCGCGCAATAGTCAGGGCTCGGCACGAGGTGGCTAGTTGAAAATGCAAAAAACCAAGTCCCTCTGACTTTTGCAAATTTTTACCTGTGCCGTGCCCTGGCAATAGTGCGCGGCGACAACGCGGCGCCAAAACACACCCTTCGAAACATTCTGTTGTGTTTTGCTTGCTCTGCTTGATCTCTTTCTTGCTGCTTTGCTCTCACTCATCCTTCTCATTGTGGGCAACATGAACTACACTCCCCTAACGGGTCTGGTCCTGCACCGCGTTAGTTTATTCTTCCGTTTGCAATGCAAATTTTTTGCATGTTTCCACTTGGAGAGGATAATTACTGATGTGCTATTGCGTGAATCAAGCTGCTGATTCATTGTTTATCACACACTGATTCTTGGCTGTATTTTTTTCAAAGTTTCGTTTTAGAAGCAGCTGAGTTCATTCCTATTTTCTTTGCGACAACGCCTACCTGCATTCGTCATGCATTCGTCCTTACACATCTGGGTAAGCCTTTTCTTCTCACTGTCGACTTTCTTTAGTTTTTTCCTTGTTTTTATTGTGGATATCTTGACTACTGGCAATCATCTTTGTTCTTAGTCTTGGATAGAGGTGATGAAATAATGTAAATTGTACTTGTGTAAGCATATGTCTAGTAAAGAATTTGAACCCGACGTGTACGATTGAGTGAATGAGGGAATTCGCCCTACATACACACCAAACTACAAACTGCCGCGCTTAGGAATAACCACCACGCGACAAGCGCAAAAATAACGATTTAAACTATTTCAGTTCTCGATACTGTGACGATGTACCCTCGCAAGAGAATACTCTTACGCACAGGGTGGATTTAGTGCGATTCATGTATGCGACCGCTCCCAAGTGCGAACCATGAGAACAACGAGACTAATGACAATCATGACAGCGGTAGATGGATCATGGTTGACCGCGAGAAAATCCTGGAATTAATGAGCACGGCCGAACCACTACGTTTAGGATCGGGAGCTGGTGGCGGTAACCTTCCCCTAGCCGCGCGTCTTCAAGCTATGGAGGATATGATAAAAGATTTAACAAGACTTAAGCGCTAAGGTCAGCGAGATTAGAACAGCAACGTATAGACACTAATATAAACTACTTCAGGGCGGAAGATACAACCCCAGAAGCCACGCCCGAATCGAGCAGAGCTGCCTCGACGAAAACAGTCAAGCGCCAAAGGATTACCTCCAGCTCTGAGATGTCGACATCGGATGACGAAAGGAAGGCAAAGGAAAGCGATAAGCCGGGTCCATCGAAAACATCGACGCCCAAAAAGGATCTAAGTCGGAGCGAGGAAGAAAGTTAAAAAGGAACCCCCTTGGCTATAACTGAACATGTGACGCATGCAAGCATTGAAACATGTATTCAAATCCAACCAGGAAGCAGGCTCCTTTTCAATTCTCCAAGCCACTGGGTTGTCAGCACCACAGGAACTTTTGTTTTGAAAGACATCTTTCCTTTTTTTGTTCTTACTGTCAACGAAGACACCTTGTAGTAAATGAGTGAATGCATTAGAAATGGACAAGTCAGGAATAACCTGAAGAGAAATTTAGCGCAGATACACCCAAGAGATGTGAATGGGATACCAGTTGAAAACGAGAGGGTAGGATATCACGATACAATAAATGAAAAATCATATCATGCCAGGCAGCGGTGACAAATTTGAAGACAACATAATGAAGCACATTAGATTAGAAACCTCTTTATGTATCTTTGGTTTTGTTTAATTTCATGTTATCGAATTATATGTTGTTTTGTATAAGATTACATTCCTCTTTCTTTTTGTATGACCATTTACCTATTGTAATTTTGCTGTTACAAAGTAAAGTAATAAACAAGAACTCGGTGTAAGATGTTTAAATAAGAAAACAGACAAACGCTCAACAAATACCCGCTGGTACACATGTGCCTGTGAGCAGTTATAGGAAAAAACCCATCAAGATGCTTCACTGACAAGGCATCGTATAGATCAACTAATAAGGCAAAGTGGTGTAATAGCCATCCGTTGTTGTCAAATAATGTCCTACCTTAGCAGTTGGGCTCTATAATTGTTTGATTGCCTTGCTAACTTCGTCTGAAATTAACGGCATGCAGTGATATATCTTATCGCATTGATTGAGTTCGGATATGATTTTCGGGATGCTAATACGCTGATGTTCTTGCAACACATATCCGTTGCTGCGCGCGATTTGTGGTGCAAGCTTTCGTGACTCAAGCCGCTCTTCGTGACCCGTGCACACCATCGATGCAGTTCTCGTCAGATTATGAAGAACTGCTCTTTTCATCTCTGTGGGGTGAGCCGATTTGGCATGGACTAAGATGTTTTTAGAGCTTCCTTTACGATACCATTTGACATGGATAACACCATCGGAAAAGTTGGTCTGAGTGTTAAGATAAGGAAGCCACCCGTTTCGTGGGGTTCCTCGAGGCTTGATGTACTCGGACTGCTGGTCTAGCAACCCACGATCCTGCAAAAAGTGGAAATACGGACCCAATTTTGCGAGCCAACAAAGTGGATCTGTTTGACGCGCACTTTCTGAGGAGTCCACTCAACGGATCTGTTCGCGCTTTTGCTTGTTGGACTTTCATGATGGTGGCGTGCGCTGTGCAAAATTTGAGCCCAGGAGTTGGGTGAACATGCTTTACGAATTTCGTTACAGACAGACAATTACACAGACAGACACACAAAAACACGTAAACACTCTTAGCCCGTTATTATAGTAGGATAGATTTCGATATTTCAGATACTCATTTGTTCTCATCAGCAATATGCTCAGCACTATTGGGCTAGATAACCAGTACAACTTTGAAATGTTTTCATTAACTTTGAAAAAGGAAAAATCATTTCAGACAGCAGAAGGTCGTCCCCTGGGGATCATCAGGGGATCATACAAAAAGTGGAAAACGCGGCTTGTACAGATTCTGGTTTTTGTGCCATTGTTCACAGTAAAGGATGGTGGGAATACTTACGCGTAGGTAGACAGCGTGAAAACCAGATATCTAGAGCTTTAAGATATAAAGCTTTTCTTCTAGGCTGCGATCGCCTCCTCAGCGGGGATCTTAATGCATGCGGCTTTGAAGCAAACTACTAATACCAGTGGCGGACCGAGGAGGGGAGGGCCTCCCCCCCCCCCCGAGAATGGGTCGCGAAATTTTTAAAACTTACCTACATGGGTTATAAAATTGTGCAAATGACTCGTTTTTACTTGTAAATAATTAAAATAATTTTTTAAATTTTTTTAAAAATTCAAACAAGTCCTGTAAAAAAATTTTTTTGAAGCGTGGCTGACGCCATGCCCCCTTTTTTTGGATTTGGGGGTCCTGGGCCCGAAAAAATTTTGAGAAGCACCCCAAAAGTTCTTCGGAGTGCGTGACTGACGCCGCGCACTTTCATCTGAAAAATTTTTTCCCCTCCCCCCTTTCCCCCGTACGGAAATCCTGGGACCGCCACTGACTACTACCTAATAATAAACACGGGACGGAGGGCCGCCCCGTGCTACCGCTGCAAGACTGTAAGTAGCTCAAACATATGTGGCTTTTGACAGTTCGCGCAACTAACACCACGCTACGCCAAGGTTGCAGACGAGACGGCACGTCCCCTCCAACTCCTATGGATTTTAGAATTCCAACTTGAAATTCAAATCCGGAAGTTATGGCGCTGCGTATTCGCGAGTCCCGTGATTCCGCGAATCCTGGAATTCCGCAAATTTCGCGGAATATGGCGGACTTCCGCTGAATTCTGTAGGGTTCACAAAAATTTTGCACATTCTGTGAGCGGTATTGTACCTTGAGAGAGATTTGAGAACAAACTCGATCGGAGTGACTTATTACCTTATTCCTACAGTATGTCTATTATGTGTCATCTGCGAGAAATTAATGGCAATATTGTTATCAGCACATGAACAATGCAACCAAACAAAAATCTGCGAAATTGAGCGAAAACTTATTGTATGAACAAGAAAATTTTTTAGGAAGATTTGCATGCCAAAACTAACTTATTTTCTAGCCAACCTAATATATTTTATATAAAAGAAGAGAGAAGAAAAGCAGAAATTCCAGGAAATCAACAAATTCCAGCCTTATAAGGTTAAAATCTGTTGATTTATAAGAATATGCCAACATTATAATAATCCTGGTCAGCATGCTGGAGAGTCCCTCAAAGAGCAAATTTTAGGCCCACATTTGGCATCCACCCACCACCACAAAATATTAATGCATTCTAAATGCAGTAATCATTATGTATCAGTCCCTGTACGAAGTTTTAGCAAAGCTCTCGCTTGAGTTTTTCGGCAAAATAGAATGACGATTCTTGCGCCGTTTGGGTCATAATACGATTAGCATAATGCGTTTGAGTGGATTTTCACATGAACCGATTTTTGTACGAGTTCAAGCCAAGAAACGTTTGAGAGTAAAATATTACACCGATTCGATTGTGCTTCATTTATCTACCATTTGAAAGTCAGATTAATAGCTAAACAAAAAATGCTGGCAATGAAAGTGAAAATAGATTTGGCAGTATGTTAGGTTGCTAACAATAAATGAGAGTATGTTTGAGTGGATTTTCACATGAACCGATTTTTGTATGAAATCTCAAAATTGAGTTGTATATGGTATGTATGTGCTTGTTAAATGGGTGAACTTACTCTTCTTTCAATGAATTTTTTCTCCACTTTAGGTACCCTACCAGTGCATGCTGACACAGAAGCTGAAATACACAAGTCCAAGTTATTCTCATAAACTCTGAGCTTGAGAGTTGTGAAGCGTTGTCAGATCATTCCGTATAGATCGGTTTTTGGGATCAATGGGTCGATGTCCGGCATGTTCGAGTGGAGAGGATCCTTTTCTAAGCTTTTTCTCTCCTCTATTCAAACTCTGCTTTTTCTCTCACTGATCGAGTATAATTAGGCGTACACAGGTGCAAAACATTTCTGGACAATTTAGGGGCTTAATCAACTAACATTATCAACTATTAGGTTGTCCCATTATTTTTTCGTTTTTTCGAACGGCTGCTATTGACAGAACGAAGATTTTTCAAATCTTGACAGCATTCGATGCATCTTTTTGTTTCCTTTCAACTGATTATGTCTTTACAGCGATGAAGCGAATGGGCTCCTGTAAAATCATCACACTTGGGAACCCACGCTTTTTGTCATGGTCAAGTGTTTTGCAATTTTTGATATAAGGTGATTCTCCAAAGAATTCCGAGTAAAGAATAGATAGAGCAAATCCTACAGAATACCTGGCATTTTTTCCTCTTTCATAGCTTGGTTTCACACATTTTATAATTATTTCTTTCATGCCATTAAATTCATATTTGCTTAATTTGAACCTCATAGAACATCAACCAGCGAGCAACCCGAGTGCCAATCGTCGCAGCATTTTTACCTTTTCAACAGTTTCTGTTAGAAATCCAAGCCAGGGGATAAAAGTCAACATGAATTTATACATTCAAACGCGCCCTGATATTTCGAAGACGTTCATTTGCTTTGTAAAATTAGTATTGGATCATAATTCAATTTTGGATTCCAAATTCCAATGGTTAATTAGTGATTGATTGTTTGTGTTTAGGATAGACCTGACAAAATTCGGTGGTCGGTGGTTTTGCTTAATTCTTTTGGACCCGGATTTTTTCCCACAAGAAGAGGAGCCTCATTCCTAATTTACATAATACCATGTGACTAACGTTATAGCGGCGCTTGGAGCCTTTTCGATCATATAATCTATTTCTTTCAGATTTTTCGTTTTTTCTTTACGTTTATTTTGTATTTTTAAATTTCCCCCATATATGTGGACTCGAGATCAGTTGGCAACTACTCTTGCTCAGCACTGTATTTTTTGATAATGTTCTGAATATTTCTTAGCTAATAAACGAGGTTACTGACACGTGCTAATGCTAAAGCCCTCACATTACTAATTGGTCGCAACTGACTTGTAGCAAGCAGTAGCAGTAGCAATGAACATTGAAAAAATGCTTTCTCCCCAGTACAACACGTCTTTAAAATGATCATGGCACATTTGCCACCACTAGATCCGAAAGCGTTAAATATCAAAAAATTATAATGGGGTGCGGAAAAAAGGAAGAAATTGCATGTATTCTGGAGGGTTTGCTCCACCTATATGTTACTTGGACTTCTGAGAATCATTATGAAACTCTAGAAAAATAATGGGTTGATTCGTGGCAGAAAGCAGGCGATGCTGGTAATTTTTTAGAAGCTCCTTTTCTGCGCAATAGAATGAAACATAACCATTTGAAAGAGAATGAAGCATGCTCGGACGCTTTCAAGATGTGATATAAATCTTCGTTCTGCGAATTGTGGCAGCTGTTCAAGAAAAGAAAACGGAAATATTTACGGGGCGACCCAATACTTCTTGTAGTCGTGAGCGCTGCGCGTGTTGTACGTGCTCTCACTTAATAATTTACAAATGATAAGATTTGAGCAAGGGGTGCTGCTATACGGCAACCCCCCCCCCCTTCCCCATCCCAATATACCCGAGCGTTATTTAGTGGAACTGACATACTTGACCTCAACTACATAATTTATTTTTAGTCAACTAGCTATGATAAGCATTGTATTAGGTTGCCCGGAAATTAATGCAGGTTTTGAATCCCAATCGCAATAAGTCATACACTTCTCATTTCTAAGTAGGTTGCAAAACACCATTCGCTAGAGCAAAGCAAGCTCTACAAGATGGCAATCTTGCTTCATTAACACTGTGATCCGCCACGAGTTTTGAGTCAAAAACTAAAAAGATTCAACTGCCCAAAAAATGGAGAAAAATCGTAGCTTAGTTCATAGAAATTCTACAAAAATTCTAACTTGCTCACGTAAACACAATCCACGTAGGGCATCTATATACGCCGTTGCCGTATTTTTTCTCCGTTAGAAATCAAGAAAACGGAAATTTTCGTGCATTTGTCAAAGTGGTGCTGTGCCGTTCCGACATAAGTAGTTGTATACTACATACCTGTAGAAGTACAAACGCAAATTTCCAGCTCTCTACAAGCTTTAGTTCTCGAGAAATATCGAATACAGTTTTCCCTAGTCATGTGGTCCAAGCTAAAATTCAAATTTCACGAGAACTAAAGCTTGTGGAGAGCTGGAAATTTACGCTTGTACTTCTACAGTATTGTGGTATACAACTACTTATGTGAGAACGGCACAGAACCACTTTGGCAAATGCACGAAAATTTCCGCTTTCTTGATTTCTAATAGAGAAAAAATATGGCAGCGGCGTACGGCGTATTTAGATGCCCTACGTGGATTGTGTTTACGTGAGCAAGTTAGAATTTTTGTAGGATTTTTTATGAACAGAGTTACGACTTTTTTCCATTTTTCGGGCAGCTGAATCTTTTCATTCTTTGGCTTGAAACTCGAAATGGATTAGAGATGTCGTGAAAGCAAGATTGCCGTCTTGTAGAGCTTGCTTTGCTCTATCGAATGGTGTTTTGCAACCTGCTTAAAAACGAGTAGTGTATGACTTATTGCGGTTGGAATTCAAAACCTGCATTTATTTTCGGACAACCCAATACTAAGAAACGATGGTGAAAGCAAAGAGGAAGTTCGTGAACTAACGTGGGCTCAATAATCCTTCCTTAAAAATCAAACCCGTGCGGACTATCATTCAGCCAATGATGACATAGTGTTGAGTTGACCAATGTGCACCAATGCCATACTGAATCAATATCATTCTTTTCGCAAAGTGCGCTCTTCGGTGACATTTGTAGTTAGAAAAAAAAACAATCAAGTTCTTTCATGAATTACTCAGGGGAATAATTGTGAGTGCTACTATTCTTGCAGACTGATAGGGTGGAAAGATTACTAGCAACTAAAATTTTTTTGAGGCCTTGAACAAACCCCGTGTACTCTTATTAGTTTGATGGATGGGTGCAACAAAAGTATGAAAAACTTTCAAAATTGTTTAGGTCATTTTTGGACTATTTCGTATTTTTGATGAGCTGTAACAAATGCTGTATTTTAGCTACATATCATGGATATAAATCAAGATGAAATAACCTAACTGAAAACACAAGTAATAAGTATCCGTAGACACATTCGCTGGTAATGTTTAAAGTGATTTTTGAAAATCAAAAAAAAGTTTACACAACTAGGTACCCAAAAATTCAGCAAAATCCAATTATCGTTCAATTAACTACGGATAGGACTCATTAACTCCAAGTCGTATTGCAAAGTCCATGGATATAGCATCTGAATATATACAAACGTTTTGGCTCATATCAAATAGAATGAGAGTGCATTTTGCATGCAGTTTTTTAGAGTTCAAAAGATCATGTTCAAATCTGCTATCAGTCCTTCTGTATGAATGCTTCACAAAAGTGTTTCGTAAAATTGGAATGCAGGTAGCCGTAGAAACTCCGCTGCTGCTGGCGCAATACAATAAATCAGAAATTGAATGGCGGATTGGTGCCCGGCTCTGCCAGTCGAAACTTTTTACTCAGAATGGCACTAGGATGCACAGTCAAAACAGCAGTACTACACTATCATTCGGCTGATCAGCTATGTACCCAACGCCAGCGACTCAACTTTTTTATTCATGATTAACTGGAGTTATATCGCCCGTCAGCAAAACTGTAATTTTCAAGCAACCTCATTTCCTTAGCTTAATTTGAAAGCCATCATGTTGTATAAGTTCTATGCTCTGAGCTTGGCTTACACATTATAATTTCTAGATTGATTCAAATTTTTGGAGGTTTCTCGAAGAAAACATTTCAAGGTAGAGAAAGAGACTTTGAAGAGGCTTTCGATAAGATAAGATAGAAACTACATACAATCAATGTACAATGTACGTACGCATAGTTTCGAAAAAAAAAGCACTATGTCACTTTCAAAGCAGCATTTTCTAGTAAACCAAACTTAGAGTGATTGTGTTTACAGGAGAAACCAAAACAGTGCTAGGCTTTCCAAATTCGTACCAACAAGTGGTATCGTCACTCGTGACATTCTCTGAAGGAGACGCGGACGAATTTCTCTATTTTAGTAACAACGGTAGATTTTTTTCAAAGAGAGTTGTAGAAATATATTGTGAAGAATTTCTTGTATAGTAAAACACAAAAACTGGAGATGGAAGCAGGCGAAAAAAATCACTCAACTTTGGCCATTTTGAGTTAGGCTGCTGATTTGAAACTTGCGATGGAATTCCTAGCAAGGAGAGTATATTAAGTCTTTCAAACCATCGTTTCCAACGGTGCAAGTTTGTATCAAGTGCGCATCTCTGTGAGGAGTTACGTTTTTCGAGAAAAATGCCAATAAATTCAAGTTTCTGTTTAGCATTGCCCACCCAAAAATCGTAACTTCACGTACATCCTCATTTAAATCTCTGCACTATTAAAAGGGTAGATCAAAAGACCTACTACACTGCTTTCTCGGAATTCCTAAGATTTAGATTTTTAACAGCCTAAATCAGAATGACCGAAAGTGAATCTAATGTCCTCCTTCCACCTCAAGCTATTCCTTTATGAAGAGCAACAAAGAGCTACCACAATGAAGGAGGTTTCCTCTTTCTAGCAATATCAATATTTTCCAAATCCTTTGAGAGAGCCAAAAGTTATGATTTTTCAAAAATGATGCGCAAGAATCTTTGCATTAACATTAGAAAGAAATTCGGTTCAAGAATTCGTGAAAAGCGCAAGATTTTCTCTTTCTACGGTAGCAATTCAAACAGCAATGAAAGAAGACACCGATTCAAAAATTGTTGAGAACATATGCGTTGACCTAATAAGGGTGCCCCAAAAAATATGCGCACTGTTTGATCATCAATAACTCTCTTACTTGAACGTCTTTCACCGAGCTTGAGGAAACCTTCAGTAGAGTGTTGTTCAACTTGGATTTAAGGCATGGAACGAATCTCCGATATTTCCTCTTTAATGTAGGATTACGTTTGGAACTTCGAGAAGGCTTTTAGCTATCACAAGCATGTTTTGCTCAGTAAGAAGCTTGATAAACTCTTGTGCTGGGCCAATAGAAGTCGCTGATTTTGAATAAGAAGTTTGCACACCACTCAAGGCATCTTTTGTAAGTTATATTAACTTTAGAGTGACAACTGTTTCTCCAATGTTCGTCAGGAAAGCGATTACACCACTAAAAAGCTCGAAAAACTAGTAAAAAGTTCTGCAGTGAAATCAACAATCCTGAAAACTTTGCTGCACAAATTTCCATATTTTTTGGAATTTTTTTCACACTTGACGCTTTATGCTGAATTTCATCCCGTAATCCTACAGTATGAAGATCGATTTTGGTGATTCGCTCTATATCGTAAGTCCAAGTTGAAACCCGTACAGAATGGTACCTCAATCTCGGCGAAAAACATTCAAGCAAAAAAGTTATTGACGATTAAACCATGTGCACTTTTTTTGTATTTTCAGCGTTGCTTTCTAAAACTCTTCATTTTAAGCCCTAAACTCTTGTCTGAATCTGGCCAAAGCTATAGCTGGTCCCGTATTGTGCAAAGCGCACATGGCTGTCATAATCCCACTATGGTTGAAGATGCATGAATAGAGCAGATGTTCTAATCACGGATTAATGCGAACGCATGATATACGACCAGTATGTTGTCCTATTATCACGCAGATCTTCTTTATCCCATTGTTTTGGCGTTTATGCATAGAATATTCGAGTAATTTGTAACTCGATATGTGAGCATGTACACCACACAACTTGATCAGTAATTCAGTAAAACTTTTTCTAGCGAAATAATTCAAGGCATATAAAACCAAGTAAAAAAAGAGAAGAAACCAAGCAGAAATTCCAGGAAAAGACAAAAACCCAGGAAAACAGGTTTCAACTTTATAATCTTGAAATCTGTTGATGTATAAGAATATGCAAATATTATAATAATCCTGATCAGCATGCTGGAGAGTCCCTCAGGGCTTTGAGCAAATTTTAGGCCCACATCTAGCATGCGCCCACCATCACAAAATATGTATTAATGCAACCTAATTAATGCAGTATTTATTTTGTGTATCAACCCCTGTACGAAGTTTCAGCAATGCTCTCGTTTATTTTTTTGGCAGAATAAAATAAAAAATTTTGTGCCGTTTCAGGGTCGTAATTCTGGCAATGTTCCAAATTAAGCGGAGGACTCCATACACAATCGAGGCGTTTGTTGCTGAATTTGTCCAACTAGACACACTGGAGGTGGAATACTCTTGGTAAGCTACTTTTAGGACTGTTTCTCAAGAGTAATTGCCTCTTCCTATTGATAGTCCTTTGTGCATACGCTTTGACTGTTCTACGTTCATTGCTTTTGTCCGCAAAGTCTCGCAAAGTCTTCTATTCTTCATGTTCTCCTCATTTTTTAAATACTCTACAACTGTTTGCCCAGGAAAGGATGGTAAAAATGACATCCATTACACCCATAGTTCGAATAAAAAGCTAGAAAGATTAGAGGTCTAAGAAAAAGGTCCAAGCTAGCACTTATTGAAAGGTAATGTATTTTTGTAATAACACATATGGGGAACATACAGGTGGATGCCAATGGCGATGCATTTTTGGAGGTGATGTAGGGAAAGGTCGGGGGGGGGGGGGGGGGGAGGAGGGATTGTGACAGATACGTTCTTCAAATGAAGAGTGGCAAAACGCCTTCAGAAAAATATTTCTGGAAGCCTCCCAACTTCCTCGCAAATGCTTACTGATCACGAATATACAGAATAGGAAAGTCCTTCTGCTTCTGTCTGTAAGTCATACCATCCATATAGAACCAGCAGCGACGCTAGACTATCGTCGCATTCGCGCCATGTTCGCATTAGATTGATGCAAAAATAACGGCACATTTTCCAAGCCCTTTTTCAGGGCAACTTTGTCTATCAATACTTCTTCTTTACAGCAGATGTAGTGTACCATCGAGAAGCTGTTCTCATGCTCCATCTTATGGTGTTTGAAGCGGGCTTCTACACTCATCTGTCACAAAGCTACTGAGCTTCGAATAACCGCATCTAAATTCAGAATTACATTGCATTCATCTTTCTAGCCAGAATTCAAGAACTCGTGGCGCTTCTTCGAAAATTTAGCTATCGCATGTAATAGAAATTGTCTACGTTATGCATACTTAAATGTATTTTCTGAAGTTATCCAGACTGAGTTATCGGCGACTCAACATGAGTAGCCGTTGTGGTCATTTCATAACCCATAAATTTCCTTTAAAGAAGTCAATCGCCGAAGCTTTGCTCAATTTGTAAGCCTTACGGTAGTGCATCCTATTAGTGTTTTCTCACAAAAACATACAGCTTCAGTACGCAGAAAATCGGAAAATCCTATGTTCGCAGGCATACTGAAAAAATGGTGAAAAAACTGGCAATTTTGAAGTTCAATTTTTTTCCTATCCGCAAATTTTTTCTTTGAACCCTTTTCATCGTATTTTGTACTTCTTACTTGCATTTACAAGATAGTCCGCTTTTCATTCATACTAACAAATTTTGAAGGAAGCTATGAATCCTCAAAAACAATGCTTTGGAAGAAAATCTTTTTTGTCTTTTAATCCGTATTTTTCTTCCCGTTTATGATGAGTATATGTAAATGTGCTCTGTCTTGGGAAAGGTTTGTTGCTTCTGATGGATTTTACCGCATTCAGAAATGCGGATTTTCAGAAAGTTATAGCAGGTCAAAATGAGAATTCACAGAACGGCCATATTTTTGCATCAACCTAATATATATATCGGCCATCGTCCGAACCTCAGCAATAGGTAGCCCGGCATACCTAACCTGTAAACTGAGAAGCCTCTTCAGCGGAAGTAAAGTACTAAATACGAGCTTTTGACATATGATGTCGGGTCGGCTAAATTTGGCGTCTGCGATGAGGAGTGCACAACATACTTTTTTAATTTTTCCTATTTAGTCAGAGAACTTATTGTTTTACATTTATTTGTTGTGAGCCATCCGTGGCGCTTCCAGGATTCCCTTCGGAGCAGAGGGGGGGGGGGGGAGGCAACAAAAAATTTGCAGTTACGGCCCCAAATTACGAATTTTTTTTGCAAAGTTTTCCAAAATTTTTGTGGGCCAAACTCCAATTTTGGAAGTGAAGTGTTACAGCAGCGCGACTCCGAATAGAATAGATTGCACAAGGATAGATTGGATAATTTAGGACTCAAATTTATTGCAGTTATTCACAGGTACAGACAAACCACTCGTACATTTTCATGAGCCATACATAGAGGTAACTTTCAGAAGAGTGCGCTACCTCTCCTTAACCAACTATTAGCTTTTTTACAGGGTAATTGCGGGGCACTTACTTCAGCTGTAACTTCGTAATTCACTGTTTTTTGCATCTAGTTGCGGGTAGATGTTTTCGCAATACTCCCACTCCTGTTTCGCAGCAGAAGAAAAGATTCATTCATGTGATCAGATAATCAAGAGTAAAAAGCAGGAACTGGCAGTTTAGTGGCAACTGTTCTATCTTCTAGAAAGCCAGAGTTGTAGAGGAAGCTGTTTGGTAGCTAAACAGCGGAAGATTTACCGCCGGATGTTGCCATCGCTTGGACTATGCTTTTTGTTTGATCAATGACTCGCTGGAAGCTTCAGTTAGAATGTGTGTTACAACTCAATCCAATATATTCGCTTCAGAACAGATGCAATAATCACTTCTCTACCCCATAGCTTGATGAAGCATGCGAAACAATCTGTGACCTCTTTGAAAGAGCGCCTATAACTAGTTTGAGTGACAGTTTTTCATCTTGCAAAAAGTTTTATTATCTGTGGTCGCACTCTTAAGCAGGAATGTTAGACGAACAAGGTCATTCATTACTTGCTCGGGAAAACTTTTCCCAGTTGCATCAGAAGGTTGCTTATAAGTTTTACGTCCATAAGTTCTCGTAACATGCAGGTAATCAGCTCTGCCAAATGTGGAAATATTGGCTATGAACGCGACCTATTTATCACCTATATTCGATTTCCAAAACTCTCACTCTTGATTTGCTTTTCTTATATTTCTTACCTGTTTTATATGAAAATTGACCTTCTCTTAGTGCTGAATATGTTCGTTTTGGTTTTTTCCATGTCTTTATCCTTCGAAGTTTTTTCTAAATTAATGAAAATTGTATCTCGCTGTTTTTCATTTCGCCAGGAATGGCTCACTACAGTTACAGCTGCAACAAGGAAAAATTATCTTGCGGTATCAAAAAAAAAAACCCTAAATAACAACACATGCAGTATTGAATCTACTATGAATATTCTAGAAATTTTCGGTTACTCCAAGTTTGCTAGCCCATTTATACACATAAATCGAGCGAAAAGATTGTGCAAGAATTTATGAGCTGTTTCATAAATCTTCTGGTTCAGCGCCTGGCTTTGAATAAGGAAATGGTCAAAAATTTGGGAAAACTTCGATTTGAGTAAAATATATACACTTCAATAGATTTGGCAATTAAGCCACTATCTGCGAAAAAATTACTTGAATAGCATAGTCTATCTACCATTCCTATCTTCCACGGTGCATTACTATAAGCATGGAGAATAAATCTACGTAAACGCTACTTCGCACCGAAATGTTAGGTCCTTTCAAGCTAATTATTTTGTTCTGAGAAGTTCGTTGTTTTCCAGTTTATAAGCGCTTTGGTTAAGTACTTGGGCTCTTGAACTCCGCGGAATGTTGGTGCTTGGCTGTTACGTCAAGCACATGAACAAGCCATAAATTCTTGAGTTCTTCAACATTTTTCGTTCGCAAGATGCTTCATGCACTTCCTTTACAATGTTTTACCCGACTGGTCTCAGTTCTTGGCTGAAGCAGCCAAGCAGCCAACATTCTATTCCAATATACCCCGTATTTTCTGTAGCTGTAACTCCCATCATTCTAATAAGCTGGGTAAGCTTCATTCTAGGCTATGCTGAAGAACTGGCTTACTCTTTCTCTGTTTATTCTTGCTCTGAGAACTGATATCTTGACTGGAACTTGATTATATCAGTTAAATTGAGAAGATGTGAAGTGCTAGAACAGATCCTTTCTACCCTCCTTTCTATCCTTTTTTCTCGCTTTCTTCTCTTTTTCTATTTTCCATCTTTCCCGTCTCCTTTTATAGGCCATGGCCTTTCTCCAAGCAAATTTAAGCGGTTATTAGTGTCAGGACTTCCGGTAAGTGACTCAGTCTTTGCAAGTTTTTAGTGAGACTTTATTCATAAAAAAGCCTAATTCCCTCAGGAGTTTTACTGGGGTTTTTAAAAGCTATGAAACACCTTACAAAATGTATCCATTATAAATTTTAACATTCCAGAGATTTTTTAAGACCCCTGCTTTCCGTTACTATTTTCAATAAACGAAAGCAAGAACATTTATCTATTTTTTTGCTTCTTTCATTAAAGGGATAGGTAGGTATACAATCTTCCTGGGACTCAACAATAGTGGAGAAAAATTGTATGGCGTAGAGGAAAAGAACAGTAAATACTGAATGAGCAAAAATAAACTATACATACAAAAAGAGGAATGTCTGCAGAAATGTCAACTCTGTAGTGCTCCTATTAGTACCGCAGCTGGATAATTGAACTATTTTTTTTACTAATTTTTCCTTATTAGACTTCTGCTTAGGACCATCGTACTATCACGGCTTCCCCTTCCTAAGTTATTCTTTGCCAAATGTTTGCTATTTGTATGGCAAACATCAAATCAAGCCATATTTGGCAAACAAGTAATATGGCTCTATTGAAGTCGTGGGAAGGAATGTGGACGATCAATAATGGATCTGACTACTGTAACGGCGCCACTAATTTCAATTTATGATCTCTCGGAATCTTATAATTGCTTGTTCATTCTATTTTTCATCTTTGACTTTATGATGGTTATATAATGGATGTTTGGTCATTTGCAATCAGCGCAGCTCAGAGTCTGATAACGGGTGAAAAGATAGCAGCTTAGCTGCATTCCAAATGTTTGGAACATGCTTCTCTTATTTCCTGCCAATCTTACGAATTCATAGCTTTTCTAGTCTTAGAATTTGGATTCTTCAAAAACATTAAATGTTTTTGCTAAAAAAAGTGTATGCAAGTGCTGATTGAATTTGACTTGAATACTATAAAAACAAAGCTGATATTGTCTTATGAAATTAACATTACCTGGCACGAACGGGTGCTCGTGAAAAAGTTGTAGAGGGTTTTGATAAGTGGAGTTTTTACCTATTTTTTTTACTTCGCCGTACCTAGCGCGTTGTCAGACTTTGAAAAAATTGTTTATAGCCGTCTTTTTTGTCTCCTACTTATTGAGTTAAAATATCGCAGATCATTGTGGACTATAAAGGGTACTTTAATGAAGTGCTAGAAGGTTCGAAAAAAGAAAGAGAGTTCGAAAAAAATGTTTACGAAACTCTTGCTTGACTTCAACGGATTTCTAACAGCTATGTATTATTTTAATGAATTTGATTCCTCCTTAATGTTAGCTCTTGGCCAAAGTGGAAGGTTTCAGAAATTGCAGGGCTTGTCTTTCAGTACCAACCACTATCTGCGCTATTGGATTCTCATGACATGCATATTACAAGTACTAATTTGAAAGCGCATCTACCCAAAACTGCGTTTTCCATGTTTCTGTCGTTCCAGGGGGCCTTTCGGTGACCCTGACTGAAGATATAAACGCAAAGTGTGCCAAACTCAAAAAAAACCGATTTGTGGGAATCCTATCCTGAAGGCACAGACGACTTTCGGTACTTCGGTGAGCGGGGCTTGAGGGGCGGGTGTGGCTTGATAGCACTTTCGCGGGTACTAGGTCCATTTTTTTCGTTTATAGGTCACATTAGAGGACCGGACCAATGCAGTTCCTACACATAGGGCTTCTTTGCTACGTAGCTGCAATCGGTAGAGCATAAATTTTGCCTAACTCTGCCTTCAATCCGTTTATCTTTTAATTATGGGAAATTATTAGTTTCGAATAGTTACGGCCCCTCGAAAACGAAATTGTGAATTGCAATATTGTCATTGTTGGTACCACCCTCTATCCCGTTCAATTCAGATATGTTGACTCAAGGCTGAGAATCGAATCTCAGTTCTTCCTTGATACTCAGGCACTCTGTTTGCATTTTTTGTTAGTCTTCACTGGCGCACCTGGATCATATTAGATGGAATATCAAAAAATAAGCAGTTATTATACACTATTTATAAGGGATATGATAGGCACCCCGCCAAAACGGCGGAGAAATGATGTCATTGAGGAAAAGTATTGTATTTCTCGTTGGAAACATCTGTTTTGGAGAATCCAATCTTAGCATGTCACTCAAGAATATGCTTGAAGAAAGGCGTGAGAGCGTTCCCGACTTCGAAAGTAGCATCACGTCATGCGTTCTAAGAGTAAGAAACTATCTTTTACTTCTCCAGCTCTTTAGTCCATTTTATGGCCTCCCACTTCAATTTTCTGTAAGTGGTTAAGGCTCTTAAGGTGCAGGAAAATGAGTATAAATGACGCATAATTTACTTCCTCGCGTATGAAAATGGCAGAGTAGACATTCGCTCTCAAGATATTTTTCACAAACCGAGCTTTTGTCTAGCTTTCCCATACTTGTTCCCATACTTGCTTTGTTTCCAAACAATACAGTTCTCATCGCCAATTATTGCCCTCATGATTCGTGTTTCTCTTATTTGTCTTAAACAGTTACCTACTCACTTTAGCCAATAATAACAGTCTTCCTCTAATATTTTTTCTTAGCATAACTGAACAAATACAGATATATAGATGCTCACTGAGAAGATTTTTGAATTTTTAAGGACAAGAAATAACAGAGTAAGTCATCGATAACAAGTTCTATTGCCATTTTCTATTTACTTGAATCAAACGCGAAAAAGCAAAAGAGACTGTCGTTTTTCTTTCCTTCTTTTTGATGACAAACTGTTTTTACATTGTGATCTTGCTCGTTTTTTGCTACTTTTCTTTTGTAACATGTATTGGAGGAAATCATTTGAACGAAGACGATAGAAGTGTAAGCGATTTTAGAGACCTTCTTGCTTAACTTTCCACGAAAAAAACTATTTTTTTGTGATACAATAACTACAATCCCTTTTTTTTTTGAGATTAAGCTCCAATTAAACTCTTTCATTTTGTCTAGCAGATACACTTTTTATAATCGTCTACTTTTTAGGCAGTCGCTGAAATCGTTAGATTACGTGATTAGTTTCATAACTATCCCGATCAAAAAATGATTATTAGCTCATTATCCGCTCCACCCCAAGTAAAATCATAGATTTTTCGTTACTTTCTCTCTCCATTTATTCCTGTTCTCCTCTTCCTTGTACTATAGAAAGTCATTAGATATTTATAAGAGAATTTATTGCTTGAGAGACTCCCATACACTATGCTCATAAATAATTCCTGCAACAAGCGTGACCCTTCTTCATGGGTTCCGGAAGTCGAATGTGCTATCTACCAGAGAGCCGAATGGTCACCGATGTGGCTAATAAATGGCAGCGCCATCCATCACTCGAAGCGCATTCCGAAAGCAAATCAAGTCTTAAGAAATTTATTGGCATTTCCCATGAATACGCAATAGACGATCTCCAGGCTCGCCTGCTAGCTCTTTTATTCATTTGTCGCCCACACTTTTCACGCCCCTATCTACCTCATTCGCTTTTTCTGAATTGCTCCCTAATGCACCAGAACTTGAGCTCTGGAAAAAATACTCATTATCTCTTGTAATATTTTTTCCATTTGCAAGCTACAGTCCATTTTTCCATAAATTAAGCATGTACAAGGTTATGTTTCACTGATTCTATGTATTTCCGGGGAAGGGCGGGGAGGAGGGTCGGTGGCGCGTTCGAGAAATTTCTGAAAATCTAAATGAATGATGATGTGCAAGAGGCTTGTTTTTATTAATTTTGGATTTCATAAATACTTGAGTCAACTTTAGCGAGTGGGCTTGGCTAGCCAATCTCCTCCTTTTTGAAGGTTGAAGGCTAGAATTTGAACGTTTATCAAGCATTTAAAGAAAAAACAAAACCTGACTATTAGCGCCTCTTCCTCTTCGTTCAAAAATTTTTTCATCCCTCTCTTCACCCACCTCCCCTCCGCCCCCCCCCCCCCCCCTCCCTCTCCCCCCGAAGACATTTGTGATACCGTCGCCGTTATGCATATATACGCGAGGAACCTAGATTTACTAGGGGCGGTGTTTGCTAGGCAAGTGGCAGTTTTGTAGCATTTTTAGGTCGAACCTTCATCACAATCACGATTTGTGTAAGTGTATGAGAGGAGAGTGTGGGCGGGAGGAGGGAGTGGGTGGAGAGAGGGGGAGGAGGCGGAGGGGGGGGGGGGAGAGTACCTTGTGAAGTTTGCTTTGCTTCATCTCATTGTTGGCCCCACTACAAAATAAGACAAAGAAAGTTTTTTTCAAGGAAACTCTACGACAAATTTATGAAAACAATGCTGATCTTTGATCTAACTAGGGAAGCTACCTAACTTAGTCGGCTTTGGGCAAGGGACATATATATTCTGAATAAACTAAACGCTGATTGCAAATATGCTACTCCTAGCTGCCGAGCACCATTCCAAAGCTAGTTATGGACTTTTTCCCGCGCGAAATTGGCATAATCATCGACTACTGGCATCACTGCTTAGCTTTTCATAGCTTCCCTCATAAGGAACACCCCTTATGGCAGAATCGCCCCTCTCAAATCTATGACCATTATGTGGCCCGTTCTGCTACACCCATTTTGCTAAATCACACCCCTGCGAAAAACATCTTTGTTCTTTTTGAATTTTACAATAAGCAGCATGGTGCAGCCCTTCGCCCATAATGGGTATTTCTAGCAGAATAATTATTTAACTTTTTTTATTGCCAGATGTACCATTTGGACCATAAACTAGTGGTAGTATAGGACCATCGTCCCAGATATTCGAAGGGTAAAAAGAAACGCTCGTACTAATGATATATAAAAAACTTATATTTTTGATTACTAACATAAGATCCTATTTTTATCGCAGAAATCTTTCTTTTCGCCCCTTCCCTCTCTCCTTTCTCTAAACAACCTATACATGCAAAACAATGCCTGAATCTTACAGACGAACAGCTATTTTGCACATCCCCCTGCTACTCCAATCCGTCACACTTATTGAAACTCCAGCATATCCGTGCCTGTCACGGCTTCAAAATCGCAGCTCATTGTCTTTCGAATCCCATACAAAAGTGCACTCATCAATGAGAGGCTCGATAACTCTGCAACGGCTATTATCGATGCTTTTTGCTTGGAGAAGTGCAGGAACGAACATCATCAGAATTTCCTAGATCTATTCATAGTTGTTAATATCATTGAAAAAATACCTGACGATTATTATTAAGGCCTTTTCGTGCATACAATACCGTGTAGAGCGCAAATCAAGTTTTGCATCTTACGATCATTTTTCACGGGCAAGTGTTGTCGGCACCGCAGAGCACTATTCTAGCCGCTACTATCTTCACTGTGCTGTATACATATTAATTCAACGTCCAGAGGCAAAATAAACCGGGGTCAAAGACTTGCATTGTAAAAAAATCACTGCAGCCTAATATGGCAAGTTTAACAGTCTCTAGTCTAACAAGCAAAAATTCAATGAGAAAATATTTCAAATTCCAAATCACAGCGCATCCGATGTACTATGATCCCCTTTCATTTCGAGTACTTTGAAGTCTTGATTAGACCACGTGCGCTTTATTTGAACTTCCATAAAATAAGAGCCAGTTCAGGTTTCATGGAAATTTGGATGTGCAGCACTATCACTCCGTTTTGATTATACCTCGACATTGATTTTTGTAATTTTTTATCTCTTACATGAAAGCCCCATAGCATCCAGAGTTCAAAGTAGGATCTAGTAGTACCGATCAACTTACGTGTAAAGAGCAAACTACGAACTTTGAAGAAAGAAACGAGGCAATGGGGGATTCGAGAATTTTTTAGGGAGGTGGGTGAATGGGACGATAAAAAGCCAGACCTTTCGAGAATTTACTGTAGAGGCTTTTCACAAGTTAGACCTATAAGTAAACCTATAACAGCCAAGCTACCAAAAAACACAAAGCTGTCTCGAATTTTCGACAATTTCCAAGAGATACTCCAATCTCTTGAAGAGATACTCCAATTTCTTACGGATACAAACAAGTCACTTCAATTTTTGCCCATGTAGTCCACTTTCGAAAACTTCTTGACCCATTCAGGGGGGGGGGGAGGAGCGAGCATGCCTTATTAAACTTGACTGGATCTGACAGAAAAATTCGCAATTATACGAAATTTATTTTTGAAAAAATCCGTGATGCCGTAATACCCAACTGGCCATATCCTATGTTACTGGTTCCTTATTTTCGCTGAAATCGAAAACTGGAAAGTGGGTGGCGAGCAGGATTCCCACCAACTGCCCCCACTTCTCAGCGTACTAACATTTGTCAGAGCTTCTTCGTTTATCTTTCTCAGCTTCCTAGAAACTGAATATGTGTGGAAGTAGAATATTCTGGAAAACGTAATGATCGATGAGAAGTGCACATTTTTTTTTCTGAGCACACCTTGCGCTTCAAAATTCCTTTTTGCCCCAGCACTCTTGAAACTTGTTCCCTGTCAAGAATGTTGTTATTCCGATCGCCACTCCGACTAGTTCGTCGAACTTTGATTTCTTTGTTGAAGAAACTTGTTTCGAAACATTCGACACTAAATTCCACACGCACAATCTGCCACAATCAAACTAATCTCTTGCTTTTTCCTAGATTAACACCGCTCTTCCTCGATAGCACGTGCCTACCGTTCGTGAATCTTTTATCTTTTTTCCCACTCATCTATGTGAGAACAAACGTGCGAAGATGTGTGTAGATAATGAGGGATTTTCTATTCCTAAAAAAGCTTTTCTGAAACCCCGCATCCCTATTTTCACATAGTTCAGGGCATAGAGTCAGCAAAAACCACTGTCCGCCCGACGTCAAGTCTCTCCCAAAGTATAGCGAAAGTTCAGTTCAAACAGTAGCTGAAAACATATTATTGAGTATTGACGTCTGGTCAGTGACAATTGAATTTTGAACGACAGTTCTGTTACACTAAATCAAAATACGATTCCTAGAATGTTTCAAATTTGAGTGGTATAATTATCTCCATTGAATGTTATTATTATTTTCTAACTTCTGAAATAGCTAATACTTTTCTGCTTGATAAGTATTCGATTAAGAGCGTTGGCTTATCATTATGTGACAATCTTATATACCGCACGAGTCCCTACAGTCTGTTGCAGTCCAACTGTTTTGTGTGATTACACACAAACAGTTATACGTAAATTTCTTCTTTGTTAGGTAATAACAGATACATATTTTTAAGAGCTTTTTTGGTATTTTTCGCATGATTTTTTCCTAAATAACAATAGAAAATAGTATGGAGAGGGGTGAGAATCAGCGGAAATCAAAGATTTGACGCGCAATGTGCTTGTATGTGCAATTGCACCTATCATATATTCTAAACTAGGAGACTCAATTCCGCTTTGTACGCATTGCTCACGAGGGAAGCATACCTGATGACCATGGCCTTTTGCAAAAAGATGTATACCGGTAGATGCGTCTTGGAACGCTGATTCTAAATCTATGTTTATTATCTGCTGTGCGACTCTCTGAACAAAGTTATGGACTTTTTTCCTTTTTGATTTTGCAAGACTTAAGCAGTCAAAATCGTCAGTATCCAGGCTTTTTAGACTCTGATGTATCGGTGACAGTTTTCCTAAGCTTAACGTGAATTTTACTTTATCTGTACACTCTTTGGAAGTGCGTAAGCCAACATTCCAATGATATTGATGCTTGCATCAAAAACAGTGCAAATTTTGGTGACAAGAAATGTCCATAACTTCGTTCGGAAGAGAGCACAGCAGATAATGAAAACAGATTTGGAATCAGCGCTTCAAGATGCATTTAATGGTGCACGTTTCTTTTCAAAAGGGCACGGTCACCAAGTATCCTTTCCTTGACAGCAAGCTTGAACTTGTTCTTACCGCTTGCAGGTCGTAAATGATAATCCTGATTGAGTTAAACCACATATTAACTTGCCAACCACATGACCAAACTTGTTTAGACAATGTGTGCAAAGCGTACTCGATACTCGACTCTCCTAGTTTTAGAATAAATGATAGCAGTTTAATAATTCATCTGTGCCTCTATCAAAGCATTTGAAGGCAGCGTCCAGGCAAGTCTGGACCTATGGGGATTTTACGTGAAAAGTACTTTTGGGGCCCTAACTAAGCCACTGCCCAACCGGCAGCTCAGGTAGTGCCCTAACGCCTGAAATATTTCCCTCGAAAGTGGACCCCGCGACCGTGTTTCGCATGGATTCATGGCGCAAAGCGTGGATCCTGGCGCGAAACTGCCATGAATCCATGCGAATACGTTCGCGGGGCCAGTTTCGAGTGGAATATCTTAGCCATTAGAGCATTACCTAAGCTGCCGCTTGGGCAGTGCCTTAGTTGGGGCCCCCAAAAGTGCTTTTCACGTAAAAGCCCCATAGGTCCAGATCTGCCTGGACGCTGCCTTTAACCACCTGACGACGACGCCTAATTTTGCGTGGCGGCGCTGTGAATCGACGCGATTTTGCACAACACCTTTAATGTGGGAATGTTTTGTGATTATTTACAAAATGCAAGGTTAGTTTGTAAGCAATTACAAACATTTTCTTGAACGACGGAGGCAACATGTCCCAAAAGTGCAAAAAATTGGAAGAAGTATTAATATGTGGAAAAAATACTAGACATGCAAGTAATATGACTTTGCGAAAGCTGTGGGCCACCGGTGGTCCACATCGTCCCTGGCAACGAAAAGTTGCGTGGGTCATCGGTGGTCTAAACCGTCGTCAGTGGGTTCAGCAAGCAAAGCAAATTCAACCCACTACTGCATCTGTAAGTATATAATACTTTCTGTCATTATTTGATAAAAAGTGGCAAAGGGTAGAATAAATATTTGGGATTGAATTTATCTTCCACTCGAGTGGAAGATCGCAATAGACATGGAGTGAAATTCCTTGCACAAAGAAATTGAATGGCAGCGTCGCCTAGGACGCCTTTGAGTCGTGTTGCGTGGGGTCCGTTTTGAGCATAGCATATAAATAGTGACCATGGGGGTAAAATTCGAAATTATGCTCTCTATAGCGCAAACGTTCCGCCTTAGCAAGCGTCCATATTAATAGTAAAATTAGCTGGACTACACAAGCATCTACGACCAAGGAAATGAGCGCCGACGTCTAGACTAATTTTTAGCATTTTTTTCTAAAGCCTCCAAAGCAGTTTGGGTTTGTAGACAGCACTCGGCTCAAGAGACGAGTTGCAGCTGCGAAACAAGATTATGCAGAGTTTTTCATTAGTTAATCGCTTGAGAACGAGAGACCAGTTCGAGATCGTCTGAGTTTAAAACACCCTCAAACGCGACAAACATGCAAATTCTAACAATTGAATCTCATTTTTGCAAAGCGATTTTCATTGATGTAAGGAAATTGCATATTTAAATATTGATTGAATCGTCTCTAAGTGGTAGTGACGCGATTTGCCTTTCATTTTCATAATAATTACATCACATACAGTGTTTGTGTTTTAACTAGCACTAGCAGTAACTAGCAAAATTCAGTTTTTGCCTGTATTTTCCAGATTGAAACAAATTGTTTGCATTTCTGACACGAAACAATTACTGTAATCGTAATCATCACGAACAGTTGCCTTGTGTAATTGCACACGTCTGAATTTAACTGATTGAATATTCAGAAAGTACGGGACTCTTTTGCTACTTTTTTCGTTTTTGTGCACGTTTTCATATGTTTATGCTGTTTCTCCAGGGTTTGTACTGTTACTCACCTACCGCCACCGCCGTTTATAGTAAAATATAAAAGTGTGCGATTACACAAGAGGCTATTGGAAAAGGACGCCGGTTCATGTCTATATTACCAGATCAATAAACAACTAGACAACAGAGGTGGAAAAAATTTTATATGTCCCATCCCTATCTTACATGCGGTCTAATGATTTGAAACCTAGCATCTTCTCTGCGGTGCTTACAGCACTTGCGCGTAACAAATGGTTGTGAATAGCACTTTTCGGATTTTTCCCTCCACATTCATTTTACTCGCGAATGTTGCCGGCAACTAAAAAACACTATATGAAACATCAATTATGCTATAACATTTGCTACTAGGGACCATGGTGCTTTATCCTCGTGAAAGTAAACTGTCAATAAAAATCACTCGATAAACGGTCTTGCCTTTTCATCTATCCTTTATTTTCTTATGCCTGTTACATTTTTCCAGGTGTGCCTATATTTTTCGGGTAAGACTGTGCTTAAGCAGAACGTACAAAATAAAAATGACGTTAAAAGAAGAAACAAATGACTCCTAGCTGCGATAAGGAGCAGATTTGATAGATCGCTTTCCTGTTGTCTGCAGAAAATCTACTGGGCGACTGCACGACTCTGGAAATTTCTTTGCGAATTCTTTCGTTTTGCACCATTTGCAGCGTGCATCAAATAATGGAAGCGCGACTGTCTGGGTTTACCCTGCAAGGTCTATTTATCTGTTATTTGTGAAGCTTTGCTATTTGGGTTTTAAGTGGAATGAGAGCGTGGGGACCAGTGCGTCCTCGCTTCTTAACCTTTCCTCTTCTCTCATTTCTTCTTGGCCCCGCCTACTCTACTTGGACTCTCAGTCAGTCGCAACACTCTTGCAACATCTAATTCTTGCTTGTAGCATAGTCGTGCATTTTAAATTCAACGTGTGATTTTACACACTACGCGCACTCCACAACTTCGTGATATACTGCCCAATAGCGGTAATGAAAAGCGCTCCAAAAATCATCCTGCTTGGCTGTCCGAGGCGCTAAATCTCAAAGTCTGAATTTCACTCAAACTTAGTCCTATCGCCGTCATTGGACACACTGATCACGAACATCACATTCCGCTGATTGAGGTCATTTTGTGGCGGTTACGGTAAGTACACGGTCGAGAGTCAAGGACTGCACATGCAGAAATTTAGTCCCTGACTTTGATTTGCTGTCCACGAAAATGAGAAGTATGGCGGAGCCGCTTCTGTGGGATTACGGTAGATGTAGATCTCACCGCAGTCCTGCAATGAAACGTTGTGTGTCAAGAAGTTTAGTACTTTCTGACTGAACCGCAAAGCACGCCTACCGTCCCCAAAAATCTATCATAAGGGTTAGATCATTCGTGACCAGCATGTCGAATCCCCTCAAAGAAAGGTCTGGGCTAAATTTGTGCTTTTCAAACTTCTAGGTCTGATAAAGAATAGGCCAAAATGTTAGGTTGAATCTCAAGCTCCGCCAGCTTTTCGATCGGTCGCCAAAACGCGTAGGATTGTGACTAACGAACGAATAGGTATAATTCGATTCAGATTCTTATCCTCCTTCTGATAGCTATATTTTATTTCTTTTCTGTTTCATGCGTCTTTGCGATGTTATCGCCATGGCTGTTTGAGCAGTTGACAGTGGCCCCAAATTTCCCCCAAATTTTGAAGAATGTCAAGCATTTCAAACAGAGTTGCTATCTATTATGTAAGGTAAACCTTCGGTTACGTTTTTTCTCCTTTTTGGTCACCCATCAAGTTTTTGAAGTCAGCAGTAAATGCTTGATTGGATAAAAGCCCACTTTGATATGTAGCACAAAGGCGTAACGATTCCATTGAGCTGATTTTTTGATGCAAATCGTATTTTGCATAGTGATATGATAACCAAGCTTGATTTCGTAAAAACTTTGGAATTTCTCAAGTTTTGCTGCAGTTGTCTGCTTCATAACTATCAAAAATCGAGATTTTCGAAGAAGTAATTTTGTAAAGTTCTAAACATCTGATCGAAAGAATCCAAAAGCATCATCTACTCCAATATTTGCACTATCTGTACATAAAATTCTGAAATTGTTCAGACCTTGAGCAAATAGTAACACTGATAACTCTGTAAATTATCAAAAAGTTAAGTAGGATTACGATTCAGATGTAACCCTCAAACACGTCTGAACGCCTTGCCAGTGATAAATGAGGTTTTATAAATCTTAAACAGCGAGCAAAACTTTCGGGAGCCCCAACATATCCACTTCCACCGGTGTGCACTTGATTGTGTATAAAAAGTAGGAAAAACACGAAATCATTTTGGAGATCTCCTATGGGCTACATGGTAGATAACCCGTGACCGCCCCCGCCCATCATGCCTAGTCCACGAGAAAGCTTAGGGAGATTCCCTTAGTGACTGCGTCTTTTCGTGATATGTTGAAATTTTGCAGCGAAGTAGTACGAGTTTACTATGTGTTGACGAGATTTATGCCCTGTCTGTGACCAGCGCTCACGTTGTACTTCGTGTTGAGTAATCCGAGCGATCAAACAACGTTCACTTGCATATCGTAGCCAAATCGCCTACGAAGAAATGTGTGCGTATGCAGTCCTTTTCGGCTTGTTGGCAACGAAACAAAGCGCGTTTGCGCGCGGCTGAGCAAACAGCCGAGACATGGCTTCTAAGCACAGGACTGATAAAAATGTTGTACCCGAGCATTTCGAAACGGGCACGTGTTCTGTTCTGTTTCTTTCCGAAATGTCCACAAACGAGAACAGACAGCTTTTCCCGAGAAAAAAACGAATCGGGAGCTTTCTAAATTGCAAAACACGATGTTGAAATCAGATATGCAACATGATAGCTTGCACTTTAGAGAATATCTAATTCATTCGATGCACCTGACATCTGTGCAGAATTTGCTCTCAAGTACCTTTAATAATCTTATGACCTGCCACAAAGTATCAATTTTCAGAACTAAATCCACGTGACATCAGCGGAGTTGCGAATATAGTTCATCCGTTTCCATTCCAACCTGTGCGATTGCACACCATGCGTAGCTTGCGCGTAAATATCTGCGCTTTTACTCTTACGCTTTCTACGAATTTCTGTCATCCCATGTAAGCATAGTACTTTATCATTAGATCTAATGGCTGATTTGATGTTCACGACACTCAACCGAAATAAATGGTCGGAGGCAGAAAAATTCTCGAGTTTTATGCCCCATAGCCTCTTTTTACGCGCAAATGTTGTTCGCAATGACGGAGTACGTACATGGCATCAATCTGCTTTTTTAAGAGTTCTTTCATCTCTATACCTTGTTGAGCATAGTAGTAAGTGTATTTTATTAAATAAATTTGTGGTTATGTTGTGCCCATGCGGTGGCAACAACATTTGCGCGGGAGAGTGGCCACAGACCTCACATTCTCATTCGTACTCCATGGACATCACGCTCAGTTATGTTCAGATTCACTACCTTAAAAGTAAACGTTGTAGTTTCGCAGGATTTCTCTCATTGAGACGCTCGCCAGCTGTAAAGAAAAAATTGTAAAAAAAAACTTCCGTCGGTGTGCAAGAAGCGATTTTGTTTTTATAGTAACCGCTTTCCTTTTGAAAAGAATCGGTAAATACGTTCGTTTTTGTTGGAAAAAGGCCAAAAAGAGACAAAGATCAAAAGAAATTCGTAAAAAACGCCTAGCAAAAGATCAAAGACCCATGAGGTTCCGTTCGCGTTGTGCGAATGGACATATGTATTAAGTTACAAATGTCTCGACTACACGCTTTCCGTTTTTCCCCTGCATTTTTTTTTTCTGCAAATTACATAGCACGTCTATTGGAAGGTGCCAAATTATTTGTTGGAATGCTGCCAAAATGTCTCTCAGGAAAGATTAATTTTCCATCAATGAGTACAGCTGTCTTTTCAAATGCTGAACTTCATAATAGTAGTTTGAAAAAATTCCAACGCTTTCGAACACAATCCCTTCTCATTTTCATGACGAAGCTCTAATCTGTGGCTTCTTTTCATTTGTTTTGCAGTCGATAACAGATCGTGTCGACCTCAACTTATTTGTCATCTTTGAGCGGGGAAAATGTTTTACTAATGCCGTGGAGAATTTATGTAGTTTTTATTTCATACGGGCCTTTTGCGTGAAGCGCTGCCGGTTATATTTCCAGTGAGTTTTTCGAAATGTAAACCGGACGGACTGTTAAAATTCAACCATAGCCGTTTGTTTGCTTATGTTCGTTGGGCAATTATGCTTTTGGCCACTCAAATACCCTTAAAACTGCTAGGAAAATTAAGTTCTCCGCGCTGAGACCTTGTTGTTCCATTTTTGTACCTTTGCCAATTTTTCGTGGTGATATCAATAGGAACAATCAAAATTCATTAAACTTCATATTCAACGTCTTATTGCGAGTGAATAGATGATTGGAAGCCAACTACACCCTAAATATGTTGCTTTTTTGCTAGCGACTCACGAGAGATAAGTCATAAATAATTAATCATTTCAAATGTAGCGACAAAGGAAGTTCATTTTCTAATGGAGTTTTCATTATTGCTCAGTAGAAACTAAACAAAATAATACTGGTTACCCCGGTATTGGTAGGATTGCTCTCTGCGTTACTTGTCTTACATATTTATATTCATGTTAACTTCATGTTTTCATGCCCCCATCCGCTTACTTTTTTTACCTATTCACTTTTTATATCAAAGAACACTAGAGGTGAAGACAAACTGTGAGATGAGTAATCCGGAAAGCTTAAAAGTGCAAATAAACCTCCACGCTGGAAACGCCTACATTTGCGGATAATCCAGTGATTTATTTGCTTATCCACTTGTACAAGTTCCTCTATTTATATCTGTAAATTACACAAATTTTTGGATAACAAGCGTCATATAACATGTTTTTTTCACAGAAAACAGAAAATGTTCTCAATAATTGGGTTGTTTACGGTCTTTGCAGATAAAACTGTTCACTTTCATATTTTCAAAATGATTTTGCAATGGGATTACTGACTTAATTGAGCCTTATGAGGCTCTAGACAAATCTTATCAGTCTGACTTTTAGCTGTTGAAAACCTGGTCGTCCGAAACTCCACCAACTTTCATGTGTCAGCCTGCACTCTTCGAAATCCATTTTTTTTTTGACTCAATGGTCAAGTTATTATAGGTACTGTTCCCAAATTTGAGGGACTTAGTGCAATTGCACCAAATCTCCAAACAGCCGATGTTCGTTTCGAAACTTTTGGAATTCTAGCTGTTTGAACTGGTAAGACAGCCTTAGTAATAAAATCATTAGACAACAGCGAAAAGTTGGTTTCATGATGCCACAGCGATTTGATTTCCGGCGTCAAATATAATACTCAAATTAGTTTGGTAGAGCACAGCTAAATTTCCGCTGTTTTTTTTTCTTACAAACTTATGTGATGACGATTGAATCAATCTGATTGTTTGAACATTGAAAACTCGGCCTCTAATATCACCTCTCCCTTCACCTCTCCACTATCAATGATTTGCTTTTTGATTTTCTGTGCTTCGACGTCCGTGCCAATAACAAGGCTATAAATATTGACGAACAAATTCCCCGCTATTGCAAGGCATTGCTTTTTCCCACATTGGCCCAGCGCCAAGCGGTTTTTGATTTAGGAGTCCCTATTTTTGAACATCCAGATCAGGTCATTGCTCCTAAGTACAAGCGAGTCGTTCCTGTGTGCAGACACAACACTTAGTCGACTAGCACTCTCCACAAAGCATAGTGCTGGAGAGACGTTTCCGGACATTGGAGAAGTGAATGTTGTTTCAAAATCAAACCATAGTTCAGGGTGGGGTCGCAAAACTCCCGCTATGGGCGGGTAGTGACTCGGACCACGCCCTATCAAAAATTTCAGCGCAGCTGAACATCTGTTCTATCCAGTAACGCTATGTTTATTCTCCTTTTGCTCCCCTAATTGATTGAAGTTTTCCATTCATTGAATTATTCTGGAGGAAATTGTTTGTATTGTACTTATTCTCTTATCAATTATGTATGGCACATTTGTTGCCACTGAGCCTTTTTATTCGTCTGCCTTTTTTACTTGAAGCAACACGCTTGGTATGCACATAGAAGCACTTATTGTAAAGTGTTATCGATTAGACACGCACCATATTTGATCCACCTGGTCGCTTGATCCACTTGATTTACTTCGCTATTGGTCAGAACGACGAACTCACCAATAACGACGCGGATGGCCATTTGATGTACTTGATCTACTTCACCCACTCCACTATAGGTCTCACTAGACCAGTAGACCAAAGTGGATGAAGTGGATCAAGAGGATCAAGTGGATCAAGTATAACGTGCGCTCTTAGGGAAAAATGCTACGCTTCTTTGAAACGTTCAACAATTTGTAAATTAGAGCGGAATAAAGTCTGAGTTTGTCTGGGCAGATACCCAAGCCGCCAAAGGTTTTCAAAGACATCTTTTAAGCAAACTGCGACCTTTGGCAAAATAGCGTGCTATGAGGGGATCAACATTTAATTCCAGTTGTCCTTTTACAGCTGTAGTTTGCCTTTCTTACGCTTAGATTTTGTAAACAAGCTTGAAAACGAACTACAGCGATTATTTACAGTATCCTCACGAAATCCGTCATAGTGCAAACCCCATTTTTCAAATACTTTTTTGGAGCTGAATGTCTGAAGTAACATTGTATACGACACCACTGTCGACGTTTCTCCACGTAATCATCTCTCAATCTCTTGAATGTATCTGATGTATCTAACAGTTGTTTCAAGTACTCAAACAAACACGTGTAAGAAGAAGAAACACCACCAAGGGTAGTTGGCAGTTTAACTGAATTCCTGAGGAGTTTACCGACTAAGAAACTGGTTTCTATCTGAGTCATCCCACTTTTTTGATTCTTACATACATTGCTAGTTACTAGAGATAAGACAAGACTGTACCAACAGTTGTATCAATGTTGTCATCTCTGTCACGTTTAAGGGCCTCTAAACATTTATTTCCAAGAAGTCATAAATTACCCTAGCATAGTCTCAGATTTCATGGAAATTATGATCGATTTATCTAAACAGTGAGTCATGAACATGAAACCCTCGCATCAGTACTCCTCAGCGAGAGGATTCATGCGAAAGGTCCGATGAGTAATCGCACACCTATTCGTAAACCAACTTTACAATTAGCGGTTTTTTGATTTGTGCCAACGCCCCTTGTCTTGCCAGCAGTTCTACTATGTAAAACCTTGGCCTCTTCTAATAATATTTTCAGGTAATATCTACAATTTTCTTATTCTGGAACCAATTATGAAACACATTTCGATTGGACCATCTAGAGAAGCGAGTTAGTGCACCTTCTCGCTATTCCAGACACATTATGCTGAGTGCGCTAAGCTTGAACTGCCCTCACAACGCTTTCGAGCCTCGTTAGGGATCAAACATCAAACGGCAAACAACGCACCATCATGTTTTTGCGTGCATTATGCTTCGCAAGCATATTACATGGTTTTGAATAAGATTTGATGGGTTTGTTTTGTCAAAAACGCGTTCGGAGGCTAGACCAAGATACTCCTCAAACAAACTTTTTGGGGAGGGAAGAAGGAAGGGCAGAATTTGAACCCGATCAAACAAGTGCCTTTGTGCAATACCAGCGCCTGTGAGGAATTGGGTAGCCGAAGAGTGGGTAGGTAGTCTCCCTGTACCATGATGCACCCTCCCAATGATTCACTAAAAGTAATACCGCCATTTTGGTTCATGTCTGAGTAGAGGTGAACGATGCGACACATAGTAGTCGGGTAAAGATTACCCTCTCTTCACCTCTCTACCTATATAAATGGGGTGTTGTATTGCCTTACCTCACCGCATACTCAACCTTCTGAATGCTCCAAGTCTGCCAGTGCAGTTTCGTACAGATATTGAGCATCGGCCCTCGTACAAACCGTGGGCTCCTACGATGGTGCAGTGCTTGTACTTTGCTGTAGCAGGGTCAAATTTCAATGTGAGAGTCAGTCCTTCGATGATGAGTGGATTAATGGACAACCGTCCCAATGGAACTGAAACCCAAAAACGAGAGGAAATGACCACATTCGAAAAATCAACTCTGTAGCGCTTGAGACACTGAGATATTCGCTTCATCTGCGGAGCCCTTAACAAAATCTCCTGCGTATATGGTAGATGATTTCTACAGCACACTTCATGACGCTCGTCATGTGCTTCTTATGCCGTCACCATTGAAAATAAAGTGCGAAAAAAGTGCATCACTGCAGGTCCAGCGTCTGCTGCCACTGCAATAATTTTGTTGGTTGCAACGGACTGCACTGCACTCCATTCCCTCCTTCAGTTACTGAAGGTGCTGAAGCCATGGTACGATACAGTTACCAAGGTTTGCTTGAAGACAGTGCGAATTGGCAAACTGCACATCTAACATGAAATCCTTGGATGGGCGGGCATGTCGCCGCCGGCCGTAAAGTGGTGTCGCCACTTCTGAGGCGGTTTTCTCGCTTCAGAAGCAAAGTGGAGCGATGCCCCTTGGGCAAGACCTTGATCGGGGTGGGAGCTGTAGGAATCTGTGCTTTTCTCGAAATCGTCGGACCTACCCGGACGCTGCCTTTAACGTCTTGGTGACTGTCGCTCGGTCAGCACCAACCGCTACTCATAGATAGCCGGCGAATGGGACTGTAGACAATCCATGTCGCCCCTCAATTTTGAATTATCAGTCATGAAGTGCTGGATGATCCACCATAACAAGAAGCTAGCCCAACAATGAGGGAGTACAAATACGTGAGCAATCTATGTCTCTAGTGTACGGAGCTCTGCCAGAGCCCTTTTTTCAGTACAAGGACCGTTCCCGTATCCATTTTAATACCCCCCCCCCTTGCACCGCTGCAATCAAGCACATTCTAGTGCCGCCTGATTCACGGGTGCCAGCCCATTTAGGATGTGACACGCTACATAGCGACACTTGAATGCATATATTGCACCTATCGGAACAGCAGGCGGCTTTTGCGCAACGTGAGGGGGACTCTGGCGCCGATTTGCGGTCCATGGGGAGGGGGGGGTCACTCTGCTGCGACGGGGACCTCGTCCAGGGTGCAGCAGAATTGACCCAGCACTTTCAGCACTTGCCCTCCCAGAGGGCCTATGCTGACGAAGTGTTCCCTCCCACGCCTCCGTATACGCGGTGGCGTTTACCGGAAGCAGCTGAGCGAGAGCGCAGACGACGAGAGTGGTGGCCTCGTCACTCATCAAGCTCGCGTAATAGTGCAGCATCGTCGGAGGCTGTTGACCAATGTTGCCGGGCAGAGACGCAGCGAAACAACACGCGCTATCGATTCAGAGGGGCGGGGTCACGCGCATCGCGGCCGCTCGCGCCAGCTGATCCGTGGGAATTCTCGTGTGTTTTGTTGTTTTCCTACGTGGTTCTCTCAATATTCTCCGTTGCCAGTCGGTTTCAGCTACTCAGGGCCCTCAACCTTTCCTTTAGGCCAATTTGGCGTAACAGTGGTAATTTGCATGAGCAATTCCTTTGTGATGATGCAAACGCTCATTTGCTGTTCCTCGTTGCTTCTTTTATCGCGTCCCACTCACTAAACCTGTTTATCTCGCACAAATGTGCGCCTCCGACAGCTTCTCATCGCTATTTGCGCCACTGCTGTTGAAAGCTATGATCTTCAAAGGCCTTACATGCACCGTTTTGATCACCTGTTTTTCTTTTCGTGCAGTTTTGCAGTGTGTCGATTTCTCGTTGTTAAGACGTTTACGCACGTTTTTGCACTTGTTTTTAGCTATTCGCACTCGAATAAATAGCAAAGTACAACTGGAAGGCGGTATCTTGCCGCATTTGCAAGGACGCGTTTTTGCTTGAACTGTGGTAATTAATTGACACACGCTCTGAACTCGAAAGAAGAGATTTTATTGTGCTAGTGTGCAAGCCGACACAACTGAGGTGTCTATTAACCACCACCAGGAACTTCAAAGGTAAGATTTGTTCATTCTTTACTGACAATATAACTTCTACACCTCTTTTTATCCCTCTCGGTCCTTTCTCCATCTTTTTATTTCGTCATTGAGATCCATCGAAAAAATATGCCCTAGGATCTGTTTTGACTCTACAATTGTCCTAGGCTCTCTAGTTCGCCTCGGTTTCGGATTAATATTAGTTGGTCCAATCGCTAGAATTCTTTTTGAACATCAGTTGCTGAATCTGTATCTATTTATATAATCCCATCAATCTTATCATCGTTTATGATGGTTCATTGCGTAGCGAATGTCATTTATTTCTGTATCTTTCTTGTACTGAATAGTGCCGAAAACAAGTTTCTCCGTACCTTTCCTTGCGGCTTTGGTTCAGATCATCGTTTGCGTTCGCCTTGTTTTTGACATTGATGGCTTATCTATTCTCCATTTGCGTTGTTTTGAAGAATTCTCCATGCTTGACCAAATTTTCACCATATTTTTGAACAAAGCTCGCATCAAACCACACTAGGTTCTTCTATTTGAATATTTAGGATGGTCTACGGGGGTACTAGTGCGATAAACATTCCATGCCAAGAGACAACTGATTGTGACGGTTCTTTTGGATCTCCAAGATCGTATGTGAACATACCACACGTTCCTCAAGCTGAAGATTTACGAACGATTATGCGCCGAGATTCTGAGGTAATCTAGTTTGAAATCTTTTTTTTAAATCGTTTTGGGGTTAGAGTCCAGCCGTTTTTTTGACCTGATTTCTCATGCTTTGGGCTTCAGCTCTCGAGTATACTGCGTTCCACGGACCACACTTTCTTCGTTTTCTTGTAATTCTCAATTATCTCACACTCCTTCATTGTCTCATGCTCGCCAATCTATTTTCATCGCTTCTCATTCGTTTGTTTTTGTGTTGGCACACTATAGTGATTAATTGCGCATACCAACGTTCCCGATTTGGATCTGTTTCGTCGACACCGACTATAGGCGTGAATCTCGTTTGGTGTCTACTGAACATATGTGGACGCAATGACGTTTGAACATTGACCAGGAAAATGTTTTTGATGTGTGAAGCGCTGGACTTCTGTGCCAAAAGAAACTATTACGAACTATCGAATTGATCGTTCTATCGTTGAAGAAGGCTATGTTGACATGATCGTAGAAAAGTCAGATTGATACAAAGTATGAAGTGGCCTTCTTGAGAGAAGCGCATGTGGTGTAATTTGGCACAAGCTTTGTTGCATTATAATCTTGTGCTCTTTTCCATTTCTGCGGATTTCGTCGTGTTTGATCTCTTTTTACGGATACCAAGTCATTTGACCTAAACTCTTTTCACTGGCAGTCAGAAGAATTGTTAAATTCTTCTTTAGGAGATGTCCTACATCTCTCGATTTGTATTCAAGGAAAATTTTTTTCCTCTATGTGAGCTTTGCTATCTAAGAGACTGCCGGTTTTTGACTACAATTTTTCACCTCGTTATGTTGCGTTATTCTAATGCATTTACTGTCCCGATCTTTAGTGTTCTTGTGTCATCTGAAATCTACCTAGAAAGGTTGTAGCTGCTGAACGAAGAAGTGGTTTTCATTCTCATTTTTGCTTAACTTTGGCTGCGAATTTTCTCGCTCTAACAGTAAGATATTGCTGTCACGGCCAAACGAGCTGCTCTTATCATATCAGTTCTCCCATTATCTGTCGGCTCACAATGAAGTGATGAGCTGCTACGCACCATTTTTTATTGTTACCGAAATCACCTGCGTAAGCATCTTCTTATCAGCACGTGATTTCTTTCGCACGGGTTCACTCTGTATGTTACCAAGGAAGTAATTTACCGCTGCATTTTCAAGAAAGACTTTGAATAGTGCTGAACATCATTTTCCCCCATTCGCAGAGACGGGTCCCCCAAAATGTGTGAGCCTTCGGATCCCATCGTTTTGTCAGTGAGAAGGGAGATTGTGTGTTTATCGGCACTCACGTCACGTGTTTGTTTGAACCACGTTTTGATCGATAACTTGAGATCAGCTGATCTTGATCGCAGACGTAGGATTCCGCTCCAAACTGTTGTTCAACCGGAGGATTTGAGAGATAACATCTGGTGTTCTTCTAGCAGACATTTTTATGTTCTAGACAGCGGCGCCATCGAGACAGGGCGCGCTTGGTAAAAAACATTAGAAGACACAGTTTTTTTTTCACCGTAAGGAGCATGAAAGGATAAGCATCCACGGCTAGTCCGATGGAGATTTCAAATGGTATTTTGAAAAGGCATGTCCCTTGACATTGTTGCTTCGTTAACTATTGGGTGAATTCCTATTTTCATGAGAGTAATATCCGCTGATTTTTTGTCGCCGACAAAATCGGAAACAAACATTGCTGGCAGCTAGTGCCACGAAGAACTTGATTGCCGTTTCTCTACGGTATTTCTCGACAGAATGATGCCGCGTATGTGTAGATAGAAAGCAGAGAGAAACTGTCTGTCAGTGCTTCGCTATCGCTGATCGATAGCGATTGGTAGCGCTGCATTGTTCACAAGCCTTTGTAGTGATATGCTAGAAAGATTTAATGTATGCAGTTGGCGGAGAAGAACCGTAAATGAGATGATATTACTGAAAATCTCTTTGCAGGCACCGCATGAACTGGAAGTGGAAGAAAATTTTACTGCTGAAGCCATAGTGGAATCTGGAGAGCGCGGCGCAGCCGAAAACAAGTCGGCTCCTGTAGCGGAACCGAATCCCATCGAGTTGTTGCCTGGTGAATCAATCAAGGCGGATGACGAGTTTGAAGGGGAGCTTCGAGCCATTCTTACTGATTATAGAGTGAGGATTTTTTCTGGTTGTTGTTAAATCTGATGGGTGAATTGTCAATATCCGGACTCTGGTTGCGTGATGTTCCACTGCTATAGATTAGCATCCATCGCCCGATCGGGCGCTCTTTATGATCATGAAAACAACGCTAATTTTCAGTAGCGATAAAATTGCTTCTTGAGAAATCAGGGTGACTGACATACACCGCCTATGCTTATCGCTTGGATAAAACTAAATGTAAAAACCTTTTTGAGAAAATTCGGAAAGGTAGAGTCGTTGAAATATGCGTAATGGTTAGAAGTTCAAAGAAGTTGAAGGTTGTTTTGATATTGCAAAATTGCCAATTTTTGCCTCTATCTCCAGTAATGTTTGTTTTGTGCAATAATACTTTCGCGATACAGTTGACATTTGCCAAAGGAATAGACAAAATTCCAAAATTTTGGGAGTTGAGCATGTGGGCTGTTCTAACATGTTCAGCAGATTCTTCGAAATCCATTTTTTGAGTTTCTAGATCTGCCTTATCGCACCTAATAATCGAGCTATGCGTGTGATCCTGATAGTGGCCATAGAATCCATTGATTTCCGTGATCCTGTACAGATTATCATCAGCTGCAAGGAAGGTCGTGTTGCTTGGTGAGTTCAAAGCTTTGTTGTGTTGTGATTTGCTTTACTCTGGTTTCCTTCCAGCTTGCGAGCCAAGTCCACGGAAAGCGCAATTGCCTGGCATAAAATGCTTTATAAGGCAGCCAATAGAGCTACATGTCAAGAGCTCTTTGCCTGGAACTTTGCTAAAGAGGTATATCTCGTTATTATCCCTTCAAGCATACCATAATCCTAGATACAAAAAAAAAAACAAAAAAGGAATAGGTTATTGCAGGTTAATGAGGTTCCAGTCCCATGGCTATCGAGCGATCTACCCGTGGATGATGAAGTTCTTGTGCGTAGAGAATTCGAACGCCTCGACTATGACCGTGATCATTTTAGGATCTCAGATGATAACAAAGATTTCAAGTAAGCTAAGTTCCTCTTCTGCTTGGTTGCACTAAAAGTATACTTCTAGGCTTTCTCCCACATACCCTGAATACATGGTCATTCCAAAGGAAATAAGTCATAAAGACCTTGTAGATGGGAAGGATTTTCGTTTTCTACAACGTTGGCCAGCTGTAGTTTGGAAGTGTAAGGAAACGGTGCGTTTTTTCTCACATTGAGTATTTTTTGGTGTTTTAGTGCAAAATCTCCACTTATAGCTTCTCCGCTGCATTTATATTGCTTTCAGAGAGCGGTTCTTCTGCGTAGTAGTCAGCCAAGGCTTAGTTTGTTTGGTTGGAGGAACAACGCCGATGAGAAATTTTTCGAACTGGTTCACAACTATCTCGACACCTATCTACCAGGTATGTAATTTTGCGTTTCAGACTCAAGTCAAACCTTAATACTATTGCTAAAGGCAAAGATATACTCATCATGGATGCTAGATCGTATGCCGCAGCATGGGCTAATCGAGCCAAAGGAGGAGGCTTTGAGCATCCAGGTGAGGGGAATGAAATTTGATGATTCTTAGTTAGTTTATTCTCCTTTTCATATGATATCTTTACTTACTATCAGAGTTAGTTGATCGTTGTATGAATTTTAGAGTACTATCAGCGAACCCGAGTAGACTGGCTTGCATTACCGAATATTCACAATGTTCGCTACTCATTCCATCAACTTCGTGCTCTGCTGTGTTCTGATCAGAATAAAACGGGCAACGCATATCATACGGTATGCTCACTGTTTAACCACTGTGTTCTCATCGCTGTCATATTTATCGTTTGTAGGCGTTAGATAGTACATGCTGGCTGACATACATAAAAGACCTCATCAATTCCGCCCAAAAATGTGTGGACACGCTTTTTGACGGTTGGTTGCATATTCTATCATACGTCTGAGTGAAGGAAAAAACTGTCTTTCAGGGCAGTCTGTTCTCGTACACTGTTCTGACGGTTGGGATCGCACCACTCAGATTATTTCTCTTGCGAAATTGTTGGGTGATGAGTACTATAGAACTGTCCAGGTGAGAGATAAATCATTGCATTGACAAGGAAGTTTCTTTTTATTATTACGTGACACTCCTATCAGCGAGATTGTGCCACAGGTCTAGTTGTTTATCTATCGTTTTTTGGTTAGTTTGTACGCATACATGTCACGTATGATAGCAACTCGTACATTTATGATTCTTTTTGTTCTTCTATTGAACTCTGGGAATTGATTATATTTGTGAAATAATTATAACTTCGTTCTATTTCGATAAGCGGTACTTGTGTGGCTATCATAATAATTCTAACCCAAAGAGCCTTCCGGTTTGTATGTCCTCGAGGCCTGCGAGTAGCTGTAAAAGTGGGCTTTTTGCTTATTCATCTATCGTAATTACAGGGCTTTGAAGAGCTGATACGCCTTGAATGGGTTGCATTTGGCCACAAATTCGCTGATCGTAATGGTATTGCTGGCACGAACACGAACGAACAGTCGCCAATCTTCCTGCAGTTCCTTGATGCCGTTCATCAAATTCAAGATCAATTCCCGACAGCCTTCGAATTCAACAAGCAGTACCTGGTACGCTTATGCTATAATTTGTAGTGAAAGTACTAGAATGTTGATTGCGCGTATGACTGTTGCTTGTAGAACGCGGCTACCGTGAAACTTTAAAACTGTTGAATTCTTTGTTTATTTGCGCGCGTGCTTGCATCGTAAAGGTCTCTAAGTTTTACACATGTGCGATGCGATACGGTTTATGGCAGGTGGAGAGCAAAAATCAGTGTGAGGAAGATTCCCATTATACCATTCCAATCGTTAAGAACAAATTATCTCATGCAATGAAGAATGCTGAATGATCAATTTTTGTGTACTTATTTTTTGGAGACTTTTTTATACACTATCATCTCCGTGGCTACAGGCTTGCATCCACGGTCCGGTACAACCAGATGCGTAAGCATCGATTGGAGTGCCACGTGTTCCCACCCACTGCATTTTTCTCAGATGGATTGGTGCGCTAAAAATGAGGATGGCGATATGCGGTTATTGCCCCATTGAGCAAACAAACCCTTTGGCACGCTTTCATTCAGAACTAATACACATTTCGTGACCAAGTTGGCATAGAGTTCCGTTGCCCTTTCATATGGGTTCATGGGCTTAAGTGTAGCGATCAAGAATGATTTACAGCTGTAAATGGTCGAATGTAAGCCATCCAAATGCCATTACTAACAACCCACATTGTCCTTTGGCTCAGGTTGGCTGATCTTGCCTTTTAGGAGTCTTTTCCTCTAAAGGCTGCATGCCCAAAATGAATGATCAAAAGCAAGCCGCAAAAAGCTCTTGACCGATTCCTTTCACTATTACTCGATCTCGAGCAACCGCACATATTGGGTTACAAATTGGTTTCGAGTCCCCAGCATGATGAGGTATGATGAGGAAACGCGACGCTTTTCTCCCCTTGGGTACACTGGTAGACGGCGCAAATGCTCACTTCAAACTATGAAGGGCGGAACATCTGGGCAGTGGTAGTTTCTCTTTTCATAATTGCTGTGACTACTCTATGATTAAGAAGAAAGGTTTTCGAAACATTGCATAGTATGATGGGATCTTTTTTGTTGTTCTCGCATCTATCATAGAGAAACCGGCTGCGTCTTGACTGTCTTCTTCTAATCACGTAACAAACACGTTAGACTACTGGGATTATCTCGGATGCGATTAAAGTACAATGATTGTGCGAAGCATGTACATAGTAGTGTTATTAACAAGAAATGATCATTAGTCGATTATTCCATTGCTTTTTGCATCCTCGTGGTAATGCTTCATTCCAGATCAAGCTCGCACAACATGCTTACTCCGGTCTCTTCGGAACGTTCCTCTTCAACTCCAGACGAGAGTCTAAAATGATGAAAAAAGAGATGCAAGCGGAGCCAATTTCAATCTGGAGGTTCCTCGGAAAACATAACGAGCATGTCGTCAGCTCTTTTTATGACAAAACAATTGTCGGAAGAATTACGCCCAGCACGGAGATGAGCCGCTTGACTGAGTGGAATGAGGTGTACCGAGACTGTTCTTTCGATGATGACATAGTGAGTAATCCTGTTTGCTCTTCATTTCTTCCTCATTTCTTGTCTAAGACTCCTCATCTTAAGTGGGATAGATTTCGCCGTAATCGGTGACTTTTTGTGGAGGTCGGGTTCCCATTAGCTCAGGTTTTTCTCGGTTCATTGTATTTCGACTACACTGTCGTGAGAAACGTATGCTGAAAAAAAGTGCAAAAAAGCTTGTAAATCGAAAGAATTTAATATTCCTATGAGTTTTCATCTGGTTTAGTTTACAAACATCATTCAACTATTCCAGCCACGTCCAGTGTCTATACAACCACCACCTAAAGAAGCATGCCCTAACACTTGCTCAGGAATAAACCCTGCAGTCCCACTGCAAAAAAGCAAGAGCAGCGAAAGCATTAATTCGATTACGAATGTGGATGCTGCCAATATGAATGGCATGTGAGTTTTGACCATAGATGGTTTGAAAATTTCGTATTGATATCATTCTTTCATTTTAGAATCAATCATGCTGGCTCCAATGGAACCATTAATGTTACATCTTCTGAACATAATCTCATGGACACATCAATGGTGGCGCTGGTGAGGCGAGAAGCTGTTATGCTTTCATTTATAGCTATGAATTATCTGTTCAGAGTGAAGTAGTGAATGCGCCACCGCCACCGACTAGTATTAGGCGTGATGCTTCACATGCTCAGTTTAAGTCACCTTTATATCCTTGGAAAACTATTCAAGAAAGCCAGGATAAAGATGGTCTTATCAAATTCTTTGACTCGCTCGAGGAATTCACACGCGCTTACAATAAGGCTCGTCAAGTGAGTGTCTTTTTGAGGATTCAGTTTTCTGCGGATTTTGAATCAAAGCATATAAATTTCTAGTTGGAGCTCGAACGACTGCAACAAGATCAGTTGAAAAGAAATCGCAGTTTCTCTGAACGTGTGAGCCCTGGCAATAATCATGAAGCATTCAGTAGAATGGTAAGTTATCATGTGGAAATCTTAGCATAGAAGAACACGCCTTCACTTTTATCTAGTCACTACTCTTCTCTTCATTTTTTTCTGACATTTGCAAATAAGAGCTTTTGTAATTTGCTTCGATTTTTTGGGAGCTCCGGGGTCTATGACAAATTTAAGCCTTCTCAAGAGCTCTCGAGAGAGCCTGAGCGTATCTTGTGTTTGTTTTCCACTCAGCTGTGAGGGTTACTGTGACTATTTACCTGTTTACTTCTTCCTGCGTAGGCTAGTGTTTGCTCGTCGTCAAAGTAAATGAAACTCAGCAGTGGTCAAAGATTAACGGCAGTGAATGCTCTCTAATTAATGTGATACCTCAAAGCTCGTGCGAGGGAACGCGATCTGATTGTGTTGTTTGGTGATGTAGGGTACTGCTATGGTGAAAGATGTTTTTTAAATGACTTGGATATTTTTCGGCGTTGTGCTTTAGCTAATTATTTGTGGATTTACAGATTTCGATCGGCGATGCTGATTCCGATGGGATTAGCCTTTACCGAGCATCATCGGACCTGTCCGTGGTGGAGTCAGGCGAAGTTCCAAGACAATCGAGCGGCATCTCTTTGAAACGAAACACCAACTGTGAACTCTGTAATAAAGAATACCCTTTGATTAGCGTGCTGAAGCCGGAAGATGCGGAGCACCGGTGCAGGTGAGATTTTTTGCAAATAATGATGGTATGTGTTTGTCTAATTTTTCGGTTATCAGGTTCTGTCAACGATCCGTCTGTCAACAGTGTTCGAGTCATTGCTATCATACTACAAAAGATGATGGAACAGGTGTACAATGTCGAATGTGTGACCGGTGTTACGAGCAGTTGAGCCCAGCTACTCCAGATAAACCGGATGAGGATAAGTTGCAGGTTGGTCTTGTTTTACTTCACTATCCCCAACAGGTTTACCTTACATCTGGCGTACTTGATCGACAGTGTTGGTTCTTTTTTTTCTGTTGCAAACAAAAACACTGTTTTTTTTGTCCAAAATGATAATGCGGAACCGGTTTATCAGCATCATTACGAACATCATATTTTCTCCACTAAACCGTACTAATGCGGAGATTGTGCGAATTCTCGATTCACTCGATTAATGATGATTTATGATGCAACAATGCAAAGCGTTTATAAATGTTCGAGCATTCTGTGTCTAGATCTGCACTTTTGCCAACACACGTTGCACTATCGATCTATCGTAAACAAATCCACCGTGACATCATGTTTCGGTATCAAAGCTAGGCGTTTGCAGCCAAATTTGGACAATATCTGGGGTATTTTTGAATTTAGAGACTTGAGCAAATCATAGCCGTCAAACAGAATATATGTTGCAGATAATTCGCCACCTCAAAGGCATCCGCATACGAGATGGGTAAGGTATTAGTGTAATACAATAGCGAGGCCCCTTTAATAGGTATTTGTACAAGTCTCGCTACAAAAGGTGTCAGCTCTCGCAGCAAGAAATTGGCGTCAGAGGGTGAATGTTGCTAGCATCTTCACGCGCATCTACGTGATCGGCCTAAAAGTGATTAGCCCAGAAATGAACTCCAGGGTACCTAGAAATGCTGGAAATTTGTCCTTTCCAGTGTAAGGCGGATTTTCGACTCCGCAGCTTAGCCATTGCCTTTAGGCCACTCACAATGATGAACGTGGCGATCCCAGCAGCATGTACCTTCTGGAGGTTCTCTCGCTGCGGATTACACCTTTTATAGCGGGCTGGTGCATTTACTTTAGATGGCCTCGATATTTTGTTATACATTGATATCTCACCGAACTCAGATTTTTAGACTGTGCCTCTAGAGGCAGTTATCGGCGAAATGGAACTCTTTCAGATTTTGATAGTCTCAGGTGGATCCCCCAAGTACACCGTAGCTCCAACCCCACCTTTCAATTCGTGTGCTTCCTCAAAAAGGCGCTTCGAAACTCCTGCTATGACGCCACACAGTGGAAATAGGCGGAACTGGTGGAGTTTTGAAGCTCCTTTACAGGACTTAACGCATGAACTGGAGGGTGGGGTTGGGGCTACGGTGTACTTGGGGGTATACTACCTGACACTGTCAAAAAATGGTAGACCATTTTGCCCATCCATTGGCTTTAACGACATCGGGGATTGCTCAGACTGCTTTTGTCGCAGCTATTATATACAGTTTCTACGTGCCTTTTCAGGAGGACGTCTCACTCATCAGTCTGAGCCCTTCGTCGCCTCGGCGCTCATCCTCTTTGGGTGACAAGAAATTCTCCTCAACGTTCTCGTACATGGGATCGCCCGGTCAAGCAGTGAAAGGATGAGCGCGATTTGGCGTCACGTACCGATCTACGTCGACGTCCTTGTCGGTTCAACATCGTTTGGAGACGCGTCGTACTCTGCTTTGTTTGTAAGAGCTCATCTTTCGCACTGGTTGCTTCATTCATCATTTTCATCGGGATAACAACAGATGAATAACTCGGCTTCGATAATAACGCATGGAGCAGAAGCACTACTGTTTATCTCTAATGAAAAATCCATACATCATGTACTTTTGTAAATATAGAGCAATCTTTTTGTGTAAGAGTCCAGATAGAGTTTATTCGTAGTTGGGGTCGGTTGTTTAGACTTGCGTCGTTATAACGTTTCCCACTGCTTCTGTTCCTCTCCTCTCATAGTTCCATATCTCGACACTCTAGATTGCTTCATCCATGTTACGGTTCCAATAGTTTTTGTACCATAATCGTTTCTAGTATCGTAGCTGCATATGTGCAACCGAGGTCTCCAACGACACTCGCGCGTCCAGGCATTGTAAATGCGCTACCCCCCCCCCCCCTCCCCCGTCTTTATAATTTCTAAAATTCGCACAATGTGCCGTTTAACCACACCTCCTATTCTTTCGTTCAAACTTTAACGCTTCGGGTAGAAACTGCGGGTTTCTAGGAAACCGTTTTGTAGTTTTAGCAGCTCTTCATACCATTCGGGGCGTTTCCAATGCGATAAACACGCTGTTCATGACACACTCGCGCTCGCCATGGAACTGCAGGCTTGCAAGAAAGCGCTAAAGAAGTATGGACAGGTTCTGTGCTGACTACGAAACTCTGGAACGTCGTTCCTAATTGAATGGTCATCGAGTCGAAAACTAGCTCTGCACCATTGCTAAGTGACACTTTGAAAAAGGCAGCTGAGTAGATCTGTGAAACTGGTCCAGCCACTCAACTCACTGACCTTTCCATACTTCTTATCAAAAGCGCTGCGCCTGCAAATTATCCCCACGTATATACTTCCTCTTTTCTCTCTTTTCCCAGAGTAAAAAACCGTCAACGAAGAGCTCTTACTGCTAGGAATCGCGAGTGGTGCGTGTGTCCGGTTTACACATATGTATGTGCTTGTGTCAATCTTCGAGGACCGGCTTGTAAATGTCCTTCACTTTTGCCTACATGGTCTGTGATCGTAGACGTTGTAACCGTAGCGCGGTTTCGTTTTTGGTAGTTGTAAAGTGCATGTTAAGAGGATGTAGAGTGGAAGAAAGCATTGAGCAAATGAGATCTGCTAGAGTGCTTCCTGCCATCTCGTCCAGTTTAGGCCTGTAACATATAATCGTTATTTATCTAGACCTAAGAATATCTAAGTATATTAGGTGTCTAGTACGAGCTACAAAATCCTATGTCGAGTGAATCCTTTGCTCATCTGATTTTTTGAGAATGAAGATGTTAAATATGATTTTGTGAAGTGTTACCACATGTCTACATGATTCTTATATATGAAACACATCGGGATATGGTTCACTCAGCTGACTCTTGTCAAGTTGTGCCCACTTGAGGCAGATTTGCTTGTTATGCGTTTGGAAAAAAAAGTCCGACTCGAAAACAAATGGAAGAAATACAAATTGAGGGGAATATAAAGCTCATTAAGGTAATACACCTTAAGCTTCTACGCTAGAGAGTGGCTCTTCCAGTAAAGCAGCATGTATGAAGCAGGGAAGGGTAGCAACCAGCTTGAGAGGTTTGAAATGGAGAAGGTAATTGTCTGCAATGGGGGAAAGAAACCAATACACGAGTAAAATTTGGACAACTTGAAGCTTTCGCTATGTAGAAGATGAATTTGCTTTCAAATGACTTTGACAAAAACTAAAAAAGATGTCAGAGTTAAAGTTTCTAGCTAGTGCTGTCATTTACGACAATCTTTGCAGTCAATGATCATATGCGGCGTTCTTTATGTTAGAAACAAAGTAACTTGAATGTATAGTAATACGGCAGAACGAAGAGAAAAGGAATAGAACAAATAAACGAAGAAAAGCTGTGAATATGATTTATTCGTCACACAATGGAGCCAGGAATGCTGCTCAGCTTATTTTTTGATATGAGGGAATAGAAGAGAGCACTCTCACAGTCTTTCTGCAGAATATCAAAGGCGCTCTCCAGGCAGGTTTGGGTATCTTTGTAGCATTTGTGAATACTGTTTGGGAGCCTCACTTGAGTCACTAGCCAAGTAAGAACTCATATAATTTATTGTGGCTGTGAAATTCTCCTCTAAATTCCAGACCGCACCGCATTTCCTATTGTGCTGGAAACGCTGATTGATCCGTTCGAAGAGATGGTTCTCGACCATTGGGTTCGAAAATTTTGCGAGTGAATCACGTCACCTTCTATCTGGCGATGAGTCAAACAAGTGCTTTCGAACAATTTTTATATACATCAACCCCAGGTATCCCGACTTGCCCGGACACTTCCTGTATTCAAGCTATGTTGATCGCAACGCTGCGCGCAAATGTTGTCAGGATTCCTTTCCTACGTTTTGCCAATTTTCCATGGATTAAGCCGCTTCTCTCAAGCACTCGGTTAAGACAAATCGCAAACAAAGATAACATGTACAAGCGGCTGTGCTGGTGACACTGAGTATCATGTCTGCAAAGTGGAGGGGGGGGGGGTCATAATGAGATACTGCAACGTAAAAAGGATGGTTTGGTGGCTCTTTGGAATCGTTACATTCGATTTTGCTCAAAGTTACTATCCCTAGGAATTTCCGAGGATTATCATACAAAGCAAATATTTTAAGGAACTGTTTTTAAGAAAACACTTTCCGAGAATTTCATACATTTTTTTGGTAGAGTTGGTTGAAGGTTTTGTTTTGTGAAGAATGGGAGAGGTTTTTACTTATTTGACCTTTTCTTCAAGTCATGAGGCATTTATGTGGCATCTGCGGTTCCCTTAATCATGCAGGTAAAATAAAATGTCGCTGTTATTGTGCCTAAGTTTGATTACTGAGACATTACAGTAGAATAACAAAAAAGTAATGCGACAATACTTCACAGAATGCTGCATGCTATAGGGCCATTATGCCGCTGCTATACAACTACCAAAAAAGACAACGACAAGATGTCTGTGCGGTGCTGACAAAACTATCATGTGAAGGGTGAAGGGAGCGAAAAGAGGAGATCAAAAAATCACTTTTCACTACTAACAAAAAATCAGCATGCTAATCAGCTACTTGGCCTTAAGTAATCTATACATCTTTTTCCCATAATGTATAATGAAGTCTAAACGAACTGGCTAAAAAATTGTTGAAGAAATGAGACTGTCGACGACGTTGGACAGTGACGGTCGCTCATTTTAAAGCAGACTTTTGAAGCAATCTCATCGATTTTATTAGAGAACAGAAAGATATTTTTTGTTAACGCTTTTACAGTTTTATGCGAACTTAACAAGATAGAGTAAACAAGGCAAGAACTACATTCTCTCAAACTTGATGGACGCATTTTCTTGAATATGAACTTTCGCGGCACCTACACTCACTACAACAAATCTGAGGCGTATTTTGCGGGGTGAGGGTAAATAGTTGATGGCGAATCGAAGCTCGAAATATAAAGATCTTTGCGCTGATATATACTTAACCCTTCGTAAGATAAATCTTAGTAAGGTAGAGAGCCAACATGTGTATGCTCCAAAACAAATGATGAGTTAGCGTAAACGAGCGGATATGATACTCATCAAGGGGTCGAATCGGGGTTCTTGCCATATACCTAACGTAGAAAAGAGACTTTATCATACTAAAATTTTTTTCGTGGCGCACATGAGTCGACATACGTGTGTAAATTCTTAGCGAATGAGATGTGGAGATTTATGGTACATACTGGAATTTTTTTCAGGCAGGTAGGTTGTGCCACTAACAGCGAAACTGAATTTGAGAAAGAAAATTTGAAATATTAGGCTTTGAAAACTTGAAAGAGTATATGTAGGTTAGGTACTCCATGTACGGACAACCCTAACTCGCTCTCTGGTTCAAACTACGACATACGAAGGATTAAAAACATCAAATTTGATTAAAGTAAAAAAATTTCTTTACAAATATGGCGAGCTTGAGCTCACTTAAGCTTTCATTTATTGTGAAAAGTTCCTATACCACGACATATTGTGCAGGAACTAATATCGTGCCCGCAGTAAAAAAAACAGCATCCGTAACCTCTGCTGGGTAAAATTAAAGTGGAGCTAGCCCTACAGAACATTTGCTTTTGAAGGAGCTGAGTCAAGAGAGTTTCTTACAATCAAACGTATTTTTTTTGCATCCATTATAGTGCAGGCTATGAGAGTAGAGACAGACTCTCCTCCTTACATTTGTAAAACATGCTATTTATCAAAGTGATACCGAGTTGCTCTTCGATGTTTTCTATCATGACAAAGTTCAGAGACAATGTTGTGTCTATAAGCTTCATGGAAACATGCGCTGATCGACAAATCGATGTGTTTTCGTTTGCGAATGGAGTTTCGCATGTGGCCGTCGATGACAACGTTAGCATTGAGAATCATACAAAGCGAAGGGCTTGCAAAGAGGTGACGTGAATCAGCTGTTTGCATCGTTGAAATGCGTAACATTCTTACGAGGTCATCCTCTCGGCGCCGCCGGGGGAAAATCGCCGTTATTTTAATGTGAAATGTGATCAGGGCACAATGCAAAAGGACCGCTGCTCGTTCTTTGGCCCAGTTACGCAATGAGAGCAGTCGTTGCTTTTTTTGCGATGCACTTTTGATTTCAACGAAATCGCAGCGGCGATCGCACGATCAGTAAACTTTATGCACAAGACAAGCTATTCTCATTATGTCGCAGTGTCTACGTATACAGATGTACAGTTGCAAAATTGAATTGGAGGTTTTGCTTGACAAAAAAGTAATTTAGCGCATAGTAGAAATTTTGCAGGAAATGTCTCTGAGTGAAGATTACATACCTGCCTGCAACCTTCCTCATTCATGTGTTCATGAAAATTTAGCCACTCAATGTATCTCTGTCCAGAAGTCTTCACAGAGTTCAGAATATTAAAAGACAACTTTCCCGACTAAATCCACAGTACAGTAGAATCTAGAATCCGGTCGTTTTCCGTTACTGTGACTAAGGGCACAAATTCGATTTCATAAAAATTGTGGTAAAATGGCAACTTTCTTTATCCAGGCCTAGATATTTTGCAGTGAGGTTTCAGCATTTTTTATCGAACGATCAACTTTTGCTTTGTGAGGCTGTTCTAATGTGATGCCGTTAAAATGGCTAAGCACATTTCTGAGGAGTGTTTTTTTTTCATAAAGGTAGCTTACATGGCATACAGCAGATTTTGAGAATTTTCATGAAATAATTTATTATTGTTAATTCAGCGGTTAGTCCATACTTCCCGTTCGTAGTCTCCACATCTTTAGCATATTCTGGGGCAAGATTCATGTTCCTACCGTTATACCACAGATGAAAAGCGATCAGTAGTACTTTCCGTATTGTAGACAACTCTAAGGACTGTGAGAGACAGAGAGACAAAAAATTATCAATAATTGAACATTGCTCACATTTGTGGCAATCTAAATTTTGATTCTTCTTCTCTCTTCTCCCATAATTTCGCGATGCTCGAAGAAAAGCCAGATGTATAAAATTCACAAGATATAATATATCTATTTTATCACGACACGTCTGTAATAAATGTTATCAATCAGGGCGTTTGTCATTGATTTTCTACGAAATGGCATAAATCTTATGATGCGAAGGTTGTGACTATTTAACCGAAATAAGTTTGACATATGAGTAAAGTCGTGACGTCATAATTGAGCGCGAATTCGACAGAAGCATCATCTAGCATCTCATCACAAATTCCCTTTTAACTCATTTTGGAATGAGGAAACGATACATTCTGCTCTTTCCTTTCCACCATAAAAATGAGTGGTTTGTGCTATAAGAATATATTCCAAGCTTAAGCCTGAATTCGAGCATTCATTCGCACACGGGGACGGGGAATCTTCCAAGAATAGTGTTAAAAAAATGCCCGTGTTATTCTGGTACCTTTCCTCGCCTCTAACGCTGTCTAAAATCAACGAGGATTCTTCTATGTACTCGAAGAAGTTTTTCCAAGCCGTTTATAAGTTTTTCTGCTATTTGTTTATCAAGAAAAAGCACGTGTACATCTTCGTCCTCTCTAATTTTTCCTACGTCATGAGACCCCACGGCCCGTAGTAATCCACCCGGCATGTTGGCATAAGACATGACGGCAAGTTCGCGAACCTCACGACAAGATCGTGTTTTAGCCTTGAGCTGTAGTTTCCTGATACTACAGGTTCACGAAGCAATTTATGGTCGACCGCAAAACCATTTCACCTTGCTGGGATGGAACTTTTCTTTGTTCAGCGAGAGTCAGCATACTAACCCGTTAGACTACACGTGTACATTACACATCATTGTAGGGAGAGTGATCAATCACACCAGTCATTTTCGTATTAACATGTTCACTCCACCTACAAGTGGAATGCTGTGCTGCATCGGGATAGAATTGACAATACTACAAACAATACTACAAAAGCAAAACTCTTCATCAGATTGTGTAGGATCTCGGAACATGCTAGAAATCCTCCAAGGTTCTTGCCGGCCGCAAGAGATAGGAAGAACAACTGCGCATAGTAAGTGATGCATGCATAAATGGACCACTAATATATCCTGCGAACTTTTTTGAAAAAAAGTACTTGAAAAGGCATTTGGTGACCACGGCCATTCCTAAATGCGTACTACTATCTAAAGGCTACTGCAGGACGAAGGCGCAGAAGCAGTATTGGTTGAGCGGGGCGAACTTGGCGCGCGCGTATCTTCATCGTTGTAAACCCTGCGCCTCATGCGCTCTGCGGCTAATAAAACCGCGTTCGCGCAAATGGTATTGCGCCTTCGTCATGCAGTAGCCTATAGGTTCTCCTTAGGGTGCTGATTTCGAACTGGATCTCAATACCATATTATGCAGTTTCTCAAAAAATGATAAATTTTCGAGGACCCGTTTTCTTCTAATCAAATCGCTACTTTCGCTTAGGGAGTTAGCAGTATATCTGAATACTTATTCGGGAGGTGGCAAGATAGATATTTATAATCACCCCAAGTGCTCTATGACACAATTCCTGACTTTCATTGCGTACAAGCGGCGTTCGATCCTCATCTGAGCGAAAAGCGCAAACCCCCCTGGTAGGACAGCCCACGCCACTCTCACGCTGTGGAACTCCGCTGGCAGGAAAATGTACGCCGCTGGCACGCCAAGACGACACACCCTTGGCGAAGGCCCGCAGTTTCACCCGATTTCTGGTTACTAGACTGACTGCAACATTAGCTGATTTGGAAATTGTCATTGGCAGATTTCATTGAAACGAAATGAGCGTTAAAAATCCTACTATTTCTATCGATTTGTTGGAACGAAATCAAGGGCACACGACCCCTATAACACTCAATTAGGGTGCTATCGGGCCAACTCGATATGAGCAACAACTCAAGCTTATTCTTTGTCAAGTACCAAGAAGTGATAACTACTAACAAAAATACGGAGGCAGCCCAACCACAGCGCCGCATCCCATGCAGGTACTGTCTACGCTTACAAAGTGGGGTAATTACGGAGCGTTGTGATGGGACGCCGCTCGTCGGCACAACGGCAGCCGCTGGCAGCGCTGATTAAGGAACGCCGCTGGTACGTCAAGCGAAGAACATGGGACGCCTTGGTACGCTGCCATTTGGGGAAAGCCACTAGTACGCAACGAGCCAAAAGCAGCTACTGGGTAGGGGTACAAGGCCGCCAGTTTGGGCCTGCGAATAACTAATCCTGGAACGACATGCAACAGCATTGTAAAAGGACCAGGTGTCCGCGAAAGGCGGCTCAATCTGGGTGGCTTTCGATCCCCTACCCGCTGTATATTAGCAAAAGACGCGAGCGAGCGTTAGCATTTCACCAGGAGAACGAAGGGAATGAGGAGACGCCATCATGGGTTCCTTAGGCCCGAATGCACTAACATCCCTGCGGCGAGGGAAGCGACGTCCCCAATGATGTAAAAGTCGTAGCGGCGTCCGCACGCGACCCCTTCATAATGAGGGATGCCGCTCCCCTCGCCTCAGGGATGTTAGTGCATACGGCCCTTAGACGATATAATACACTTTCGCTGCGGTGCAGAGAGGACTGATGCGCGCGATACGAAGCGACTGTTGCAAAGCGACGCGCGTCATTCAAATTTCCGCCTAAGGTGAAAAAGCTGCACCAAGTCTCATAACCTCCATAGCGTATTATAACCTTTAGCCGGCTCATCCTCCAGTGGACGAGATTGGCACAGGACAAGACTGGCATCTACAACAATTCGTCAAAAGCTGTTCAAATGACATCGTCATTGCTTCGGCTTATTGAGTCCTCGTGCCGTCTTGCTCACCATAGGCCTCGTCCATCTGCATACAAATTCTCGCGGCGGCCTAAGGCGAGCGAGAAAGCTCGCGAATCCAAGCCGCCAAAGCAGTGACGATGTCAATTGGACAGTCTCAATGCATGCTTTCACGAACAGGAAAAAGCGAAGATTACATTCGACTGTCAAAGCTGTTGCGAAAAAGACACAATAGAAAGAAATAAGATTTAAAACAAACAAAACTCGTGTACTTTGACTTCAACTAATTTCGATTAGAAAAATTACTTGTTTTCAACATTTAATGAAAATTTGCGTTTAAAAAATCTTGTCAGTTTAGCCATAAAAAATGGCAAGCCTATACTTCTTCTCTGCTGGTCACCTCCCCCGTTGCCTCCTTGTTGCCTAAACTGAAGCTCACCAACTCACTAACGTTGAGATATCGTTACAAAACTGCAACAAATGACTCACGGTTCTTGAATTCCTCCGATGTTTTGCCTCTTTCTTTTCGTCTTCTCCTCTGTTTGAGTTTTCCGTTCCACTGGCATCTGTTTTCCTGGAAAGTTTGTTATATTTAGCAAACACATGTCTGTGTTTCTGTGTTGCGTGTACGCATCCGGATTCCGGATAGAAAATTTTATTTCTGATCTGATTCGGATCAAACTTTGCGTGTATACACTTCGGCGCGGGGTGTCATAGGCTACTTTTCGTTATGGATCGATATCGATTTTTATCAATTTTTTGTAAAGTCTGACCTATGGGGTTGCGAGTTGGCACAGTGAGAGGGAGGTAATCGAGCATGCTGATTATAAATACAGTATTAGTTTTTTTAAATTGTCTATTACTTCTATCGATTTTACCGATTTTTTGCAAAGTTTGAGCTACGAGGCTGGGAATTGGCACAAGGGGGTAGGGACCATGCTGATTACTAACCAGCGTGAACAGGGAGCTGTCATGTAGAAGTGGGCGCAGGTGAAGGTTGTACAGAGATAGGGATGGGACCTTTATCTTAGTTTTTGAAGGGCTGGGCGGAGCCAGATAAGAAAGCTAGTCAAACTACTATCAAGCTTACTTATCTTTCACTCAGTTAAATCATCATAGCAAAAGTTGTATGATACATAACAGCTAACTTTTGTAAAGAGCAGTGAGTAAACGAAACAGTAAAGAAGCTAGAGTAAAAGTCGAAAGTGCTCACCCATATAAAACGGCCTTGCCAATCCGCATCCGCGAATTTGAGAAAACCATCTCCAGATAGAAGCACGTTTGCAGCCTTCATTTCCCTGTGTAGGATTCTGGACCGGTTTATGTTCCATAATCCGTTGAACAGATGCTGAAAAAAAGACTAATATTTGACTATTTACAGCCTTCACATTTTTTGAGCACAGAGCTTAGAGGCAGCGTGCAGGCAAGTGTGGATATATGAGGATCCTAAGTGGATAGTAGTGAACTCTAACTAAGCCGCTGCCCAACCGGCAGCTCAGGTAGTGCTCTAACGGCTGAGATATTCCCCTCGAAACTGGACTATGCGATCGTATTTTGCATGGATTCATGGCGAAAAGCGTGGGGCTGGCGCGAAACTGCGAATCCATGCGAATACGATCGGGGGGGGGGCAGTTTCGAGGGGAATATATCTCAGCCGTTAGAGTACTAAATGCGCTGCCGTTTGGGCAGTGCCTTAGTTAGGGCCGCAAAGGTACTTTCCACGTAAAATCCCCATAGGCAGATCTGCCTGGACGCTGCCTTTGGGCCAAAGTATGGTAAATTCTGAAACAGACAAAGATGATACTCAACTAGGTCTTCTGCCCTTAAAATGAACTGGTCCCAAGTCAACGATGAAGGAAGAAAACGAAAATCTTAGACTCACCTTCATCATCATTTAGATGTGCACTAGAAATATCTTGATTTTTGAGTTACACAACAATCCTGCGAGATCATGTTCGCAAAAGGCAAAGACAAGCTAGAAAGTGGAACAGTCACGATTGTGTGAAGATGCTAAAAAAAACAGTCACAAAATGAAGGCATGATAAAGCAAGTGCAACGCTCTGTCTTAGCTCACCTTTACTGCTGCTAACTTCGATAAGATCTGTTACTTTTCATGTTTGAGCTGCCGCATCTTTAGTGCAAAGCAGTGATTGGAAACTAAAAATACAATAATCAAATCTAGTAAGTAAAGCAAATCTAGTAAAGAAACTAACCCCCTCCATTTGATTTTCCATCAAGATCTTCTTCAACGCCATCACTCTCCCAGATCTTTGAACATCCGCCCTGAAGATCTCGCTAAATAAAAAAAATAGTAACAGTAATAGGAAAACGAGACAGTTCCTACCCGAAAGTTCCCTTTCTAATCTTAATGAGTTTTTCGTAGTTGCTGACAGCAGTTATATGGGGGAAACTTGAACTCTTCAATATACTTTATCAGTGCTGGATTGACCTGAATATCCGATGATTGTCTGATGACAAGACGAAGTTGAATACAAACCTTCTGTCTGTCCATTTCTGCCATCTCTTCTGGAGATACCTGAGATGGTGGATGTTGTTGAACTTGCCCGTTGATCTGACTAGACGAAGAAGAACTAAAAATGCAATTTCAATGACAAGTTCTGTTACATTATCACTTATTAGATGATGAAATTACCTGTGTTGGTGCCTGTTGTGGCCCCGATTGTGGAGATGTGACATGAATTTGAATGAGAATGTGAAGGAGCATTCGGAAGCATTTTTGCGATAGTACTAATGGACATGAAGAACAATGAAGTTGCCAAAGTTGTCGCAAGTGATGGGAGCGTTCATACTACCTCTGAGATGGTAAAAGGGATGTACTTCACTCAAAAGCGCTCAAAAGCGCCCACAAGCGCCCTAGCTTCTCTAACCTCTCCTCACTCTCTGTCATTGGTCCTCACACGAGAAAGTGAAGAGACACCAGAGAAATTTGGGCGCTTTTGAGCGCTTTTGGGTGCTTTTGGCCGCTTTTGGGCGCTTTTGAGAGCTTTTGGGCGCCTTTGAGCGAAGTCTGGCCAGGGCCTAAAACCTTATACTTGTTCGATAAAATAGCATTTAGTTAGGGTTTAGGCAAGTGAAGAACAACAGCAACGAAACGCTGAATCTGACATAAGCAAAAAGGTAAAAGTTGAAAGAATCATAAAAGAACCAAAAAAGATAATTGAACAAACTTCCATAGAGAAGATGTGTTAGATACATGGAGATTTCAACGACGCAAAAAGCGGTGCGAATGCTCCAACAGGGAACCATACCATCTGAACTTTCGGCTGGTTGAAAGCTAGTATGCACCGTCAGCATAACGGGAAGTGTAGAAACAAAGCTGAACGTGGAAAACAATCGAAAAACCGAAATTGGTCAAGCATGCAATAGTTGTGTTACCGGAATTTTCAAAGATAAGATCAAGGAAAAGCTTATTCAGGCAATGAGGAATCGACAACCGTGTGGCTGTTCAATTAAGAATTGCAACAAACATAAAATAGACATACACCGACAGTAAATTTTGAATTCAGCAAAAGCTCAGATAACTCAAAACTCGTTGTATCTTACAACAAACTCAGAAAAACTTAGAAAAACCCATCATGCCAGCGATTTTTGAACATTTGTGACTGTTTTGGGTGATAAGTATACCCCAGTAGCAAAAGAGAAACATAGAAAATAAAGAAATTAATCAAAAATCCGCCAGATAGCGAGATGTATGTCATGAACCTGCCGGCATCTCGACATGGTCCGACCACGACGAGATGCCGGCAGGCTGCACTCCTCAATATGCACGCTATTTTTCTTTCTTTGCTGACATGAGAGCGAGATGCCGGCAGGTTGAGGGCGAGATCGCGGCAGAATCTCGACAAAATACCTCACGAAGTTGCCGGCAGGTCAATCTTTTGGGTCCAAAATTTGAAGTTGTCGGGATTTTTCGGATTTTTTTCGATCTCCATCTGGTGCCCATCTCCAAGCTGGACCGTCAGTCCTGGAGAGCGCCAAACTGATTGCTTTGGGGAAGCTAGAGAGGGCGCAGACAGTTTTCATGACCTGAGGGCGAGATCGCGGCGAGTTGAGGGCAAGATCTGCCGGCAGGTAGGGTAGATTACTACGGGCCCACGTGACTTGTCTTCAGGTGAATGTTGACATGCCGATGAACTAGTACAAGTAATGTCAATCACGACTCGCAATGATAATGCACATCACTTCTAAAGGGGTCATTAATTTAAAGGCCGTCGTAAAATTGGTGAATGGTCAGATTCTTTGCATACCAGTCACTACGGCTGATTCGAACATGTACGGCGCAAAAAAAGTCATATTCGATCCATTACGTTGAAGGTTTGGGAATTGTAAGAGAAAGCTGGGCAAGGTGCAGCATGAGTCCGTTTCTAGGCTTTTTGGAGACGAAGTCCTCCCCCTTCCTGGTTTGCGAAATTTCATGAAGTCCTCTTTGACCCTTCTCCGGAACGCCCTCAAGAAAACCTAACCTAACTCGTGTTTTTTCGAACCCAAAAAAACGATATTTCCTTGCTTCTTCGCCCCGAAAACGAAGTCCAGCCTCCTTCCAAACCGTAACGGGCCCTGACGCTGGGACCATCAATGAGTCATAATGGCTACAAGAAAAAATCAGCGGTATACCAGAGAAAATAATTTCTTATCAACAAATGTCGATTTTCCGGCAGGTGGGCCTCCGTCTTTCCCAAAATTAGAGAAGGCGTTAATTCGTAGTGGCCTAACTCAATGGCTTTATCAGTCAAAAGTTCCTGGAATGCTGTGGACTAAGTTGTAGGCAAATTCTTTGCTTCCATAATGCATGGTTGGGCTCTATCTGGATAACTTGAGTATTACATCCCAAACCTTCCAATAATAAATCTGTTCAAAAGTTTTTTCATTGTTTGGCCTAATGTAGAACACGCAGATTCAAGGTAAGCGAGAAGAACATTCAACGCAGTTTGTTTTCGTTCTCTTTTCGTCTGGCAAGTTTCTAAACGAGTTGCTCTTGTCACCAAAGTAATCTACGACGTTTCGAACCCGTGTTTTTTTACGACGTTCAAGTTTAGCACTTCCTTGAGATTTTCATTATTTAATAGAATATTGAAAGTGCTTGATAAAAGTGAATAGAGTAAAAAAAGTGCAATGCAGTGCATTTTTCTGCTAGCATTTTTGCAAGTTTTCTTGTGATGCTACCAAGTTGCATATTTGTTCAACCAACCTTCACTAAACATCAACCGGCGAGCAGCGCGGGTGTCATTCGATGCACTTCTTCTACTCTTTCTGAGGCGTTTTTTCTTTCCAGTTCGTAAAGTCTGTGAGCATAAAACTACCATAAGCTTACTCGGGAAAATTTTGAAATAGACATTTTGAAGCGGAACGCACACTTGTCTCGAACTAGCTTTAAACCACAATCCATTTTTGTAATCTCTAAATTCCGGAAGTTTATTAGTATTGATGCGCATGACACAGGATCGCGGAAATAAAACCAGAAAATGTACGATAAAATCAAGAAAATGTTAAATTGCTGAATTTCAAAATCATGCTTCAACATGGTGAAAAGCATGGGTTCAAAACTGTGGCGATTATTTTAGAGACTACAAAAGCAGCTTATTAAAAAGAGGAAAATCAATCCAGACCATTTGCTTATATATCCCAAATGACTCTGTGCGTTCGGAAAGAACTTTCGAACTAACCCAGTATTCCCCGAAATATCGGATAGTTCGAAAGATGGGAAAGTCAGAGGGAGCAATCAGGGTCTACTTGTGCTTCAGCCCCCCCCCCCCAACAAACTACCAGTATCACACAAGCCCCTCTAATGCTTGTAATTCGCTTAGTGAACGGTTCAGCATATACGGAAAACATATTCGAAGTCAGTCATATTACAACTTACATACAGGGCGTCCCAAAAAATATGCCTACTCTTTAAATGATAATTCTTTTGTCATGAAGTCTTTGGAAAAGCTTTGGGTACCATTTTGTAGATTTGAGCGAATCATCAATCGCTCTTCATTACTATGGGATTACGGTAGAAACGTCCTGCATATGGCGTCACTGTGGAAAAAATAGCTGTTTCAAATGATTTCAAAAAAATCTAAAAACGCGTGTAGTAGTTTTTTTATGGACGCTGAGTTCAATGCTTAATTTTGTACAAGATTGTTGAGGTTTTCTAAACGTCGCAATCGCATTTTCAGGAACGTCCAAATATCGACTACCACCTCTCTGGCGTAACTTTTCAAGGAATCTATGATGGGATGCCAAATTCGTATCTAAATTCAGCATCTATACTTAGCCCAGAAGAAAGTTTTTAGGTCACTTTGTCTCCTTTCTGAGACAGTATATGGCGCTTCATGGCTCAAAACCCTTCAAAGTAACCTATCGTAATGTGCAATAATGAAGAGCGATCAGCGATTTGCTTTATACTGCAAATCAGTTGAAGCTAGCTCCACAAAATGGTACCAAAAGCTTCTTGAAAGACTCCAAGATAAGAGATTTATGAACAATCATTCAGAAGGCACATTCTATTGGGACACCCTGTATGATATAAGATTTTAGGTATGCTCACGTTCGATAGTGTTGCACTATCCTTATCGACAACTTTCTGCTTTTTTACTTACAGTGAAGGCTCTGCGCTGCCTGATGGCTCGACTCGATTCCGGGACGGCCGCGCTTTGACGAAGGTGGCGGCACCAAGACTTAGCTTCTCATTAAATGGTTCAATGCACTCACGAGTTAATTATGTCAGGATTCATCAACAATTAAGCATGGAGCCTCGTTCTTTTGTGTATTGAAAGAGTACCACATTTTTTTACTGATGTAAGGTTAAAGGAGATTATGTTATACTTGATGTTTCAATTAGCATCGTTTTCTGTTGTACCACATCCGCTTTTGACGACCTATTACCCGAATAAATGTACTGCTGAGGCAACTCTCCTGCTAAAATGCAGTTTCAAATTCAGAAAATAGCGCTAAATCAGTGAGTGTATAGTTGACTGCACAGAATCGCCCGGACTGAGCACCCGCGCGCGTGTGTCTTGCGCGCTAACATTGGCATTCGCGAGCATGAGTCATTGTGGCGCCCGTACTCGATAGCCGCGTTGCAGGCACGCTCGCGTGGTTCAGCCTACAGCAACCCGGGCGATTTCGTGCAAGCGACTTTACCTACTGTTGTCCCAGACATTAAACTGTCCGAAATTTGATGCATGTTCTTTACGCTTTCACGGCAGAGTAGATATGTAAATGTGGATAATATTATTTGGTAGAGCAAAAAAAATTCTATGTGATGCATTTGAAAAACTGCAAAGAGTTCAATTATATGTAACCTTTGATTCAACTGGCTTGGTACCATTAGGGCGGGGTTTTGTGATCTAACTGAGGCCGCTCGCGCCCGCGACGCACCTGCGTCTCTCTCGCGCGAGTGCTCTCTGATCACTACCTAGCCTTAATTAGGTCACGAAGCCCCGCCTTTGCCGATGCCAAGCCAGTTGAATCAAATGGTAGGTAATAATGTGGTAGTCAAATCAGGATACTCTGAGTGCTTAATTTACGATCCAACTTAGTGCATATACTAGGGTCAAAGTAATGGGAACTTTTCATTGCAAATCTCATATCTTCATAATTAGAGAAACCTAGCTCGTTCGAAATATTGACCCAGCCTTAGCCACTTTTTGATTTCTGCCTTATACCATATACGGGTTCGATGCAAGAAATTTTCTTGTTCCGATTTCAACCTTGCTTTGATTTACAAAAGTTCTTCCTTTTGAGAAATGCATCGATCGGAATAAGTGGTCATCCGAAGGTGCTAAGCGAGAAGAATATTGGATGAGGGAGCAACTCAATTCCATAAAGTCCTCGATTTTATTCCTTGGAGTGCGAGCGGTGTGCGGTGGAGCAATATCTTGTTAAAGGAGTGCCTTCTTCCTGTCACCAAAGCGAGTTATGGCGCGACGCTACATATATACATTTCTAGTTGTTGACAGTAGAGGCTCAGCGTAATTCGCATCCATGAGGAACGAGCTCAGAGTGGGTTAGTCTCTCCAAGTTTTGCAATGCATGACCTTCTCTTCAGATCTTTCCTGTTTTTGGCTGTGGTCTTTAATTCCTATTTAGCCAGAGTTTTTCCAGGTCAGCGTTACAATGATAATAGATCCATTTTCATCACGGGTGCCATCTCGAAGAAATGCAAATCATTGAGTTAGTGCAAAATGTTCCTGCAGACCTTCCCACTTCGGCGCGTCTATTCTACTTTCTGTTCGTGCAGCAGATTCTCAGCTTCTGCTGGAGTTCCCAAGACTGTAAAAGTGCTAAACTATCCTGGACCGGCACACATCGAGCTCATTTGACAGCGTGCGTGTAGAAGTGGCAGGGTTCTTACAAGGGAGGTCCTTTAGTCGAAGTGGCCTTTTCAAATGAAATTGATACGAATAAAGAGCATCGAACGCTGATTCCAAATCTGTCTTCGTTATCTGCCGAGCGCCTATGGATGTCAAGTTACGAGCGTTTTTTAGTTGAAAAATTGAATGCATAATCAACAAAAAATTTGTCAGAATTGCTCAAATGATCCAAATGATTACCAGAACATTCCATTTAAACAATACCTTCTGTCCAAAACACTCATAAAAACGCTGCTCTATTGAAGCGCTGAAAAGACCGTAAAATTTGATTTTACAAAGATTGTGCGATCATTTTGCGAACCAAGAAAATATTCATAACTTGGCATGCAGAGGCACTCGGCAGATAATGAAAGTAGATTTGGAATCGCTGTTTAATGCTCTTTAGAGACACAAGACTCATTTGTAAGGCCACTTCGACTAATCGCACCTCTCTTCTTAGGCACCGAGCTGAGAAGAGCTGCAGAATCTACAATTGCTAGTCGCCCGTACCTGTGCCATCTTCAAGGCTCGGTCTAAGTCAAGGAGTACCATCTATAAATCTATAGGCCGAGCCTTCGAGATGACTTCAGGACTTCCCACTGCGCATATTTTTCGGTAACCTTCTTTGTGTTTACTCTTTTCTCCAGTTGTGGCGTAGGATCGCTCTGAACGCATTTTTTTCGCGTTCATTCTAAACTCGATAATTAGTCTATGAATGATATTCACGAAAGTCCCAGCGAAATGGGCTTTTCGTGTGAATATAATGGACTTAGTCCATGCGGTGCGATAAGATATCGCATTTGCGAATCCATTCGTTCCATATAAAACTTCTTCAGCAAACCTTTCTCCAACTTGTCTCAACCTGTTTACTCACTCTTGCAAACTCATTTTCACCAAGTGGTCGATATCTGACTAGGCCGTCCTAATACTCAGACAATTGACCGGAACTTCTGCAAGCGCTCTGCGGAAGTTCCGGTCAATTGTCTGGTCACCTGCGAAAGTTCCGTAAACGTGCTGCGGAAGTTCCGAAATCAGGTCCTGCGGAAGTTCCGAAGAATGCCAACCACAACAGCAAAGGAAACACCGAAGCGAGATTTGAACCTCAATCTATTGACTGTGAGATCCACCTATTATCCTCTACGCTACGGCTGACATGTTCGATAATGCACTCTAGTTGTTGGCGAGGCAACATCACGAGACAACACATTCAAAGTCCTGCGGAAGTTCTGGCAGGCCAAAGTGCTGCGGAACCTCTGGCATTTTTCGGAATTTCCGCAGGATTTTGAAGAAGGTTCTGCGGAAGTTCCGGTTTTCAACCAGTTTGGCATGAAAATTCCGCGGAAGTTCCGATTTTCAACGTTTTCATTTTTGCGATAGTGAACGAAATCTTGCGGAACTTCTGCAAATCTGGCTTGTGCTGCGGAAGTTCCGGTGATTTGTTTGAGTATTCAATGCTAGCCACGTGGATATTTTATTCTTTTCCGCTTCGTTACACCTCACAAAATATCTTTATTATCGAAGACTGCGCGTCTAGATTACCGTCAAGAATAAAATTCATATAATATCCGGGCCTTCGCTTTTCGAGACTTCTATGGATCTGCATTTAATTAAATTCGTATGTAGAGCTTTGCGGAAAGCAAACTTTGGCTAGACTTGCACTGCAGTCTGTGAATTAAAATACTTGTCTTATGGAAAACTTGTACTACAACCTAAAAAGTTTTTTAAGTCGGAAAAACTACGAATCTGCAAGAGATGACTTCGCATATTTCTTACATTAGCTTTAAGTAGTTGAATGTATGGACTATTGCTAGTACAAATTTCTCACAGAGATTTTCTTGCTAGCTAGCGCCATTTCAGTAATTCTTGCGACCAAAATCAAATTGGAAATGCCCTTAAGGTTCGATTCAGCGAGATTAGTCAAAAGATAGCTTCTGAGTAATTATATTGAACGCAAATCTTTTTTATATTTAAGTACAAATCATGAATTTAGTTTTTTGATTACTTGAAGAGTTAACAAACTTTACTTGATTTACATAGAAATTTTCGCATCGACCTGATATTTGGAAGCATTTGAGTTTGCTAGCGAATCTTATATATTAGGTCGGTGCAAAAGTTTTGTCAGTTTCTGCAATCCATCGGCAAACACGTTAGAATGAAGATAAACAAACACTTCAAAATGTATCTGATGTAGAATTTTTTCCTCTTTCCAGCTGCCAAACTCCCATTGTGTTTTTTGCGAGAGTGACGAGATATTTGCTGGAAATTATAACCAGTTTTTACCATGTCCAACTTTCGCTAATTTTCAAAATTTTTGTATGAGACTTTCTGAAGAGTTCTAATGACTATCAGATATGGCAAACCTTTTGCCAACTTATGCAATTTTTTTCTTTTTTCAGCTGCTTCTCCAGATTTTTCAATATAATTTCCTAAAAGTCTTGTGTTTTGGAAAATTTGCATAACCTGTTATTGCACCAAACACTGCAAAACTTACAATACTGAGGTTTCAAAGCTCGATTATTACTACCGTCACCATTACAAAGTAAATGATCAATTTTCGCTCCAAATCATGAAGATTTTGTAACATAGGTTACGTCAGTGCGCACTCGTAAAATTTGGAAATATTAGGTTGGTGCAAAAATAATGAGCGTTTTCTTAGGACGTTTTTCAGGACAACTTTTCTCCATCAAACGTCTTTCTTTTTAACGGTTTCAGCACATTGTTAGAAAGCTCTTTTCATGCTCTATCTAAAATGTTCGATGGGGGCTTCTAGTTAAGAATTTATAGAGCTTCACATAATCGCACTCAAAATTAGATTTTCGTTGCATTCATTTTTCTGGCCAGAATTTGAGCGCGAATGAAGGTGGTTTATCGAAAATTTGGCCGCTATATGTAATGGAAATTATCTACAATTATGCATTTTCAACCGTATTTTTTCAAGTTATCTAAAGTGAGATATCGGCGGCTTAACATGGGTAATGGTTGTGGTCATTTTAGAGCCCATAACTTTCTTTTGTAAAATGCAGTCGCTCAAACTCTGCTCATCTCTGTAAGCGTGAGGGTAGGAGTCCCATTAGCGGTTTTCGCAAAAACAACTTTTCAATACGCAAAAAATTAAAAAATTCTCTACTTCGGGGTTTTAAGGCCTACTGAAAAAATGCTAAAAAAGTTGATAATTTTAAATTTCGATTTCTCCCTCTTCGCTAATCTTTTTTCTGCAAGCCGTTCTTATGTATATTTGTACTACTGGCTTGCGGCTACAAGATAGGCTGCTTAAAAATCATAAGAACAAAGTGTGAAAGGGTTATGTTCTGTCAAAAACAAGGCTTCAGAAAAAAACTCTTTTTGTTTTTCAGTCCATGTTTTTCTGCCCATATAAGATATGAGTATAGTTCAATGTGCACTGTACTGCGAAGGGTCGGTGCATCTGATGGTCTTTATCGCATTTCAAAATGTAGATTTTGTAGAAAGTTATAGGAAATTAAAGTGAAAAATGGGAAAACGCTCATTATTTTTGCACCAACCTCATACTTCGATTTTTAATTTCGCCTGTCTCGGCAAAAAAAAGACAAGTCTTAGAAGGAGGAGAAAAAGTTGCATCGAATGGTGACTGAATTGATTAACATTTTATGTTTTACGAGATTTGAATAGGCTGAATGTAAAATTTGTTCACTTTAAAGAATAAATCGTAGAAATTCTGAAAGACAAGCCGTAGGGCTACAAAAAATTGCTTCTATTGGCAAATTTTGCCCTATCTGATGGCTGTTAGGACTCTTCAGGAAGTCTCATACAAAAATTTTGAAAATTAGCGAAATTTGGACATGGTAAGAAAGAGTGGTTGCAATTTCCAGCAAATATCTTGTCACTCTCGCAACGAAACACAATGGGAGTTTAGCGGCTGGAAAGAGGAAGAAATTCTGCATTGGATACATTTTGAAGTGTTTGTTTATCTTCATTCTAGCGTGTTTGCCGATGGATTGAAAAAACTGACAAAACTTTTGCACCAACCTAATATAAAGCTGAATGTCTGTCTGTATGCTTGTCTGTGTGTACGTATGAGTGGAATGGAAATTTTTATTTTTGAACCGATTTGGACCAAACTTGGCACACATATACTTCGGGGCGGGGAGCATGTCATAGGCTACTTTTCGCTATCGATCAATATCGATTTTATCGATTTTTATCGATTTTTTGCGTAATATGGCCTACGAGGCTGAAAGTTAGCACGGGGGGGGGGGGGGGGTAAGTGAGCATGCTGATTACGAATACAATACTAGTTTCTGGAAGTATCGATTACTTCTATCGATTTCTTTCTGCAAAGTTTGAGCTACAGAATGGGAGTTGGCACAGGGGGGGGGGGGGTAAGTGAGCATGCTGATCACTAACATCGCGGGAATGGAAAATTGACATGTGGAAGGGGCACAGGGAAAGGCTGTACAGGGATAGGGGTAGAAACTTTATCATAGTCTTTTGACAGGGCCGAGCGGAGCCGGATAAGCCAGTTAGTATTTTGGTAAATTTAACCTTCTTCCAATATTTTTATAGCGTTTGTATGCGTTTAGAAAGAAACACTTATTTCAGACCTCATAAAAGACATGAAACTTTTTTCACTCACTTGCTACCTTATGGGCTAATGAACACATTCTCATAAAATCGCCATCAAAGATTTGCAAAACGGTCAAAAATGGGCTTAGTCCCACCTCACTTTGCTGCTGGGAGTAAAATGGACTTTCAAGTCCATTTAAAATGAAGGTAAATCCTATTTTGCCCCATTCTAAATGGACTTTTCGCATTGTTCTTTCGCAAGCGAGAGCTCAAGTAGGGTTGAATCATTTTCATCACACCGCTTTGCCTCGTGGTCGCAATGAGATAAAAATTTTTGGATAACGCTAGCGAAAACAGATTCCACCAATTTCTACCGCGAACGAATAAAATGAGGTTTGGAAGTCCATTTTACTCCTTTATGGACTTTCGTGGATATCATTCCAGTACTACACATACAGGGTTGGGAACACCACCTAATTCTAAACATGACACTTCTAAATAATGATATAGAACAGCCCCAAGCCAAAGCATTGCAAAGGCATTAACCTGATAAGGAATTAGACTTGCGGAAATTTCTCGTTACGTATAACTCATCCTAGTACTGTCAACATCAGACACACGTATGTAAAGTAGCTCTTTTTTTAATGATTAGAAGCAAAGATTACGATAGTTGGCTCGCTCTAACAAATGCAATGCTTGGCTACCAACACATTAAAAGCAGTGGGTCGGCAAAACTCAACAATTCAAAATTTTAGCGCAGTAGACTCCTTATTGCCCAAGTATGAAAACAGTGCAATACCGGTTGCACAGCATGCCTTCCTTGCCGAGAAAATTGCTCTGGAACTTACACACGCGGGCCATTCTTACACGCATCCGGACGAGTTGGCAATTTCCTTTTCACCACTGGAGGCTGCCCGCCGCAATGCTATAACCATTGGGTCCTGCAACGATTCGGCGTCATCGGCCTTGCTGCACTCGTCCACTTCCAAAGGGAAGGGCATTGAAAAACGCTCGTTCTCGGCTTTTTCAAGCTCTCAAAAGTGGATTTTCGGAATCACGTATTGAATATAACCCCAGGTAAGCGAAAATTTGATTAGGTTGAGAGTTGCCGAGACACTGCCTTTAATACTAAGACTTTGGATATAATACCATAGATTTTCAGCCTTTTACATGCGCGTTTTCGATAAATATCACAATTAGCATAGAAAGACCGGAAAAGCGACAATTTTGTATTTTTGGCCCAACTTCGTCTCTCGATTTTCAGTCATTGAGGAAATATAGCGGCTTCACACATGAAAGTCTTATGTGGACGATGTATACGATCAAGCTGGAACAGCGGAATTGTTGGACTGAATCTGCTTCTGAACCTCACGTGGACGTAATATATATCAGCCAATCGGCCACACGAGATGAGGTTGTGCTTGCGGTTGCAGGGAAAAGAAATTAGCTTGAGCGTGAGAATTTGCCTGCATACAGAGTTAAACGGATCAACTCATCCTTCTTTTGATGTTCTATCTGTGCTTTACATCCCTACATTAGTTTCGTTCAAGTGCATGCATGTCCAACATGTTTTTCGCGCATCAAAACAGCACAACGTAAAATATTACCCATTCGATCTTTTCTTTTTGATTATGGTCATCAGTTTTTGAGTTGTCCAGAAAGTAGAAACTGAGCAATCGCATTCTATAATCAGTACAAAACCATTCAATATCATCCATTCTGAGGCTATACCACTTGAGAACGCCTTACAGACGTTGAGCTAAATGCTCATATATTTGATCCTGTCATCCGAAATGGCAAGTCACGCAGAATGAGGTGACGGTATATTTTGACTTCGTGCACACCGCTTTCTGTTATTCTAGTTTGATAATGAATCTCAGTATTCTCAATGGTAGTTCTCGCTTATTAATCCTTTTTCAAACGACGCGTCACCACCTAAATTGAACATGGTTGGTGTAAGCACGCAGAAAGACAACGAAGCGCTACGAAAAGCGAAAGCGAAATGAAAAACAGCAGGAAAAGATGATTGCGCTTGGTTTTGCGCAGTCAGCGGCACTCGAGCACACCGCATTCCGAATAAATTTTAGGGGTGCTTCTCAAAATATTTGCGGGTCCCCAACCCCTGGGCAAATTTCAAAAATTTCGCGACCCATTCTCGGGGGGGGGGGGGGGGGAGTAAGGGGGGGGGGCGCCCTCCCCTCGGTCCGCCACTGGGTGGTACTGATACAGCCTATACTTTTTGCAGCTGTCTAAATACTATCTTGAAAACTTTCTTTACGCCATCCATATGTTTTCCACATTTTCATTATTAGCTGCAGCGCTATTTTAACGGATCTCAACCATTTACAGGCAACCGCCTAATATTTTCGAGGTACGTCCGCAAATTCGAGCTGCAGTAAAGTCTCTCCTTCAAGACTTGTGATAGAAAATTTGCTGCGCGTGTTTATTCGTTTTTTTTCATTCGAATGCTGGAACCTAGATACTGTCATATCAAGAGCAGAGACAATGCGCCCGTTTTACACCATTGTACAGCCGTGCACGAAAATTCACAGTTGGACAAACATTACACGATCTTACATCCAACACATCTGAAATCAGAATGTTTCCACAGAACTTCGGTCTGTTCACCTGATTGGTACAGAATGCTCTAGCAAACCCTGAAACAGACTTATGTTTTCAACTGGCAGAGTCTCGTCTTAGAATACAACAGATCTATGAATGAATAACAAAAATTTGAGGCAAAAGCCTACCCCCCCCCCATCATAATTGGTTGTAAATTTGAACGGTTGAAATGCACTAGCCTGAGAAGCATGCGTTGCACGTGTGCCACGGAGATCCCTATAGAGAACTGATTGAACACACTATCGGCCGCATGCATTAGCATCCCCGCTGAGGAGGGGATCGCAGCTCAAAAAAAGCTTCATACCCTGAAACTCGAAATATCTGGAATTTTTCGCTTTCTACCTATCTGCAAATATTCCTACCGTCCTTCACTATGAACATATTGAACAGGGTCGAGAAGCTATACAAGCCGCATTTTCTAGCATTTTGTATGATCCCCTGATAATCCCCGGTCGACCATTTCTTCTTCAAAGTCACTTTTCTTTCTTTGAAGTTAACGAAAAAGTTGTACTGAACAACTGTCTAACACAACAGTGCTGAACATGTTGCTGATAAGAACATATGAGCTTTTGGAAATCAAATTTTTCAATAAACCTCAACATTCGACTTGTGGTTCATCGCAAATTTCATGATTCCAATACATCATTTGTTCTTATCAGCAACATGCTTAGCACTGTTGGGCTAGATGAACAGTGCAACTTTGGAATGTTTTCGCTAACGTAAAAGAAGAATGACTTCAAAGAAAAGACGGTCGGCCTCTGAAGATCATCAGGGGATAAGCTGAAAAATGCGGCTTGTACAGCTTCTTGCTACCGATCAAGATGCTCATAGTGAAGGATGGTGGGAGTGCTTACGAATAGTAGACAGCGTAAAATAGATATCCGCAGCTTCAGAATATATATGAAGCTTTCCTTGTAAGCTGCGATCTCCCCGGGGGGATATGAATGCATGCGGCCCTATAACATAAATCACTCTCTCTCTTTAATTTTAGTGATAAAAGGGAATGCTTCTGCTAACGTATTACAAAGGAAACTTTGATTATTTTTTGCTAATTCCTTGCTTATTGCTCTCCTGCTTTCTTGATCTGTCTTGCTATTTCTTGTTCTTTGCTTGCTTTCATTCTTATTTTTTGCTCTTTCTTTGGTTGAGACAATTATTACCCCACGCACATGAGGTTTCCGAACCCACTGCCTCCACGCAGTGTGAAACAGTATCACCCCACTATGACCCGACCTAGGCTACGTATATCCATCATAGTTTTAATTCTATTCTCCCAAACCCATCTTGGCAAACTTAGTTACACTCATACCCCTGCGTGATTAGGAGGATGCTTCAAACTGAAGCCAGCCGAACGACGCTGACTCAGTGGGTGTTTCGATGGCATCCTGGCAATGCGGGAGAGGTGAAAGTCGACGACTACAAGGGTCACACTTTAAATGCGAAAGCAGATGTGCCATGGGCTTCCTTGCTACTCGATGCCATCACAAAGGCGTGCCGGTGGTAACCTAGCTCGACTCTTGGCGCCTTTGCATAGGAAAGAATTTCAAGTGATAGTGGCGATCTAATACGATGCACATCAGGTGCGATGTTGCGCTGATTCTGGAGCTGAGGACCTCTCTTGGAGAACTTATGAGCGCTTGTGAGTGATAATTATGGCAAACATTCAGTGTTACACCTCGAGAATTAGCTCCTTGAAAACACTTATGTTTCCGGTAAAGGTGTGCAGTACTTGTAGTCAGTTCAATTGAGACTATGCCAAGCACCAGCACATTATGGTCCAATGACTTTACCACTGACCACTAATAACTTTTCTAGGTAATCGTAAAGCAAAAATGGAAGGATCTGGAACCAGCTCTCAAGACCATCTAATGATGTACATTTTATTTCAGTTCGCCACTGCGCTTGGGATCTTTCTCTTTTGAGATCTGATTGTAAGTATGGCGCCAGGGTGGAATTACCAGCAGACCTCACCCAGGGTCCGGCACAGATGGTCCGGGATTAAACTGGACTTCGTTTGAAGTTAGAAGCAACGGGATATCGTATTTACAAGGTCCTGAGGGGAAGCGCCGATGAAAAAAAACGACGAACATGTCAGGTTTTACGAGTTGAACGTGTTCTTTCGCAAGCCCGCGAATTTAAAACGCAAGACTCAAACAAACAAATAGCTTGTTTACAGCGCAGAAACAATCACATGGCTCCGAATTTGGGCTGTGCGTACACAGTATTACTCCAAACCATGTTATGTGAAAAATTTCAAAAACTTATGCGTCCTAATATCCGTTCCCGGATTTGTTGGTTTCTAGACCAACACCAAACCAACTGGGTTGGTTCGGAGCATAGATATCGGAGAGTTCACATAATTTTTGGCCTTTTTTGATTTGAACGATTAGAACGGTCAAAAATCTATCAGTTGAAGAGAGCTAATCAAACCATTGCCTCTCCTCTTTTTTGAGCCAAAAGTAGTGTAAATCTGTACTCTGATAGATATTGCGCTCCAATCACATGCGGTGTCCTTTGAACTATGTGGCGAAAAAATACATCGCCAGATTGTTGAGGCCACAGATTTGGTTGGCTTAGGAGGTTTTCGACATTCTGAGCACTGAAATGGTACCCTACCCAATGGCAGAGGCTCTCATCAAATCGAAATGTTTTCTTTCTGCTTTTTTGTTATATTGGTACGTCAAAATGCGCTTTTTTTCGCTTTTTTGTTATTCTGATTAAACAAGGGTTTTTCGACTGATTTTTACGTCAAGGGGGACATCGTAAATTTCGCAGAGTCATGGGGGACTTCGTTTCCAAAAGTGCTCCAAACCAACGCGTGCCAGGCCCTGGTCTCACCACCCCCCCTTGCGAATAGGGAAGCTGTGAGGTAGGCAGAGCAGGACGTGGTCTAACGCCTTTGATCGCATTTTTGTACAAGGCAAAGGCCACATGCTCTAGCTTGGAGTGACCAATGTAACATTTCACAGACGGAGTAGACCCAGAAAAATTGTGACAGATATTCAGCACATTTTAAGCAGGTTTTGCAAAGCGCCACCTATCCTTATCATGATTTGCACATAACTTCCGAGCATGGGTGCGTAGCTGAAAATTCTATACCTTGCTGCAAGAGTTGGCTCTTTTAACAAGGAATGCATGTTTGGTCGAAGTAGCCTTTTTAAATGCGCCGTACGCCATACTTAAGTATGCCAAACTGGAGGGCATAAAATGCTAATTCCAAATCTGCCTTCCTTATCTCAGAACTTTTGTGGACGAGGAGTTATGAACGATTACTGGAGCAAAAAATTGAATGTTCAAGTAAGACTAAAGTAGTCGTAATACTTCTTATAGTCTCTCAATGGAGCAGTGATACTCATCAGAGCACTTTATTAGAATGCTCTAAAATAAAAAATATCACCCTTGGTTGCATTATTTTAGGGTAGGTAAGATTTTAACAACTCATTTATCCAAAATGCACATTCAATTTTTGACTCCAAAAAAATCGCTCATAACTCCTCGTCCATAAACGCTCTGCAGATAAGGAAGGCAGTCTTAAAATCAGTGTTTATGCCCTTTGATATGGTATACATTTCATTCAGAAAAGCCACTTCCACTAGACAAGCTTCCCTTGTAAGCCTTATGACAGTTTGTTTTGTAGCGACCAGCCGCTCTCTGCCGCTACTCGCCAACTTCGCTGCCTCGTATATCTTTCGTTCCACTCTATACTGCGCAAATATATCAGAATTCGCTAGCGCAATTGTTAGTTTGCACGGAACACTTCGGTTTAACCTATGTAGATCAAGGATGATTGGGAACACAATTTTGCCTTTCAATTAAATTTGAGTCAATATTCTAAGCAACAGACAATGCGCCGTCAATAAAATAGAGGGGCTGGATGTGTGCCATGCTGTAAGGTGTGTGGCGGCAACACGGTGTTGGAAGTGGAAGCATTCAAAGGAGGTGCGGTGCGTGAGAAGGCGTCATGGTATGAATAAAGGGTAGGGGAGGAGGGGGTATGAGGGTGTTGACTGTCATTGGATTAATATGGTGGTCTATTTGATCCTGTGGGTGAGTGACATTTCGATTTTGTCGATGAACTTAGCTGGTCAATGAATCCCGCTGAGAAATGGATTAATGCGTAGTCAAATATAGCTACCGAGAATGTTCGGTACAAAAAATTAATGAATAGACAGAGAAAATTGATAGTTGAAGTAATGATTGTATTCGAACCGTGCCTACCTATAATTTCCTTCCCTCAATTTTTAGCTCCACATAAAGTAAGACAAATTAGCAAACTCACATGGCTTATAGTGGAAATGGTTTATTAACAAAGACCCGTTCAGAAGTTTATGTAGGCGAAATTTGGTTCAAATCTTATAACTTTTCTCTAACATTCTGGCCCAGTCAGAACAAAACTACTAAGCAAAAAACGCCGGAAGTCAACGAATCAAAAGTGCAATAAATTATTTTTGATAAAAGCTTGTGACGCCCTCCGCCCCGCTCATGTATGCGAAGTTCACATCACATAATTTTTTCAAACAATTTGGACCGGTAAGATTTTTAAGCAAAAACTGCGAAAAATCAATAGATCGATAGAAAGTAAACGCGGTACGTTTAAACAAACTTATAAACACACGCCTCGCATCATTTAAACGCATGTTTGAAATGAGCTATACCCCTTTTGTCTAGCCATCTGGTGAAATGAATCAAAGTTGCTGATAAGACGTTTTGCTTTGAAGCCAAATCTCAATAAAGTCTATAGAATAGCAAACTGCAACAAAATGCGAAAGGCAGCCTATACCATCCTTCGATTCAGAACATATGCGTCTTTAGACAAGAGCTAGAACACTTCTTCTATTATTCAGAACAGAAAAAAATTTGCTCAGCAAAAATTGAAAGAATCAGTAATTCAAATAGAGGCAACTCGCGTGTCCCGAGCAAAACGGCTTTTTAACACATACCCCACCCCATAAATTATGTCGGCCAAATATGTTCCGGATTTCGAGACTCCTTCTATCCTTTCTGATCAAATAAAAAAAATTTCTAAGCAAAAACTGCAAAGTCAATGAATCAATAGGGGATTAAAGGCGTCTCGAAGAAAAAAGGTTTGTTAACACACACTCCTGTACATTATGTCTGCCAAATTTGAAACTGCAAAAAATCAAAAAAACGTTAAACGGTAGGTCCCCAAAAATGGCTTATTAACACACTTCCCAATCCATCATTATGTCTGCCAACATTTTGAATTTCATGACTTCTTCTATCCTTTTTGGGGCGAGCATACAAAAAGTGCCTAAGCTAAATATTATATAGTATTAATCTTCTGGACCCCCACAATGGTCGGTCGCCTCATCGTGGCGTGGGGGTGACACTGGGTGTCGAACTGCGATGCACAGCCGAGTGTATACTCTGGTAGGGCCTCCCAAGCTGTGAAGGAGTTCGACGTTTCCGGTTTCGGCCGGATGCCTAGCTAAGAACTGGCCGCGCCAGATTCTCCGCCGTCTGGCTTCTTCTGGTCGCTAGGCGGTCCCTCCCCGCTCCAAGCCCGGGGTCAGCGATCACCCCGTGGAAATCAAGAGTAGGCCTAGTAAGCCACCTCTTGTAGGGGAACAAATTTTATTACTCAGACAGCAAGAAGATTTAGAAAAAACCCTGTACATCGGATCCCGCCTACGGCGCCGGGTGGTAGCAAGAACGATGTCAGGGTACTCAGGGCGCCTTTCGGATTGGACAAAAACGACACGTCTGCCCGGACGACACGCCACGGAGACTGCCTCATGCTCTGCACTTACAACGCCAGGACAGTCTCCACAAACGCCGACCTCCACGCTCTTCTCGACGCTGCAGAGCACATCAACTACCACATCATTGCTCTGCAGGAAACGAAGTCCAGGAAGAAGGACGTGCGACAGATGAGTGATGGGACCCTCATCATTCGTGGTGAAAAGGTTCCATCACGAAACGTGGGAGGCGTCGGCTTTGTCGTCCACCCATCTATCGTCTATCTTGTTGATTCGCACGAGATCCTATCACCTCGACTAGGCATCCTACGACTACGACCTCCACATCAGAAGACCATCAGCATCATCAACTGCTATTCTCCAACATCAGCAGCTGACGAATCAGAACTAGATGCTTTCTACGAAGATGTGGAGGAGGTCGTCCGCAACGAGAAGTCCTTTTACAAGTTTGTTGTGGGCGACTTCAACGCGAAAATCGGGATGCCACTGGAAAGGGAATATAGGATCGGGAAGTTTGGATATGGGCTCCGGAACGAAAACGGCAACCGTCTTGTTGGGCTTCTCTCCGCCGCACGACTTTTCCATGGAAATTCCATCTTTATGAAGAAGGAACATCGCCGGTGGACATGGGAATCGCCCAACGGAACGACCCACGCGGAGATCGACCACATTCTCACCAACCGAAGGTGGAGCTTACTCGATGTCTCTGTAGTTCCATCCTTCTGTAGTGGCTCCGATCACCGCCTCCTTCGAGCGAAGATACGACTCAGCCGAAGGCTGGAAAAGAAAGTCTGTCATAGTGCCGCGAGAAGGAAGGAAGTCGTTTATGACGGTAACAGGCTGGAAGAGCTCATATCAAGTTGTGACTGGCCCATCGAGGAGGACCCAACGTACGACTACGACCGGCTTTTGAAAGGATTGCGAGCCTGCGGAGAATGCGCCTCAGTGACTTCTGAGAAGAACTTGGACCGCATCTCGAAGACCACCAAGGAATTGCTCGAAAGAAGAAGATCATTGAGGCAGGATCCGAATGCAACTCATCTCGAGCGACTGATTGCCAACACCAGTTGCAGAACAGCTTTGCAAGAGGATCTCAGGAGGTACAGGCAAGCCAAGATACTGGAAGCAGCAGAAAGAAGACGAAGTCTCAAGAAGTGCCGAAGGGACCTCTGCGAATATCACGTACCGCTGGCTGCACTACTGAACGAAGACGGGACTCCGACTTCTTCCCGATACAAGATGGAATCTATCGCGAAGAACTTCTACACCAACCTCTTCCGCTCATCAACACCCGTGCAGATGCCCGTTGTTCCCATTGGAGAAGTACCACCACGAATTCTACCTGCTGAAGTGCGTATCGCGATACAGACCATGAAGACGTCCACGGCTCCAGGACCAGATCATCTTTCCGTCGAACTTCTGCGAGCCGGAGGACACCGTCTACACGAGATTCTAGCGTCGCATTTGACATCTTACCTTCAGAAGGAGAAGATTCCCGACCAGTGGAGAACGTCAAGAACCGTCCTTCTCTTCAAGAAGGGTGAACGGGAGGATCTTCGGAACTATCGTCCAATATGCTTGCTGAGTGTGCTGTACAAGCTTTTCACGAAGATTATCCTCGCTCGCATATCAAGGACACTGGATGAAGCCCAACCCCAAGAACAAGCTGGATTTCGCAAAGGATTCAGCTGCATGGACCACATCCAGACCGTTTCGAGGGTCATAGAAGTCTGCCGGGAGTACCGACTGCCTCTCGTCCTAACCTTTGTCGACTACGAGAAAGCCTTTGACAGCGTCGAAACCAACGCCATCCTGTCTGCGCTAGTCGATCAAGGAGTGGACCCAGCTTACGTGAGGACGTTAGCCGACTGCTACAAGGACTGTACAACGACGATGCAGCTATTCCATCGCCCCCTGACCATACCAATCGGGAAGGGGGTCCGACAAGGCGACACAATCTCGCCGAAGCTGTTCACCGCGGCCTTGCAGTGGGTGATGAAGTCACTGGACTGGGACGAGAGAGGCATACGAGTTGATGGGAGATTCCTGTCCAACCTTCGTTTTGCGGACGACATCGTTCTCTTCTCGAGCAGTATCACCGAAGCAGAGACGATGCTGAAGGAAGTGAACGAAGTAGGGAAGAAGATCGGATTGCGAATCAATCGGAAGAAGACTCAGTTCATGAAGAACGCCCTTTGCGAAGATGCAGAAATGGAACTGGAAGGCACCCCTATCATGGAGACGTCTTCTTAGTGCATCTCAGACGTTCGATGAACATGGAGAACGACTTGAGGGAAGAACTTAACAGGAGAAGAGGAGCAGCCTGGGCCGCCTTCGGGCCTCTGAAGGGAGCCACCGACCAACTGACGGACCCGGAGCTCCACTCCCACCTGTTCGACTCAACCGTTCTCCCGGCGCTCTGTTACGCAGCTGAGACTTGCGCCGACACTGTAGCCACGTCGAAAGCTTTACGGACCACCCACAGAGCGCTCGAGCGCAGTCTTCTGAAGATGACCCGACGCAAGCAACATCTAGTCGGACTTCGCACCACGGATATGAGAAGAATGTCCCGTCTTCGTGACCCAGCGGAATACGTTGCGAAAGCCAAACACCGATGGGCCGGTCACATAATGAGAAGAACAGACGACAGATGGACACTAAGAACATCGAAGTGGATTCCTCGCGAATCAAACGTCCCCGAGGAAGACCTCCAACGAGATGGGCAGACGTGTTCGTGGAACGGATGGACCAGCTGAGAAATCAGCTGTATACGATTTTTGCACCTGGAACTCGTGGACGCAGCCACCGACGTCAGCCAAGAAGATCGTGGATGTCAGAAGCGAGGGACAGGGAAAAATGGAAACTTCTGAGCTGGGGCCCGCACGTCACGTGAAGCCGGGCCATCTAAGTATCTAAGTATCTAAGTAATCTTCTGGAACTGCTCCTCAGAATCAATCGCTTGGGGGCTGGAATTTTTGACCGATAAGTCACATGAGTTTATGGTCAAACGAAGACAGTCCATAGAATGAGCCATTGGGGAGGGGGTCACTCCTAGTGCTGCAAGGTTCCGTCCAGAGGCGCCCGACCTATGCCGGAGACGAGACAGCGCCGCCAGCAAAGAAGTGGAAGCTTTAAGTGTCTTCGGCCAATAACCGGTGCATTTACCTGGGCAGGAACGAGGTCCGCTATAGCTCCACCCCCAACCGAATGCACCGTGTATCGATTGAAGAAACATCGTAACCTTAGGTAACGTGTTTTGGCACTGTCCCATCGCCGACAAAGCTCGAGAATCTGGACAGAGCCTAAGGTAAGCATGCTCAGCGGGAACCCGAATCTTCTCATAAGCCCACCTTGCTTGACATATCATATTGCAAGCATTTTTATAAGCTTTGCGATCGAGATTCTTGCACAGTAAATCAAAACTTACGATTTCGCCAAACTCCGTAGAAAAAAAACAGATCCCTAATCTAACATGGTATATTGTAAGTATGACGAAGTCTTCTTGTCCTATTTCAAAGTCTATGCCCAGGTCAAGCATCACTCTTGTTCTTCCCTGTATCTAAAGATGCGATTATGGACACGTCGTCATCTACCATGCCCAATTTGTTTCCAGATGAGACAAGCATCATTATCCGGTATGACATGTATTGCTAACCATGTATGCATCGTCAATGACGTTGCATGGGAACAGCAAACCACTTCTTTTGCTGATATCCCATAGAAGATAATCAAATTCTGCGCTTTTGTAATAACTGCAAAGTTTTCTCAGCTTTTAGAACCCACTCATATACGGAGAATTAAGTACAAACAAGTATTTCGAGCATTACATATTGCCAGGATGACTCGTTGAAAGATTGCTGAGATAATGGCTAAAGTATCTTTTCTTCAAAAGCTTTCAGATGGTATATAATACAGGGCTTATCAACAGTATCGCTTGCATCAGCATCTTTACAGTCTGCCCCAATCCTAACCAGGCCAAAATCGGCATGGCGGAAGTCCGCGCCGCGAGGGTTTCGCGCCACATCTGCGGCTAGCTAGTCTGCTCTCTCCTCGATCTCTTCACTCTCTGCGACAGCGCGCGTATGCAGCGCAATCCCCTAGCGCAGCGAGCGCGCAAATTCAGTCGACGGTTCGGCCTGATCCCGACTGGGGCAGACTGTACTCCCGCACTAGACTCTGCGTCTCTTCCGCGAACATGCTCTCTAATCACTTTCAATCGATTGAGGCTGCGCCTTTCCCACGCTCGCCTTGGGAAATGATTAGAGAGCATGTTCGCGGAAAAGATGCAGAGTTCAGCGCGGAGCAGAAATGCTGTTGCAAGCGACTCTGCGTTTGATAAGCCCTGCATGTGTGGTTCGCCTCCCACGACTTATGCTGGGGGGGGGAGGGAGGGGTGGAGGAGGAGGTTTTTACTGAGCCTTCCCTGGCGATCTGCAGCCAAGCAACTGAAGTGGGTGGGGCGGAGCTAGTGATGAAAGCTCCCCCACCCTTCACCCGCTAAGAAAATGTTGAAAACATCCTTTCTGTCATATTCGAAATTGCACTTCATCGCAAGGCTTATTCAGCGGTCTGCTGGTCATTTTACGGATTTCTGGGTATGCCATATGCTGTTATGTTATGCTAATCGAGAAATAGCCAGGAATAGAAGAGAAGTGCGTGGTATATAAGCTCGGTGAAGTTGTTACTTTGCTTATAGCCCATATGCAATAAACGTCAATCTTCGCGTCGCCTTCGCAGTGTAATGCCATTCTGGAAAGGATTTCGGAGAGTACGTTACAAATTACGACTATCGCACAGATATGCCTCAGCCGTCAATACTCTCGAACAATGTGATACCATTCTTAATGCTCTCGCGGAGTATGTTAAAAGGGAACCCAATTCACTATCAGATCTCTCTGACATGATACCTCTATACGACGAAGACAGGATAAACACGAGACGAGCTATACTCATTCAACTCATCCTACGCCAGACACATTTCGTCTCAACTTTGTAGATGCTTCCGTTCTGACATAGTTGGAACTACCTACATTTGATGGTAACCTACTAGATTTTCCAGATTCAATGCTCGATTAGGGGACGAGTGGCGTAGTTATATGAGGCGGGCGTAGGTATAACCAGATCCGACACATTTTCGATCTCTGCCCCTGGATCAACCAAGGCCTCTGCCCTCCGGGACCGGTATCTTTATCTTTCATCCTTTGATGCTCGATTTGCAACACTTGTCGCCAACAAGATTCAATTTGACGACACTACAAGATTCTCACTTCTGAAGTTATGTGTGCGCGTAAGGGCCTTACAATAAATCCATGGACCCTCAATGACCCCGAGAACTATCACTTTGCCATGAACATACTGAAGACACTTTATTATGACAAGGTAAGCGTCAACCCTTTTCACCATAAACTCCCTCTACGAGTAATAAGTCGGTTTATGATTGAATTCATACGACCACAGCGTTCCATCTCAGAACCACTCCACCTACTGACGTACTAGTTCGAAAGGACCCTCTGTTCGAAATGGAATACCACGCACGTCCTTCTATCCATCCAAAACCAACTCAAGGATTCCATGTAGCACTCAGCAGAATACCTCGGCTACGCAAAGTTTCAGGTGATAGGAAAAAATACCGTAAGTGCCTATTCTGCGACTTGCGACGAATATTCCACAACGAAAGAGAGTTCGATCAAGCAAAACGCCGAAAACTTTTTGAAAATTGACTTTCGACCTCTTACAGCACAAATAGATTGCACGTTAAAGTGCCGCTGTATGTTTTGCTCCAACACACCATTTCTCATTTCGATCGAATCGCTCTCAGACGGGTTCTAGCGCCTAGTCTCAACGATCACACTCTCACGCTCTCGACGTGCCGCCAAACTTTGATATCTTCTTTAGATCGAGGCTACAGAGGATGGATGCCAGCTGTAGTGAGCAGTGAGAGTGAAGTATCCTTGGAAATTCTGGTTTTCAGCGATGAAGTTTCAAATCGAGCTAATCATATCACTATCTGTTAAAGCACCACCACTTAGCCTTCAGACCATACCTCCGATACGTAGAGCTACGTACTCCGGTAACCTTCACGGTACTTTTCCGTTATCCGCATCTTTTTTTCAAAAACCGATATAGCTTCTTTTCTTGTATCAAACTCTATCATAATTTCACAGGAAGGAGTGTCAGCTTCTTGCCACGTGTCAAAAAAATTGACATGTTATTTATCTGTTCAACAGGAGGTTGTACGAAAATTTTGTTTAGCTTACCTACTATATGACTTCAATCCCTTTTCAATCAATAATGACCCCATTTTTACCCAACATTTTAAAAAATGAACATTAGCATTGTAAACTACGATGTGCAACGAACACATTAGATTTGCTCAAAATAGAAAGATGGGCAATTGTTCCATCACTGAAGCAGCAAAACAGTCTACAGTCAGATGCTTCAAGCAATCATCTATACTCTTTCCCGGCTAAATTCGCATGGCGGAAAATCTCAAAAAGGAAGACACTATTGAGTCATTGCTGAATGCGTCTAAGATGTTTCAATATACGTTTTCGATTGGTCCGCTTTCATAAGTAACTGCTATACATCTTTTGAATCATTTCCCATGCCCTGGTATATCACCGGAAATAATTTCGAAAAGAAAAACATGCCAAACTGAGAATAAACGTGCCGATTTTTACCTTGGCATGTGGCAGGAAGTCAGCCTTTATAGGGTCTATGAAAAAATTTCTAGACTAGAGTAAGTTTCCATGAGAACATCGTGAAAAAAATGGGTCTGGATAACGGAAAAGTACCACCTTCACTTTGAGCAACATGGAAGAGCACAACCTTCACTCAAAGAACGCAGAAGTGATCCAAGTATTTCATTCACATTCATCCCGATATAATTATGCTCTTGAGCATAATTATATCGGGATGAATTGTGAATGAGACAAGCGTAATGGGTAATATCTCAAAAATAGCAAAGCAGGCGGAAATATTGCGTTTTTTGACCTTTTTCACGCCAAAAAGAAGGTTTTTGTGCAAATTTCCACAAAATTCAGGGCTACCTTTTTTTGCTGAACTTCTTTGTAGACTATAATTGAGTTTTAAAAGTTCACAAAAGCTGTTGGACTCCAAATGAAAAGCGAGAAGCAGCGCTTAAATCTTACGCAGAGAATTTCCACGAAAATACTAGTTTATCTCGTTAAAGAGTGAATTTCAAAGCTTGGAACGTTGCCAGTGTTTCTAGTCGTGAGGTGACGATCAGAATGATATATAATGGTGCATGAATTCGATAAGATCTCGAGGAGATCTACGACTAGAGCCAAATGCCCCATCGGCTCTGATGTGTCTCCGCTGCCCGTCTGCGTCTCTGCGCGTTGCGCGCTACCTTGCTACCCCAAATGTGATTCACGGGTTTAGTCTGTTACCCTTTTCTTTGTTGTTCTGAGCTCAATTACGGCAAATATATACCATATCGAAGCTCTTGATCTCTACTTTCACGCTGACAACGTCCCAAAACCCCATTTTTGATATGAAAGAGAAATCAGGCAAAAACCATGTTTTCGAAACTCTGGTTTTTCTCTTGTCTAACTCTTTTCACGCGGTTTTTTCATGCATTCGGTAGATCTTGCTTCCGTCTAGAATGTAGGCAACGTCCCAGGGCTTACTTCTTTGATTATGGCGGTTTTTGTTTTGCGAAAATCGTAAAAAGTGCGTTGTTTAATCTTATCTCTTTCGCTGTGTTCGCAGCAATTTTTTCTTACTTGGATTAATTGATTAACAATGAGCGTAACAATCCAGACGACGTACCAAAAGACAGAAACGTCAAGGCGAGGTGAAACTTGAGAGGACGCATCAAAAACTTGATTTGGCTTTGCCGTGCATTTCGACTTGATAAAAAAGAAATTTAGCGCTCTCATGACTAATTCCTTCCTTGCTTATCTTCTTCTTCATAGTCGTTCACCACTTCCAAAACATGGTTATTGTCAAAACAATCATTAAAAAATGAGATTCTCCTCGTTCTCCCCGTGTTGTGGATTGCCTGGTCTTGGAGCGAAAATCTGCACTTTGAAATGCCGCCAAATGAAAGATTTCAAACACACTGCAGCGTTTCTAAGCGTTTTTGAGACTTTCTTGCGTTTGCTGCCTGTTTTTTTCTCTTTCTTGACTTCCTACAACAACCGCTTTTATTAGAAGCAGATATACAAACAACCTACACTTTTGACGTCCTGTCTCTAGACTATCGAAGGTATGCTTGCTTCAGATCTCGTAGAGTTGCAGTTGAGATCTGCATACCCAGACTTATAGAACTTCAATTTCACCAAATGCAATGTTATCATTAAAATCTTACTCGGCGGTTACTTCCTGAGTCGACTTACTTTATTCACAGTTCGTTATAAAAAAAAACTTATTTGTCAAAATCAGTAAGGTCGCACTATCTCTGACTTCTATACACGTTATTCAAGAAACACCTTTATTTGAAAGATTCATGCTGTTCTATTCATTGATTCGTGGCTCAATAGTCAAAAAACTTTTTCTCCCGTAGAGCTGAGACGTCATGCGTCCATGGCGTTTACGGCATTCGGGTGCTCGCAGTAGGTGATTGCGAGTTCCTAAAACTGCGGCTCCGTCGGTGGCATCACAGCGGCTTCACCACCACATTTTCTCGTCTTCATCGCTGGTGTCGATATAATTTTCTTTTTCGTCCTTTGGGGGCCACCACTCGAAGCTGTTGCATATCCTCAGCCATAGTCGAAGAGACCCTCGACGTTTCCAAAGGGGTTCTTATCGCGGCTAGCTTTGGACTCTGCTGCTCTTGAAATCAGACATACATTTTTTCTTTTCCGAACAACCTGCGCAAATCTTAGACGTGCCTGCTCTTCTTCTAAGTTTCTCAGTCTCTTTCCAAATTCCGCATCATAACAGTTCACAAGTTTTTCACAAGTTTTCTTGTCGAGCAAGACCCACCTGCCTGCGTTTCTTACGCAGATGTAGAATTCGATTGTGTCAACTCGCGTATTGTAGTTATGACCCTTGATGTTTGTCATCTTAGTCACCCTTGTTCGTATCCGAAAGAGCTTATGCAGTATGGTCACGTGTGATACGTACCAACATACCGGTTTCCCATTTTCCACCTTAATGCATCGTGGTATTCGCGTCTTTTTCATACAAAAACATTTCGAGGTTTTTGAATATCCTTGGAGCAACTTTGCCGGAGAAAATCTAAGCCATTGAAACTACTCGGTTACCATCATTCTCTGGAATGGTGATTCCATGTCTCTAGAAACTTTTTCATTCACTTTTCATTGGTGCTCTAGCATGAAAGTACTGTAAATCACATCTAGGTCATTCCGAAAAAAAAAACGCTGTGTTGTTCCACTTTTTCAAACAGATACTGCTTTTCGACATCGCTTCGGCGAAATTCATTAACGATACCTCCGTAGGATCTCTTTATCTGTAAGCAAAAACATGAAAATTGTCACGGACAAGAACGAAGTACGAGTAGCTATAATTTCGACGCCACGAGTTCGACGAAACTATAAAAGAAAAGGTAATATATACACACGTCATCCGCACTAATAAGACGAAGTCGATAATGACGTTCTTCTTCCAAAACCGCGAAAGAAAGACAAAACCTCGAAAAAATTTTTGCGATGTTACTGGCGTCAGGGAAGCAGACTGTTGAACTTCGCGTGCATAATCTCACCCCATCTTAATGTGAACAACGTTTTTTCTTCCACGTTTGCAGCAGACAACTTCAACAACATTTGAACACTTCTGATCTGTTGGGTTTGCTGTTTTCTGGTGTTTGGGTGCTGTCCGACTTGTTGTACTTGCTAACCTGCTTTAGGGGATCTGGTTGGTCTGAAACCTTGTTTTCTTGACTTCAGTTGTTTTGTGACTGTCGACTCTTTACATAGTTTGCTGCAGACCTTTTTGTAGAGTTGTACGATCCATTTGCACATTCGGGTAAGTGACAGTTGTTTTCCTGTTCATTTGACACTTTTGGTCTGTTTGGTTTGCTGTTTTCTTGTGCTTTGAGGGTGCTGTCTGGCTTGTTGTACCACCTGCTTCAGGGGGCCGATTCAGCTGCTGTTTTTCCGCCAGGTTTCGGCCACTTGGCTCCCCTGTTCAGGTTGATCTAAGCTTCTCTTGGGGTTGCATGACCCATTGTGTGTTCGGGTAGGTGTTAGTTGTTTTCAAATTATGTTACTACTTACCGCTTGTCTTTCCAGGGTTCCGTCTGACAGACCGTTTTAACTAATCGGTTTGACCGTTTAGTCCGCTGTTCAGCTTCTAATTCAGAAAATCCATGGTTGCATCAAATAAATGCTTATTGACAGTAGTCTGTTGTCTTTGTGTCTTATTTACTCTATGGTGTATAAGGTCAGGTACAACAGTCTTATGTCCTGATGTTAGCTCATGAGGCTTGATTATATCAGTTTCCGGCCTGCTGGCTTCAAGAGTTGGGCTTTAGGGGTGGTCTTCATAACCGTTGTGTTCGCTCAGTACACTCTGGTTGTGGCGAGGGTCCTGTGATCACCCCTTTGCCTCACTGTTTGCTCTCAGCTCGTCAGTGACACTTTATGCGATGTCAGAGAAGGTTGTTGCATTTTTGATCGTTCATAGTCCCCTATGCTGTCTTGTGTGGTGATGTTTGGCCTCATTCAGGATGCCTAAAACGGACAAAATAGAATGCACTTGCCCCTTATGTTCATCCTTAAAAGCCGTGACATTTTGGCGCCATCCTACAGATTACACATGATGAAGGAGACTGTAACTAATTGAACGAATAAACCCTACAATGGATTCTATAGTCACAACAATAAGCATACAGACGAAGTTTGAGATTAACAGGGTGGTACTGCTTCATTATAGAAGTGTTGATTTGTGTGCAATGAAAGAAAGAAGCACAAATGCATTTTTACGAAGAGGACGAATGTACAATAAAGTCCAAAATAAAGCGGGAGAGTGAGGAAGCGATGATGTAAATAAAAGTGACCTAGGCAATCAAAATTTACTACAGGCGAAGGCGGTTAATCAAGTGCGAAATACGTTTAATGTTTGAAATGTTGTGCAATTGCATGACTTCGTGTTGAGGTATGCACGCGGACGACTAATGAGCGACTTATCCGCCGATTCCAGCCGCTAATTAAGGTGAGTACTTGCGAACAGGAATCGGACATTGGTGCACGCTGCATAATCGGGGCACTGTCAACGCTCATGCTGGCGCAGTGGTGAGTTTTTTCGTGATTAATTTCGGAAAGAGATTGGGTTATAATGGCAGTATCACAGCTCAGATATACAATATGGCAGCATGCAAAGCGTACGGAGCGTATGCAGCGGATGCTACGTACGTCACGCAATGCTGTGTTGAGTTGTGTTCCTCTACTCCCATAAGATGATGAATGGCGCACGCCATATTTGATCTGCTTGATCCGCTTCATCCATCTCGCCATTGGTCAGTTTACTGATTTGACCAATAGCGAAGTAGATGAAGCGGATCAAGCGGATAAGCGGATTAAGTATGGCGTATGCCTAAGTGTGAAAGCGGACCATAAGACAAATCATTGAGTGTTGTTGGATGGGCCAAACAGAGCTTGCAAACATTTTGCTACGAAGCACGCATCTTGGCACCTTGCCAATTACGTTGTTTCGCAACTATGCACTTTTTTGACTCTCCCACTACTTTGACCTTTCTTTTCCTGGTCATCTTCCTGTCCTGGTCCTTGTTCCTCATCTCTGCATACGAGGTTTTAGCCTTCATCCACTTCCTCCACCAATGTCGCTTATAGAATACCTTAGCCTAAGTGACGTGTTAGTCCCTTCCTGGCCCTTTTTGTGAAAAAATGGCTTATTTGGCCTAATTTTGCGCTTTTCTCCTGAGTATCTTTCCTATCCGTGTTTCAGGTCAACCAGACGAACGTCTGCACAGTAACACAAATCACAACACAACACAACTCATATTACGCGAGGTAGCAAGAGAAGGAAGTGACCGTCGATGCAAAGTCAATGAAGAGAATGAAGGGAAGCGAAGGAAAAACATCAGAGAGGCTTATCAGTTATTGTGTTAAAATATTCATGGATCAAAAATTCATACCATTTGCAACGTTCCGCAAAATATTTTTTCAGATCTCGTTTCCACCCTTGGTCGGCCCAAGTTTGTTGATAAACTCTCTGAGTTTTCGGTGTACTCTGCTCCTTACCTCCATTTGTATTTGCGACCCTATGTATCTGGCTCACTTTGTGCGCATCTCATTCTGCATCGAGGCTGTGGACAAGCGTGTGGCTTTCTGAGTTATGTCGGTTTGTTAGCGGAGTGCGCTTCTGTTGTTGGAGCTGTCTTGCACAGCGATGCATCAGAGGACGACGCCAAAGATAAGGTTAAAGGCACAGTAGGGTCAGAATTTCAACGTGCGCCGATAAGCCCCCCTCCCTCCAAAGCGGATGGAAATCACTTTGAATGCAACAACATACTATCACAGTGGCAAAAATGATGTTTAAGAAGGACTCATTCCGCGAATATATACTGATTATGCCACAAGAAACAATCATCATTTCTGAGGCAAAACGGAAGTTGAATTGATAAACATAATATACCAAAAGTAATAGCACTGTAGGTAACAAAATCCACAACAAAGTGAGATAAGTAAGTTCTAGACAATTGATAACTGAACGCAACAAAGCGACCCTAGATAGATTTCAGTCAGGTGAAACTGGCTGTTGAAAAGTCTCATTTCTTTGCCAAGAAAAAACTAATTATTTCTGTGCCACATCGCTGGCTGATCCCGCGGTACAGCCAGTACAGTCCTCGCACGCATTAGGGCCGAGCTAGACGAAATTCTCTCTGCAGTTCTTCCTCCAAAGCGAAACAACGTCTCCCTCGGCACTAGCAGCTTACCCGTAAGCAGTTCTTGACAACTAGGCTAAGTGAGCTGCAATCTCTTGCAGGCCTTGAGCAGTCACTTCCACAACGGAGTTAGCCACCTCATGCTGCCAGCACCGGGTAAATCGATAGAATCTTCTGCACGCTTTGCCCCTTCTGCACATATTGGTCCTTCTTCCAACTTTTTCTTGGCACATAGTTTACATCTTCTGGACAACTTTCTTGACTTATAGCAACTTTCTTGTCCTTTATTTCTTTTCTTCGCTGATTTGACCTTGACGTTGCTGTTCCTAACTGCGAAACTGTTTTCTTCCGGAGTCGAATGCATTGCAGCTCGATGTTGACTGCATAGAGTGCAATCGCACTTCATACGTGTGAACCCTTGTGATACTGGGTTATAACTCAGTATATCTGAATAGCTGAAACTAGCTCAGTCAGCAACGCCCATGTCAACCCCCAAATAAGAGCCGTCTGCGAGCAGTTTATGATCGACTGGCCTATGAGAGGACAGCTCTCGCACACCACTGAGTGAAAAAAACGTTGTAAAGCAACTTCGCAACTAGCAAAAATCTTTACAAACTTTTACCTTTCAAAGAATGAGTAGTGACCATTGCAGATAAGGTAAAATGGTGGTTCTCATGATGAATCTTCGACAAACTCTACTTGCAGCCGCACTTATTCGACATAGATACCGGTACCTGTACCAGTGCGTTTGGACAAAGTTTTATACCTACAAAGAAAGCAAATCGAAGGTAGTTACTATGCGGCCTTCATAACAACCAACTTTACAGCTTCGCTCTAGGCGTCCAAACGTTCCAAGTGACCAGAAAGAAGACGAAGTCAGTCTCAAATGCGCAGTGTTAGAAAAGAACTGCAGAAAGAGGAATTGTATCAAGAGTTTTCGGCCGAAAACAGAAGGTGAAGTGCCAAAAAAGCGCATCAATGAGCATCGAAATTGGAAGCTAAAGCACGAACCAGATATACGATAGCAGAAGATGAAAAACTAAGTAGGAATAGGTACAACAGTCTAAGAAATGCCCGCCCCACGAACGAGTATATATCGTTATCTTCATCCATATCCTGTTTCTGTTTCAGTTTTTCGTTTTTAACCTGTCCTGTCATCTTGTTGGTTATGTTTACGCTTTGTTTACTGTCATTTACTGTTAGTATGCTTTATTGCTAGATATTATTTGTTACTCTCCATGAGGATTTTTTATGTCGTTTTCCAATTTGGAATTGCATGACTATGAGTATCATGCATGATGTTATCCGAAGAAATCTGAGCAAGCGGCTGCTACTCGATTAGGTCCAAACTTTTACTATGCTAGCGTCTTCTCAAGCAAAGCTGATTGCTAATTCATGGAGTACATTCAAAGATTCCGACGTCATCGCATTCCGACGTCCGGAAACAACAGAAAAATCTGAATATCCCACCCGGAGCTGCGTTTCGCATACAGCCCCTAGTTGTTTACTTTTTTCTTCCCTTTAAAACGATGTACAAGTGCTTCATTCCTCTTGTGGTCACACACGATCTTGATTTCGTCGTCTACAATCGCTACGCACATAATCAATATTCAGTTCCTCGGCAGGATTTTTTAGCGTACTGCTGGTATGCGCGCGGTACCCGCTGTAATCTCAGTTCCCAAACAGCGCCAAAGACCCATCACTGTAAGCAGTCAGTTCAAGCTTGTATGATGTTGCCATGAAGCCACTATCCCCGTTGCCGTCCAGCCATTGCCAGTGATATCGGTCCCAGTGAAGAGGAGCAGCAGCAGCCTAGACCTAAAGCTAGTGAGGAGGGAAAAAAGAAGGATAATCGAGTAGAGGAAGGAAGATGAGACGACAGAGACTTGATGATCATACGGTCCCTTCTTCCCCTTTGCCCTCCCCCCCCCCCCCCTCTGCCCCTCCGCTCTCTCCATTAGGCCTAAGGCATACCTCTTGCGATTTCGCGAAGTCGCCACATCCTCGCGACTTGGCGATTTGCCAGATGTCTAGAGATTAAGCATGCGAGGCTCTTAGATGCATGGGTGCGTAGATTCCGTAAATTGTAACAAACGCTGCAAGTCTGGCCTAAGCAAATTGCGTTTACGACCAGCTATGGAGAGTCGTTGCAGTGCCAAATCGCGCGGCGACTAAAATCGCGTGAGGTATGCCTTAAGGGCCAGGCATACTTCACGCGATTTCGGTCGCCACGCGATTTGGCAGTTCGCCAGAAGTCTTCAGATCCAATACTAACAAACTGCACATGCATAGCGTGTATGACTTACGTGGATCGATAAAATGCCTTATCTCCTGTACATTTAAAACGTGCTTACAGTGAGTTATGGACAGTTGGAATATTGCCAGATCGCGTCGCGACTGAAATCGCGTGAAGTATGCCCAGCCCTTTAGGCCTTACATGATCACGAGTATCGCAGAAGGATCATACATCCAATATAATCCACGCTCCCGTATTTGCCAAACTACAAAAAACCGGTTCATAATTGTACGAACACTTCATATTTTGCCGTTTCCCGGACTTTTGAAAGAAATGCAAAAAACCATCCATACCACGTGAAAGAGCGTAGCCCGAAATAGTATGCGCAGCACAAAAGTGAAATGCGATATCAGTCTTGGGGAAGTATTGTGCGCCGAGCACTTTTTTGACCGGTTCATGATTATACGAACACCTCAATCAGAGATCTTTTTTCATTTGAAGCTGCAACCCTTAACATCCAAAATCCCATGTAAGGCTACGACCTAAAAGTCTTAGATATCTATTACGCACTGGATCTGATAAACTATGAAAAGGGGAGCTTCATCCCACTTTCATAGCTCGAAATGGCTGCGGACCAAGTCGGCTCTACAGATATGTTACATACAAACGATGCATTTGCCACATCATCGAACCTCTGCGAACAGCAGAAGTCGAGTTTTGAGTCTCAATAGTGTGTCAACCCTGTGATGAGTTTGGGGCTGGGTTGGCAACTGGGACGATTACGTCAATATTTTTTGAGCGTTAAACTGCACATTTATTGATTCGTCATTGCTTCGTTTAAGCTGAATAAAAGGTTTGAAATATTGATAAAGCAGGTATTTCTGCAGCCGACTTGGTCCGCAGCCATTTCGAGCTATGAAAGTGGGTGAAGCTCCCCTTTTTATATTTTATCAAGTCCGGTGTGTAATAGATATCTAAGACTTCAAGGTCGTAGCCTTACATAAGATTTTGAATGTTAAGGGTTGCAGCTTCAAATGAAAAAGGTCTCTGATTGAGGTGTTCGTATAATTAGAGCCAGTCAAAAAAGTGCTCGGCGCACAATGCTTCCCCAAGACTGACATCGCATTTCACTTTTGTGCTGCGCATACTATTTTCGGCTACGCGCTTACACGTCGTAGAAATGGTTCCTTGCATTTCTTTAAAAGTCCGAGGAACAGCAAATTAGTGTTCGTATAATTATGAATCGATCTTCATAAGAGAGTAGATCGCGCATAAGAGTGAAGCGCAGATACACTCTAAGCGGGAATAAGCCAAGTTTCTAGCCGTCAACTTCAAATAAAACTGAGGTTTGATATAAGTGGCATGCTAAATGCTCGAATAGTTGCCAACAACAGATGCGACAATTGACCCGACAATACGACATGCAATTACAGAACACGAAGGCAATTTTAGAACAAACACTGAGAATGAATTTACAGATCCACCCCGGACATAGCTTACGGCGAGCTTAAATGGAAGAATCATTATTAATCGGTTCATGGGTTGCATATATACATGCACAAGTGGCGTACCCAGGATTTCGGCTCGGGGGGAGGGGGGACAAAAATAAACAAGTCACTTGCACATTTTTATAACTAATGTAAGTAACTTTCCCCCCGCCCTTCCCCTCAGTACGCCACTGACATGCACATATGTAAACATGGTTTTTCAAAGCGTTTTCTTTCCATTTGTACTGTTCGTTTTCCAATTGTATAATAAATGCATATTACCTGTAAAAATAATGGAATGTATACACCAATCAACCCTCTGGTGGCAGCACACGAGTTCGGAGAATTGTAGTCTGCCCCAGGTATGGACTGAGCAACGCCAGCCAGCAGCTTGAGCCCATTGCACCCCGCGCAAGACGCCGTAGGTCAGGCCCGGACTAGACGACAATAGTCCTCAGTTGAAAAGTTTGACCTAGTAATTCGGCAGCAAAGAAGAGTGCGGTGTTTTCGGGGCAGCAAGCCTCCTCCCCTCTCTCTGTATTTGTCTCACCCTCTCCCTCCCTGGGAGGCCTAGCCTGATGACTCGGCGCAAAATTATGGAGGCGCAGCCGGTTTTGCTAGCCGGCAGTCTCATACATCAAGTATGACGCACGCCTTGATGGAGTTTCTGCTCAAGGAGGATTATCTTACTGTGTGAGGCAGCAGGCGCCCGGGATTCCTGCCATCCCATAAAGGAGTTCCCGCTGAACCTAGCGAACCTCCGACTAGCCAAGAGGATAATGGCGCTTGAGTACAGCTAAGGTGCCACCATGAGTTTGGAATCCCAGCTGGACCGTTCTGAGATGGCATGCCTAGACCAAACATTGAACGTCTATACAGTTCACGCCCAAGGGTTGCAAACTTTGGGATGGAGCGCATCAGGAGGGACGGCAGCGCATCCACGCTTACGGAGCGTCAAAGCGGCTAGGAGATCCAATCTTGCTCATCCCGATAAACGAAATGGCAGTCAGGCCCATATCCGAGCATGAAAGCATGTTTGCTTTGAGGTAGGGGAGACATGCAATCCTTTTCCCGAACGAACACGCAGTGGGTAGTCATAGACCAGGGTTACAGGAGCATAAATGACAAGGCCGATCTGATGGGGACATAGGTCACGAGCACAATACACCGAGTGAAGTGCAGGATCCACCATGAGCGTACTGCTGTAAAATGCACAGTGGAATATTCCCTTTTCTCTCCTTCCTCACCATAATCAGCAACCACAGGAGGATCTCATCATTATACGTGGTCCGAAGTGCCCAATCTTGCCACAAGCATTACAGAGCTGGATTTATCAGAAAAGGCAGTTTGAACAACACCTCGCTGGACAAATCTAAGCCAGCCACTTGCCAGCTGAGCTCCATGACCAAGAGGCCTATTACAATCAGCAGTAACTATAGCTTGAGCTCACATGAAACCGTAAAACCAGACCCATCTCAGCTATCACCTCGCTCACTTAAGCCACTCGGTCTCAGTGGGACCGAGTGGCTTAAGTGGGAGTGGCCAAAAACTGAACAGCCCAGAATCGAAGCGAGTGGGGCAAAGAGAAAGAAGAAGCACACTAAGGGTATGAACGAAAGCAGAGGAAGGGGACGAATAAACTAGTTGATTTTAGAAAACACGTGGCCTTTCCTTCTTAGCCTCACTCCCCCCCCCCCCCTCACCCCTTGCATGGCAATAAATAAGCAAAGAATGATCTCAATTCCTGCAAAACATTTCCATATTTGCCATAAACTACACGAAAGGAGCGACACAAAAGAACATAACGAGTGACAACATCCAGTCCAAGCGGAAATAAGCCGAGCATTCTGGACGGCTCTTTAGATGAGACAATTAATTCGACAAAGTGACACACAAATCGCATTTCAGACGCCAACCTTAAACGAAACATCCAACTCGACAAAATGAAATACTAATACAAAACGCGAGCCTAAGTCTAGAACCGACACAGAGAATGAATGAGCGGAGTCCATCCCAATTATAATTCATGGCGCAGTTATATACATACGTTTCTCGTCTTTCATAGTTTTCAGCCCTATTGAAAACCGTAAAAAATGCGTACTAACCAGGCCGCAGGTGCAGCACACAAATCGGCAAGGTACCGCATGGTTTGCTCTAGAAATAAAATAAGCTAGCCCAAAATTCAGATCATAAGTTGAAAACTAAACCAACCCCTGGGCATCCTTCACTACACAAACTCAAACCCCAGAGCAAGAGCATCCCAACGGAATTCGGGTGTATGTCAGAAGGCGCGATTTTCATTGCCAGATGGACACCAAATAGCACATATTAAGTGTCTTATATAAAATCGTAAAAGCATCTAAATTTTAAAAGGAGGTGAATTAGGTAATGGCTTGGGTTGTTCAATCTAACTACCTTGAAATCAATTCAAAACAGCAATTTTGAAGGTCAAAAAACATGAAAATGCAGTTAAGAACAACTTCGTAAATATTTCAGTCCGTCTTCCAGTAAAAAGCCACCAAACTCAGCGAGTGATAACCATAGACAGATAGTAAACCAATGCTCTATATCTGGTACTTTTGGAAGACTTATGGCACTAAACTGAAAATCTGAGCTGGTGACAGCCGAATCGGGCCTTTTGACCGTCTCCCACGAAATTCTTGCCCAAAGAAGATTGCAACAATCAACTCAATCCAGTGAATGGTACCACAATCACCTTTGAAGTCATCCCCCGATAATCACTTATCAATTGAGCAAAGAAAGAACAGCGCACCAGTACACGACTATAAGGCACTATCGTGACACTGGGATCCCAGGCAGACCGCCCCATGATCGTATGCCGAAACGCAACCTCAGGCGTTGGCACATCCCACCTGACAGCCATACTCTAAGAATAAGGCAATAAGAGCCCTGTTTTCAACGTAGCAAAATGGCCTGTAAGAGTAACCACTATACTTACCCCAGGACTAGGACTGTGGCTAAACCCAGACGCGAACGTGAAAACGTGTTTCCTTGGAGTTACATGCAATCAAAATATTGCACGGACGCACAGCATACTATATGAATTAGAGCAGCAAACGTGAAAAACGCTGACTCGAGAATAATAATCAATTCAGCATTGACAACATTATGTCTAGAATACGATACACGTTCCAAGAGGACACAATTCAGTGGATATCGCCTAGAGCCTTATTGTATGTCATTCCATTTTGCTAGCGCTATTAACAACTTTACTATTATGATACAGTGGAAAGATGATCAATGGGAACAGAGTTCGCGAAAGCCAGGGATCAGATCAGACAGATGCACACTCACGAGGCAAAACCGGAAGAGCGGGACAGACTGTGAACAAATCATGATTGATTAGCCATAAGAGGACAGCAGCCCCTAACCGCAAACAAATGATTAAATCAATGCTGTGTAGCCACAACGGTGACGTAGGCCCGTAGCCCCCTTTAGGGGATCTACTTTGAGGCGGACCTGAGTTGATCGTGGGGCGCCTCAGTCCAGCATCCGGCGAGCCATTGATCTGATGCGCATTGCTTTTCGGGTATAAAAATCTTGCGCGCTATCAACGAGGAAACACCTACATCCTTTGCGCAGATTTGGTCAAAGGGGTATGAGATTGGTGCTCAACCCGCACGACCGTGGTTCGGCACCGGCCAGTGCCAAATTTTTGTGCATCACTGAGCAATCTTCGATAGCGGCCACTATCGAAGAAAATCGATGACGGCCGCTATCAAGGAATCTACAAGCCAAAAGAATGCACAAAACAAAACTGCGTTTTTTAAACCAAGATTTCGTCAAAATTGAGGAAGTAGGGACAAAATAGAATGGAAATAAACAAAGAGATTGTCGCTCTTAGTAGCTTTCGTAGAAAAAAACCTAAGCAAACTTTGCAAAAAGGAAAAGACCTATTCTTCTGTTTTTTGCCGAAATCAGCTGTTCATTGATCCTTTCCTTTTTGGGCACCGGCAGTGGCGTACCCAGGATTTCGGCTCGGGGGGGGGGGGGCGCGACAAAAATTTTTTTCTAAAGAAGGTGAGTGGCGTTAGCCACGCACTCCGAAAAAATTTTTGGGGTGCTTCTTAAAACTTTTGCGGGTCCCCGACCCCTAAAATTTGGAAAAAGGGGGCGTGGCGTCAGCCACGCCCCCGAAAAAAATTTTTTTACAGGCTAATTAGAATTTTTAAAAATTTTTAAAAATTATTTTAATTATTTACAAAAATAAACAAGTCACTTGCACATTTTTATAACCCATATAAGTGACTTTCAAAAATTTCGCGACCCATTCTCGGGGGGGGGGACGCGCGCCCCCCCCCCCCCGCCCCCCCCCCCTCGGTACGCCACTGGGCACCGGTATTGTGCAGTTTTGCGCGTTCTTGTACCGCAGCAACACGTCAAATAAGATGTCCCGTAAGTTACTCACGAGCAACTCACGGGATTTTTCTCTGCGTCTCATCCTTTGCACAATATTTCGGTTAATTCATCTCAAAATCGACGCTGCTCTTACGGATTTCAGGTAAATTCATCGCGGCACCTGCCCTGACGCTCACCCGTCAGATCAAGTCGCATTCTTAAGCATGTGAAAGTGGCCGCTGGTCAGTTTATCTTAAATGCCTCAACTCAGTCGCTCAGTTGAATTCATCTGAAGTAAAGTGGGTTTACTACGGGCCATAATCACATATCTTAAGGAGTAACACCCCAACTCCGACAGTAACACGGGACAAACCCGCAGCGAAAAGTCCAGTCGTGCTTAGTAGCAGCATGAGCAGCAGTTCATTGGAGCCTGACACGTTTTATCTGCCAGCTACAATCGAAGCTGAGCCACGGACCAAGAGGAGTGAGGACTGACGCCTCGACTTTGCAGTAACACGGATTCTGAAATCCGCAGTGGAAAACTAGCCTTACCCAGCAGCAACCCGAACACTAGTCCGTCGGAGGGTTGAAACCAGGCCTGTCTTAGCCGTCGATCGCAGCCAAATACAACACATGAAGGGTTAAAGCCAAGGTCGAGCGTGGGGTGTGGCACGCCACATGGGGAGGGGGGGGTCGTAGTGAGGGAGAGGGAAGGGGGAGGGGGAACTGTTATCGAGAGATGATGTTACTGATGATAGGTAGAATAGGGAGAGCAGGGTTCCTTCCAGGTGAAGGGGCTCTTGCTATTTCCGATCTAGAAAAGTGAAGAGGTAACTGAGCCTTAAGATGAATGCTCAGCAAACGTACATGCCCAATGGGAGCGGAAGTGAAAAGAAGGAAATAAGTGGCACAGAAAGATGTGATATGAAGATTTTCTTAATGTTGAGGCTTTGGAAGGTCATCCAACAGAGACTTTTTTTGACTCAGAAAAGCTCTATGCTTCATCACTCGACATACCATTCGAAGCTTCGAACATACAGAATCGACGTAAACCGTCTCTATTTCCCAGCTCTCCTGTAATTCAGATATAAAAAACGCATCAGCTGATTTTATGCAATCACTTTGCGCTCCCTTTGTGAAGAAAGAGGAAAGCTGGAAGAACGGAGAAGGTCTACGTCTACTGGCGAAGTCTTGCTCTTTAGGGTTAGACAACTGTGCTTCATCCACTCGTTGCATTAAATTTCCTCACTAAAACACACATGTTTTTTAAAATGCCATGTATCTCTGAGTAGAGGGAAGCAGGAGAAAAAGGCACAGTCCACGTCGAATCGCTGTTTTGTGAGCTTTCTAATGGTATGTAGGTTCTGAGTAAAATAGCTCTTAACTTTTCAAAAATGAGGTGGAGATATTTACCATTGGCTTGACCACCCCGCTCTTGGTTTGTATGGGTCGCCGGAGCAAGATGCATACCTTTCGATGGCTAAGAACACGAGTAATCGACGTGAACCGTCTCTTTTTCCTAGCTTTCCTATGAAACAAAATATGAGCAGTTTTATCTAGCTACGATATCAGCCAATCTAAGTAATTATCACATGCGTCATTTTTGAAACCAAGAAGGTGTTTTCGAAGTTTCATACATGATTCGTAAGCTTGAGAAACGTTTAATCTAATTGCTCTTTTATTTGTTACTAGCTGGCTTACCCGGCTCCGCCCGGCCCTGTTAAGACACTATGATGAACTCATCCCTATTCCAGTACAACCTTTCCTGTGCCCACGCCTACATGCCAATTCACTATTCCCGCGGTTTTAGTAATCAGCATGCTTGGCCTCCCTATGTCAACTCCCAGTCCCGTAGCTCAGACTTTGCAAATAATCGATAAAATCGATGTCGATGATGACGAAAGGTAGCCTATGACATCCGCTCCGCTCCGAAATGTATGTGTGTCGAGTTTGGTCCGGAACGGTTCGTAGAGATGGAATTTTCTACTAAGAAACTTTTTTACAAGGCTAATTTGGATTTTCAAAAATTTTCAAAAATTATTTTAATTATTTACAAGTAAAAGCAAGTCCTCTGCATATTTTTATAATGTACTAGCTGGCTTACCCGGCTCCGCCGTATGTTCCGAATAAAAAATTCCATTTCTCAACCGATCCGGACCGAACTTGGCACACATACACTTCGGGCCCCGGCGGGTGTCACAGTCCACTTTTCGTTATCGACCGATATCGATTTTATCGTTTTTTTGCAAAATTTGAGCTACGGGGCTGGGAGTTGGCACAGGGGGGTAATCGAGCATGCTGATCACCGCCGTGGGGGTGATCAGCATGCTCGATTACCCCCCTGTGCTCAAATTTTGCCAAAAAAACGATAAAATCGATATCGGTCGATAACGAAAAGTGGACTGTGACACCCGCCGGGGCCCGAAGTGTATGTGTGCCAAGTTTGGTCCGGATCGGTTGAGAAATGGAATTTTCTATTCGGAACATACGTACATACAGACATTCAGACATACAGACATACAGACATACAGACATACAAACAGACATTCAGCTTTATATATAAGATATATTATTCTCTTTAGTAAAAGGAGATAAGGTACAATTCTTTACAGTAAACATGCATCCATCACTAGCATCCAGTCCAATTTTCCACTCTTGCTCAACTCTTTTTTGCGTACTTGACGCAGTCCTACTCTCTCTACTACCGGTACATTGATAACTGCATCATCGTCTGTCCATTTCAAACGGAAAAGGACACGTGCTTTACCCTGCTCAACAAGCAATCAGCTGACATCCGTTTTACCAGGGAAGCGCCGAAAGAGGATTGGCTACCATTCCTCAACGTTCAGATCTGCTTGAGGAGAGGGGAGTGTAGAACCAGGTGGTACAGGCAACCAGTAAGAACATTGTCGTGCATTACTCCTCAGCGCACCCTATGAGCACCAAACGCAGCGTCGTCGGTAACTTGCTTCGCACAGTTAGGGCGGTGTCGTCGGAGGATGATCTCAAAGCCGCTACTATTAGTAGGGCACTCCAGGTAGCGCAGGCTAATGGGTACCCATTCAAGAGGGAGCGAGGAAGCCGCATCAACAAGTACGTGACCAGGATGGTAGTGATGTAGCATTCTGCCTCCCCTTCATTTCGGATGAGTTCAGTAAAGTCATCAGGGCCTGCGTACGAAAATCGGGACTGCAAGACTCACTCAGAGTCGTTGAGATTCCTCCTGCTAATCTTAAGCAACGTCTAGTGCGCAACAGGGCACATGACCAAGCATATAGCGTTCCTGATTGCGTCATTTGCGCAACAAATAGTGGGGATTGCATGCGCTTTGGTACGGTTTATCTCATTACTTGTAAGCTATGTGGGGAGGAATATGTGAGAGAGACGGGAAGGCCTTTATGTGTTAGGATCAGGGAACACATAGACGGGTGCGAAGATCAAGGCTATCAACCCAGGGCTCGACATGAGGTGGCTTTTCGAAGACGCAAAAACGAAGTCCCCCTTGACTTTTGCAAAATTTTACGAAATTCCTTTTGACATTAAATCCTAAACGTAACAAAATTAGAAAACGAAACGTCGACAAAAATGTAGCCTAAAATGTGTGTTTTTTCCCAGAAAAACGATATTCCCTTTGCTTTTTGTCCCAAAAACGATACCCGGCTTGCTTATAAGCTATCTGTGCCGAGCCCTGCTTTAGAATATTGAGATTTCGAAATTCCTGGTACCGGTCATACGCACTTGAAAAGTCATGAATGCGGCAATTTTTTGCAGTTTTGCATACACCGCCAAAAAATTAGCTGTAAGAAAGAGAAAGGAACTTCGAATGAGATAGTACTTAACAAGGGAGGTCCGATTAGTCGAAGTGGCTTTCCAAATGAGTCTTATACCATTTTGAAGAGCATCAAACGTGATTAGAATCTGATTCCATTATCTGCAGCGCCTCTGCCTGCCGAGTTATGAATATTCTCTTGGTGCGAAAAATGAACTTATAATCCAGGTAAAGTCAAATTTTGCGGTTTTTTTAGCGTTCAAATAGAGCATGTTGAGTATGAGTGTTTTTGACAGAAGGTATTGTTCAAAAGGTTCTGACAATCAACATTGGACCATTTGAGCAATTTCGACGAATTTTGTTCTAATTATGCATTCAATCTCAAAAACGCTCATAACTCGACGTCCAGAGGCACTCGGCAGATAACGAGGACCAATTTGGAATCAGCGTTCAACATTCTTTATAGGCTATCAATTCCATGCGAAAAAGCCACTTCGACCAAAGGGATCTCCCTTGCAAGTCGCTTACTTGTTGATGATCTGCGAATTTTCTAACACCGGATATGAATTGATCACTTCAGAAAATGAATTACAGAAATCTCCCAATCAACCTCTGGCCAAGAAATTTTCAAGGCAGTCTCCACCTCACGTTAAGGTGAATTTCTTCAGAGACCGCGCGATTGCCACAAATAGCATATCAATCAGGACCTCACAAAGTCTGTAGTTTTTTTAGTAACTTGCAACACAAAAAATATACAAAAAACAAAACAATAAAAAATGAAATGAATATAATTCTGGAATCAAATTAAGAGTATAATAATGGCACAAGACTCAAGACAGGCAGACCAAGAAAAAAATTCTGCAAAGCAGAAAACGGGATATATTTAGGGCTTTCTTCCTGGTTAAAAAGCAAAAGGTACAATTCTGGACTGAAATAATAAGGGGTATAAAATAATTAATTAAATAGCTTTTTCAGTACGATTAGTCGTGTCCTTTAAAACAGAACGCTTCAAATATATTTAGTATTGCGGAGTGCCACTGATAAGAAAAACCCCAAGCAGGTTAGATATTAGAATAAAACCATAGCAGTATGTTATAGACGTTTGACGTAAATTCGATTTTGAGGGTGATCGTATTTTGTTGTTTTTTGTTGTTTTTTATTTTTTTAGCTTGTATAATTTTTGTATTGCAAGTTACTAACAGACTAAAGATTTTGTGAGGTTCTTGCAATTCATCCTACTTCCTGATCATTGATATCTGCAGCTGATTGATTAACATTCTACTTCCATTTTGTTTATTTGTTTGCATGTTGTGTTTTTTTTGCTTGTTGCTCTTGTTTTTATTTATTTTACCTCTGGTTCGTTGGTCTCTTGCCTTCTCTGCTCTCTTGCCTGGTCCCTGTTCTTTTATTTAGATGCGCGTGTCAGCACGTTTCATTGGAGATAGAAATAAAGGTTCTGATCGATATACGATTTGTGGCAATTGCCGGTCCTCTAATTGTAAGGGAATTCTCGCACCTTGATGAGGTGCGAGATTGCTGTGAAAAGCTGTTTCCGGAGGTTGTAGACTACGAGAGCGCCCTTATGATAGCTCAGTGACTTCGCTGATCTCTGCTCTGGCGACTGCTGCAGCATAGCGTGGCCGCCTGGGTAGCAACTGCTACGCACCCCTTCTGGAAAAGTTTCTGAAGCATAATTGGTATGAGGGAGAAGAGTTGAATCTCAGAGCACTTCTTCACTTTTGGCCGACTGGCTGCTTCCGACTTTTATCAACGAGTTCAGTTGTTATGCGGATAGCATGCACTGTTATATACTCCATATCTTGCTCACGTCTGCGAGCTTGGCCCATTTACTAAACACGATTATCTCGCTAACCAACCGTATTTTAGCCTACTTACCATGGACGCGTTGTAACCGTTCTAAATGGAACCATCGCAGATTGTAATATTTGAAATGTTGGCAGTATTTGTAGTATCACCTGTGAGCCACTTTGCCCTAATTCCGTAATTTTGGCTGTTCCACCGTGCAAATACCAAAACATTGCTATATTTAAAGTGTTTAAGGCGTACAAGGTGTTTCATGAACTTGTGGTCAGAGCAGCGAGAAGCTACTGGACCCAAGGCCAATTCCGTGCTTTTGACCAACCTATCTTAAACCTATTAGTAGTGTAGACTATCCATAACCCATGCATTGGAGAACCCACTTTTTCAGCTTTCGGTAAGTTGTGCAATTTCTAACAAACGTAACTTACCGTAAGCGCTTTGCAGGCACCACTGAATGAAGTGAACAGCACTCCATCTGCGCGCCAAAAAATTCATTGTACCGAGTCTCACCAAAATCTAGAACTTTGGCTCTTCCATAAACCTACCGTAACCTAAAGAAAATGCGTATTTGTAATCGGCACCCCCGAATATCTTCCCCCTCACCCTTAAGCACAACTCGACAAACTTTTGAATTCTCGTGCCAACCACTGCCCATACCTCCCTCATGCTATCCTTAAACTACGAGCCAAAATGTGCTCTGGTGAGCTTTTCTAGCAAGACTTGTCCACTCCTCTCTCTTGACACACTTTTTTTGTCGAACTCATTGTCACAGCTAATTCCGAGCTTAATGGGATTTGAAAATTGGTGATAAGTGAAAGTTACGATTGCTAGCAACACCATCAATATTTATGCGATCTTTCTTATAGAATGCCCAACAAGTCCAAATTCTTATAGCACAAAAAATCATCGTGCATAGATTTCTTTGTACACAGCATAACATTACATAACATAAGGTCAAGCACTAAATTTTAGTTATTCATGAGGGCATCTCATTCCTCTCTCTGAACAAACAAAATATTCTCAGTGTGTGCTCACGGTACTCATTCAAAAAGCCAATAATCACAAGAGGGCTCAACAAAGGATATAAGCATTTCATTATGACGAATAGAAATGCGGAAAAAAGAGTTATTTGTGTACCAGTAAACATAAACCCAATTGTGACCATGCAAGGCATGTACAAGAGTAGAATGGGACAAGCTGTCTAGAATAATCGGCAAGTATTTAAAAGCTTGTCATCAAAGCACTTACCTGTAAAAACAAGAGCGAAAGGAGTCTACGATGCATTGTAACATTCTCATTGAATGATGGTTGTCTGAGCGTTCTTTTGATTTGTATGGTAGCAAATACCATAACGGCCATCATTGACGAAAGTACTACGAGTGTATCCGCGTACAAGCAAAGCCCTATGGGATTTTGCAACCCATTCTGAAAAGATGCAACCATCGTCGATGGGAGGAGCTTCAGAGCTAGCCTTTACCTCCAGTGAGTAACATAGCTGTGCGCACTCGTGCGGATCAACTCCTACGATTGCATACACGGTTGTCGCATAGCGCTCAATAGTCTGCGGATTTGGCCATAAAACTATAGTGCTGGTTGCTAACCACTCCGAACAAACAGCACCATTAATGAAGAGAGTAAGACACCATATGAAGATAGTAGGTGTCGACCAGATGAATTCTAAGCGGATTGTCTACATTTTTCTGTGGATTTAACACTTACAAAAAAACTTGCAGATTTTACAAAATTCTAAGTTCTATCTCAGGAAACACGCACTTGCAGATGTGTATATAGCGAAACACGAAGCTATTAGTGACAATCGGCAAAGAATTCAGGAAAACAAGAACATGTAGCACAAATATACTGTCCGAGAAAGTGTGTACGTAAAGGCCCAATTGCTACGAGAGAGAATGCAGGCAAATGCATCTTCTAACTTCGCAAATGCACCTTTCACCATATATAATCGCTCAAGTTGTGTAGCACTTACCGGGATAACGAGTATCATGCTTAATGATAGCAGAATGTTTTGCAGTGCTGTGAACATAAAGGAAAACTTGTACGCTTGTATTCCTTTGATGGGAGAAACGTAGTAAATATTAGGTTGATTCATAATTAATCCACGTTTTCTATACTTCAACTTTGAACTAAGACAAGTCTTTTTTGAGAGGAGATTCCTGGGCGCAAAAAAAACTACTATAACCACCAATTCAATGGCTATACAATAGATACTTTTGCGTAACTAAATCTATCATAAGAAAGGTCTTCTAGCCTGAAGATTGCCAACAATTTTTTTTCGGAAGCCTCTACTTTGAGAGAGCATAACTTATGTTGAAATTAAGTAGGATAAAGCAGGCTTCACTCTTCGTGTAGCCAAGGGTATTTTGAGTAGTGGTGTCAAGCTTGGATATTACAGAAGATTTTTAAAAGAAAATATCGCGGAATAGTCGAAAATACTTACTTTTTTCTGGTATCTCGGCAGGTTCAAAAATCGGTCATTTTTGAAATTATTTCATTTTTTTTGCGCTGGGAAGTGAGAAAACCCTAGCACTTTTCTACCATCAAATGAACTACGGCTACTCTTGCTAAATAGTGCAAAAGACCTGCAATTGCCTTTTGCTTTGAAGTTTTATATGGCACGGAAGCGCCGCGACAATCATTCAAGATCACAATTGAATTTCTCAGCTAAGAATTCATGGAATATTTTGTTCAAATAGCGTCTTGTAATACAAAGTCTCCTGATCCTTACGCATATTTTCTGAAATTAATCCAGATATTCCTCATGAACTGGGGGCAAAAAGACTGAAAAGCAAAAATTTTGGGATTTGGCCTCTTTCATTTGAAAGCTTAGAACTTTGGTACGAAAGGAGATGTACGAAAGCGGTCTTATACAGGGTGTCCCAAAAAAATGTTTAGAACGTTTGATCGTTAATATCTCTCTTCCCAAAAAGTCTTTTGCCTTGCTTCAGGTACCGTTCTGTAGAGCTGGCTTCAACTTAGATTTTCATTATAGAACGAATCACCAATCTCTCTTCATTACTGTAGGATTACGGTAGAAACTTGAAACATATGGTGTCAATGTGGAAAAAGCTGCCGTTTCAAAATTTTTCAAAAAATTGTGAAAACTTGTGTAATAGGGTTTTTATGAACGCTGAGTTCAATACTCAACTATTCACAAGATTACGAAGCTTTCTAGACGGTGTAATCGCACTTTTCAGGAACATTGAAAAAAAGGCCGCTACCTCTCACCTGGCATAACTCTTCAATGAAGCATCATAATAAGTTGGGAACTTTACAGTTAGAATTAGCAACTCTAATTAGCTAGTGTAAAAGTTTTTAGGCTGTTTTATTTCTTTTCTGAGGCAAAATATGGCCTTTCATGGCCCAAAACCCTCTTTGAAGTTTCTACCGTAATCCTACAGTAATGAAGAGAGATGGGTGATTCGTTCTATAATGGAAATCTAGGTTGAAGCCAGCTCTACAAAATGGTACCTGAAGCAAGGCAAAAGACTTCTTGGGAAGAGAGATATTAACGATCAAACGTTCTAAACATCTTTTTGGGACACCCTGTATAAGAAAGTAGAAGAAACGCTCTTTCAGATAGCATAAGAATTTTCTAAAGAAATTGATTACACATCAAATACCAGCTCTTGGAAGAAGAGGTGAGAAAAACGTACATTAATCATGAATCGACCTAATATATAGCAAGTAGATATTTCCAACCAGCGAAAAACCAGAGATAATTTGGCTTGTCAGCGACAAACTTTCTCTCATTGTGAAAAAGCTTATGATAATGTGTTGTTGGTCACTTTCGAAACCATGTAACTCTGTTACGTGGTAATCAAGCGCAGGCCGCAAATGAAATGTCGTCGTTTGATTACGTTATGAAATTCTTATCCCATTCCATAATTGTATGTTAAGCTCTGCTAACTTTCATTACAAGCCAGCATGGAGAGCGACTTCTTTACAGGATCATACCAAAGTATTTGCTACTCAGCAGCACAAAAAACTTTATCGACGCAAACAAACCTGCGCATTATGTTTGCCGCACACAATGATTTATATCTTACAAAGGAAGGATACTTCGTGGAAGTGGCATTTCCATATGAGATGTATACCTTCTTATACAGCATTAAAGGCCAATTCCAAATATGTTTTTGATATCTGCAAAGCGCCTCTGAGAAGAAAGTTATGGGAATTTCTTATTCTAAAATTTTGAGGGTTTGTCTAAGTTAAACCGATGTCGAGGAATTTCCGGCGCCTGGAAAGAGTAATGGTTAGCATGAAGCTACTAGACTGAAGGTATTGATTGCAAAGAGCGTCCTGGCGGTGATCACGGCCCCATCCAAGCTCACACATTGAAGGTCTGGATGGTTTTATCGCAGCCACGCGTTCAAAGTTCGGTTGAAAAATTTCCCATAACTCCCCTCCCACAAGCGCTTTGCAGATACAGAAAACAGATTTGGAATCAGCGTTCCATGTGCTCTATATGGGAGTATCTATTTCGTATGAATGGGCCACTTCGACCAAGTATTCTTCCCTTGTTGGAAACGTAAAATTGCCGATTTTTGATTCTTATCCTCGTAATCACTCGGCCGCTGCTTCGTCACCTCTACATTTGAAACTCTTCAGAGCGGAACAAAGCTGTAATAATATCTTTGAACTCTGTGTGACTTTATTAGCATCGAATGAAACCCCTTTAATATAACTATCTTTGATTTTTGAAATTGGGGCAAATTCAATTTAGCGAGAAGGTTGTTAGAAATGGGAATGTAATATTAGATCGTCCCGAAAGTTTTGTCCGTTTTTTCAACCTATCATAAAAACGCGTGGAACGAAGACAAGGAAACGCTCTAAGCACTACCCGACGCATCTTTTCCTCCTCTTTCTAACTGTCAAGCTCACATGCCGATTAATCTTTTGTTCACTGAGATAAACACCGAAATTTCGAACCCATGGTTTTTACTACGTCCAAGTTTGGCAATTTTTCACAATCTTTATTTTTAACTTCCGGAAAAGCTTTGGCAACAGTTAGATAGAGCAAGCAAAGGGCAATATAATGCAATTTTGCGGCATCTATAGCCAGCCTTAAAAATTTTTGAGAATTATTTTTCTGATGCTATCAAATCTCACTTTTGGTAATGCCAAAAGCCAGAGATCATGAAACGGCGCACAATTAAGGTGTTATTCGATGCAGCTTTTCCTCCTCTTTCCAGTGAGTGTATTTTCTCTCCAATTTGCGGGGTCTTTGGCGATAAAATTTTCATAATTCTTGAATTTGACCCCACCCCAGCGTGTAGACGTAAAATGCAAAATCTTATATTTCGAAGCGGTAAAAGCTCATTTGCTTCGTAGAAATAGTGAATAATCGTAATCGGTTTTTAAAAGCTTCAAAATCCGATGATTTGTTAGTGTTCGAGGCGTTTCTGTATTTTAAAACTTCGCAAAAGTGAAGACTTTTGAAAAAATTATCTTTAAAAATATTGAAAAGCCAGCTAGATACGCCAAATAATTGCGTTGCATTGCCCTTTGTTTACTCTATCTGAGGGCTATCAAAGGTCTTCCAAAAGTTGAAAATGAAGATTGCGAAAAATTGTCAAACTTGGACATAGTAAAAACCATGGGTTCGAAATTTCGGCGTTTATCTCAGTGACCAAAAGAGTAATCGGCATGCGGGCTTGATATTAGAAAGAGGAGGAAAAGATGCGTCGGGTAGTGCTTAGGGGCGTTTCCCTATCTTTGTTCCACGTATTTTAATGATAGGTTGAAAAAACGGACAAAACTTTCGGACAACCTAATATGTACTTTCGGTAATCTGGCAGAAATTTTTCAAATTATTTCGAAATTTTTTCAGTTCAAATGTAGGCCGTTCATGTAGAATCATTGCACAATTTTTCAGCTCATATATCTTTACCCATTTGTAATTTGATTGAATTTGATTTGTAAGTCTGCACACTATGCGCCGCAATCGACGACACCCCTACCTTTAACTTTCCAGTAAACCTATTTTAACGTACGAAACAGTAGGAATGTGTGCTACTGACTAATATTAGGTCGGTCCGAAAGTTCGCGCTGTTTTTCAGACCCATGCTCAAACTACTTAGAACAAAAATAGACAAAAGTTGCAAGCACTATCCGATGCAGAATTTCTTCCTCTTTCTAATGATTATTTTTTTTGTTCACATTCCCTTGATGACCGCTCAATAATCGGCAGGGATCTTTAAACCATGATTATCATCCATCTTAAGTTTGGCTAAATTTTTAAATTTCCATTTTTAACTTTTGGACTGGCTTTGATAACAGTTGGATAGAATAAACAAAATGCAATACAATGAACTTTTTCGGCTTCATCAACTAACTCTTCAGTATTTCTCAAAATAATTTTTCCAAGAGCCCTTACTTTGGCAAACTCGCGAAATGCATAATCGCTTTGAACACTGACAAATCTTCGGAATTTGAGGCTTCCAAAAACAGCTTATCACTTAATGTTGATTTTAGCGAGCAACTGAGCGTTTAGCGGTTCTAAAAGTTGGGTTTAAAATTTTCTGGTTACAGCCTGGGACGAGTCTGAAAACGATAATGGCAATGATTTTATCTTTAGCTATCAAACGAATCAGGGGGAAAAGAAGTCTAACAGAAAGAGGAGTAAGAGCTGCATCGGACACTTGGCTGCTAAAGTGCGATTCATAATTATACGAACACCTTAAATTTTGAAAGTTTTTGGACTTTTTGGAGAAAACTTAAAAAGACGTTGGTACCACGCGACAGAGCACAGCCGAAAGCCGTATATGATCTCTAAGAATGGAAATCGATGTCAATCTCAGAAGTCTTTTTGCGCTTAATGCAAATTTTTAGCGGTTCATAATTATACGAACACCTCAAACAAAGGTCCACTTTTCATTCAAGATTGCAATCTTTCGAGTCCAAATTTTTTGTAGGCTTACAGTAACAAAGTCTGACATATCTGCTACACACTAAACCCAGTGCAGTTCAAAAAGAGGATCTTTACTTTTTCCAGATGGCTCCAAATGCTTTTGGAGTGATTGCGCTTCAAAAACATCCGTTCTTCTGTAGTTCACGCACTCTAATCAGCTTCTACCAAGGCTTTGAGATAAAATAAGCTTTTTCGATTTGCATTTTGTTTGGCGCCTGGAAAATCTTAATATTTTTTTGCCGTTTTTCAACCAAGTCCAACCTTACCCTAGAGTTGGTGCGATTTAAAACCTCTAAACACAGCTTCTGAAGCCCTACAATGAAGTAAGCTTATAGTATGTAGAAGTTTACAAGACTGTGTATTTGACTAGAAAAAACCAGCAGCATTGAGCGTTTGTTTCGGCCACGCAGACGTCTTTCATCAAAACCCTTGTTTTTACTATTGCAATCACGCATTTTTTGGTTTGTAGCTCCATAGCTTCAAGACTAGTCGTGCAAAAAACCCAAAAACTTCAGCACGGATACAACATCATGCAAACAATGCAGCTGCTTCATATCAAGTGTTTGCGCGGGAGAAAAGCTGAGTTTTGAGAGTCGAAATTATGCTGTCTTCAAGGTAAGGTTGGAACTTGGTTGAAAAACGGCACGGAAACGCAAAGATTTTCCAAGCGCTAAACAAAATACCTATCGAAGGAGCTTATTTTACCTCATAGCCTTGGTAGAAGTTAATTAGAGTGCGTGAACTACAGAAGAACGGATGGTTTTGGAGCGCAATCACTCAAAAGCATTTAGAGCCATCTAAAAAAAGTAAAGTTCTTCTTTTTGAACTGCACTGATTTTAGTGTGTAGCAGATACGTCAGACTTTGTTACTGTAACTCTACAAAAAATTTGGATTCGAAAGATCGCAATCTTGAATAAAAAATGGACCTTTGTTTGAAGTGTTCGTATAATTATGAACCGCTAAAAAATCGCATCAGGTGCAAAAACACTTCCAAGATTGACATTGATTTCCATTCTTATTGATCATATACGGTTTTCGGCTGTGCTCTATCGCGTGGTAACAGCGGCTTTTTGAGTTTCTTCCAAAAAGTCCAAAAACTTTCAAAATTTAAGGTGTTCGTATAATTATGAACCGCACTTTAGTCGTTTATTGTTCTTTGAGGATTGAGATGCCCAAATATGGAATTTAATACCATCAAAGAAAATTTTTCAAAAATTTTGAGAAGCCACTTAGAGATGCCGAAAAACTGTATTGTATTGCATTTTGTTTATTCTATTAACTGCTATCTAAGCTAGTCCAAAAGTTGAAAACAGAAAGTTCAAAAAATAGCCAAACTCAAGATGGGTGAAAATCATGGGTTGGAGATCCCTGCCGATTAATGAGCGCTCAGCAAAGGAATCTGAACAAAAATATAATCATCAGAACAGGAAGAAATTCTGCATCGGATAGCCTTAAGGCGTCGTCTTGTCTTTGTTCTAAGTGTTTCAGATGGGTCTGAAAAACAGCGCGAACTTTCGGCCCGACCTAATACATATCCGACCATGCCAAAAAAGACAAAGAATTAAGAAATCACTGGAAACCAGTAGAATCTTAGAAATTGTCAGGCAGCGCACACGATGTGCAGTTCGCAAACCGAGTTAGAAATGACTCGACATACTTTCAATATGCATAAATGCACCAATTTCTTTCTTAGGTAGAGTTGTCGCCAAAAGATAACCTATACATATATAAAAAATCAAAAATTGTCCGTTTAGGGGTAGCTCTTAAAAAGAACGCGGCCCTTTGAACGGAAATTTATTCATTCCTGAAACTGCAATCTAACCAGTTTTTGCAAACGGATGATCTATCCACCTTTGAAACTTTGCACACATATATTTTCGATACCCGAGAAAAAGATAAACTACTTTTTGTGGCGATTTCGCTGGGGCCTTCTAGATTTATTGATTTGTTCACTTGTATTCAAAAAATGAAAACTTATCATGCTTTAGTCAGCCATTTTCTTATAAACATGTAAGAAGATAAAGCCGGCTCTGATTAAATCCCAAGGTTAGGGAAATGGCAATTCGTCGAAAAGCGCCTTCAGAAGGGTAAGTACAGAACTACACATATTTTGCTAGCTGCCAAATGGTAGTGTCCGGTGATACCGGGGCCACCAACTAGTCAAGAATAAGATCAATTCTTTTGCATCTTCACTTTTGCGACCAAAAAAACGATATGACTATTTTCGTTTATGAGTTGTATCGCCGTGTTACGTCAACATTGATCAATGCCTCAAACCACTGTAAAAATGTTTATGATTTCTCTGTGTAATGTACACTGAAATGAACATCACTGAAGTCATAATAACTTATCACTTGAATAAAGTAACGGATCAGCCTGACATTTTGCGACTTGTTGTTTTTTTTGCAAACTTTGTGCTAGGAAGTTAAATTTGGTGTAGAGGATAAGGGACGTGCTGATTATGAACAGTACTTTGTCAACGAAAGCCTGGTTTCTTTATCCATTTCTACGTATTTCATCCGTTTTGTAAGCCAGGAACTCATCTCTCGAGGCGTCAAGTTCTAAAAATCATGCAAAGGCGGAAAGGTAACGAAGAGACAGATTAACTTATAATTAGCGTAAGGAGAGCATAGCGTATTAGGTTCTTATGCTGCACCTCTGTATAAAGTACCCTTCATGGTGGCTATTTCGCGAGAATACTTTCAACGTAATTTTAGATAGCGATCTAGTTTTTCTGAAATTAGAATAGTAATGGTGATGCAAGAAGCTTGTAGTGTCAGCTAATGATGAGCGGAGATGCGAGCCATTTTACAAGCCATACGCTTTCACAGTAAATCGGTTAAATCATCAATCACACCACTTTTCGACCTATCCAACAATGACAAAGCAAATCACACTATTTCAAAGCTGCTTCAAATTTTATCATCACAAAGCCATATCTAGCACATAACTTGTATAGTCCACGGGTGCGTTTGCAGAATATCCTCTCTCCGATTGTAAGCAGCGTCGTTGTTGTTGAGAAAAAGAATAAGATGGGCATCGCTACGGTCAGGAACATCCAAACTGCTTAAAAAATTCACGCAGAGAGCTTGAATAAAATTATAATGCGAAACAAATTTTGTGTACAATTAACACATAGTAACGATAAACAATAAACCTTGCATGCATGCAGGATTTCTGACATCGGTGACCTCAACGATCATGATGGGAGCTCATGTCTATATTTGAAAGAAAGTATTTTCAATGTGTGCTCACGGTATTCATTTAGAAAGCCAATGATTAAAAGACAGCTTAGCAAAGGATATAAATGCGATATATCGAACAGGTATGCGGAAGAGAATGTCGTATGTGCTCCAATGAACATGAAAGCAACTGTAACTATGCTAAGTATGTACAAGAGTAAAATAGGACATGCAGTCTGAAATACTTTTATATATCAATTAGGTTTTCCAAACCACTAGTAGCATTTACCTGTAATAATAAGAGTAAAAGAAGTTTTCGATGCATTTTCCCAACGTTCTCGTTCATTGATGCTTCTTTGAAGGTTTTATTTATTTGTATGGTTGTAAATACCATGACAACCACCATTAACGAAAGCTGTACAAGTATACCAGTGTACAGGCAAAGTCTCAAGGGATCTTGCAGCCCATTCTGAAAAGGCTGTTGACATCAACGGAGTGCCTATTTGTTACAATTTTACTTCGAGCGAAAAGCACAGCTGGGCGCACTTGTATGGGTCTACTACTGCGATTGCGAACACGGTTGCCGTATATTGCGTGATAGTTTGCGGATTTGGCCGCAAGACTATAATAGCGGTTGCAGTCCATTCCAAGCAAATAGCAACATTAACTAGGTGAGTGAGACACACGCCGCATACAGAGAGGTAGCTGTTGACCAAATTAATTCTAAGTAGATTGTAAACAGATTGTGTGACTTTGCACAAAAAAGTTATGCAAATTTCTTATTGTGCTGTGTTCTCCAATTCGAATAGTCATACCCTCCTGCAGATGTGCAATATGAAGCTCTTTGTAATAATTAGTAAAGAAATTAGCATGAAAAGAACGTAAAGTATCATGAGAAATTGTCCGATAAAATGGGTACGTAAGGGTCCAACTGTAACGAGAGCGAATGCGAAGTTAGAAGATACAGCCATATGCAAGTGCGCCTTTCTTTATCGTATAAAAATAACAACACTCACCGAAACAATGAGTATCATGCTCAATGAAAACAGGATGTCTTGCAGTGATCAGAAATGGATATTTATAGGACTTGATTTCTGTAATAGGACAAACGTGGTAGATGTACAGCAAATAGTTTACCATGAGCGACAAGCCAGAAATTATCTGGCATCAGTGGTAATATTTCGCTTATAAGGAAAGCTTTCTATGAGTTTATGTTGTTGATCGTTTCAAACTCTGTTGACTGTGGTACTTGTGACATGCTCAGACAGCGAAAATCATCTGCTTCGTGTAATCAAACTAGGAAATTCTTTACTGCGTTTCATAATTATACATCAGGCACTACTTGATTTCGAGGACCGGCCCGCCGCCCTCCATATGCAGCTCAGCTCGCGTCGCCACTAACCGGCGCGTGCGCCCGTGCCGCTCACTGACTGTAAGACTGAGAGGTTTCTGCCGTAACAATTTCAATATGAAATGCTTGAAGTTCTATCAAACGTTTCTGCTCAGCGCAGATTTCATTCCCGTCTCACTTGGCCAAGTAACGCGTGAATTTGTCTTGTATGAGTTTAAACCAGAAGATGGTAAAGATATCAGTTTTCCACCCTTCACTAAGAACAAGACCAAGTGCAAACGGACTTGTGAGAAGATAGTTTCAGGTATTAACGTTTACGAGTCTAATCAGATTAAAACTGCTGCCAATTTTCGTTCTCTGTTTCTAGAGAATATAGAAGATAGAAAAGGTTAAGGGACACAATCAGAAATAATGTGAGGTATGGTATGCGTTATTAAGAGCCAATAAAGTTGTTCGCTATCATTTGCTCAGCCACGAATACGTGGCCTTAGGAATCCCCGAATTCGTCACTAGTTCACTTTCAATCTGAGACGATTCCTGATGACACTCAATGTTCCAACTCAACCCACTGTTATGAGTCTTGAGTTTCGCTAAAAATGAGTTTAAAATATTACGAAGATAAAGCCAAATTATCGTATTCACTAAATCTATACAATAACCTTAACAATGAATGGATGGTAGTGGGGGTGGCCTGTCAAGGTGCGATGTATAGCGTTTTGAAGGGCATGAAATGCTGCTCAGACAGTCGATCGGACCCCTCCGGCGGACAGTCGAAATCTGCCAGAGCCGCGGCGGACCCAGTTGGCCAATGAGAGCGGGGCGAGGGGGCGGTCCCTTCTTGTGACGTCACAAAGAAGGCAGATCGGACGCCTCCGGCGGGCTTGCAAATCTTTCCGCCGCAAGTACGCCAGATTTGCTGGGGTCGCGGCGCAGAGATTTGCTTGTCGCGAGTCCGCCAGATTTGGAAGAGCCGCGGAGCAGAAAATCGGAGGGGTCCGGGACAGAAAATTGAAGGGGTCCGGGACAAGAAATGGGAGGCTTCCGGCACAGAAAATGGGAGGGGTCCGGCGCACAAAATGGGAGGGGTCCGGCGCACAAAATGGGAGGGGTCCGGCGCACAAAATGGGAGGGGTCCGGCGCACAAAATGGGAAGGGTCCGGCGCACATACAGGGTGTCCCAAAAAAATGTATCGAACGTTTGATCGTTAATATCTCTCTTGTAAAGAAGTCTTTTCCCTTGCTTCAGGTACCAACCTGTAGAGCTGGCTTCAACTTAGATTTGCATTATAGAACGAATCACTCATCTCTCTTCATTACTGTAGGATTATGGTCGAAACTTAAAAAAGGGTTTTAAGCAATGAAAGGCCATATTTTGCCTCAGAAAAGAAACAAAACAGCCTGAAGACGTTTACACTAGGCTAATTAGAGTTGCTGATTATAACTGTGAAGTTCCCAACTTGTTATGATGCTTCATTGAAGAGTTACGCCAGGTAAGAGGTAGCGGCCATTTTTTCAATGTTCTTAAAAATTGTGATTAAACCTTTTAGAAAGCTTCGTAATCTTGTGAATAGTTGAATATCAAACTCAGCCTCCATAAAAACCCTATTACACATGTTTTCACATTTTTTTGAAAAATTTTGAAAAGGCAGCTTCTTCCACATTGACGCCATTTGTTTCAAGTTTCTACCGTAATCCTGCAGTAATAAAGAGAGATGGGTGATTCGTTCTATACTGCAATTCTAAGTTGAAGCCAGCTCTACAAAACGGTACCTGAAGCAAGGCAAAAGACTTCTTGGGAAGAGAGATATTAACGATCAAACGTTCGATACATTTTTTTGGGACACCCTGTATATGTACGCAGTCAATTTGCTGTGATACGCAGCTTAGCATTTTCGAAATTAAGTTGCCGTCGCTCTCGTCTTACTCGTTTTTTGTCGTTCTTTCGCGCTCGTTTTTCATTTTTTCGGTTTTTCGTGTTCCTCTTCGGGGCGCTGGCGTTTATTTGTTCATCTCCTTCTTTTCAGGTATCAGGTTTTAGGTTTTCGTGCGGATGCACTTAGTCACTTTTAATGTTTGGCTCTTTTCAACTTGCTGAGACATCGTTGACTATTGAAGGAGTGATTTTTGTGATTGAGATTCGGCCTCGGTACCCTTATGTGGTGTCTCTTAAATTATTTCCGTGTTTCCGGGATTGATTGATGCTAGAATTATCGTACACTGCTTGGCTCTGTCTCAGGGAATATCTTATGCGGTTAGTCTGTCGCATTCTTGCTAGATGTAGATCTGCTATGCAAGTTCATGCAACTCTTTCACATTTTTCAGTATATCGTCTACTTACAGTCTACCTGTTAGAAATTGTGACAGGCGCTCAAGAAATTTTCATTTTTTTCCGAGAACAAGCTCTCAGACTTTGCACAAAGTCATAATATGCAGGGAAAGTCTGTGTCCTTGTTTCTGATGACAGATAAGCCTTCAAATTTGCATTCCAGCGTGAGGGTCGCTCTAGGAGAAAAGGTCCACAGAAATGTCCACGTACCGTCGCACCGCAAACCAAACTTTACGTAGCTGCAGGTGAAAGGAGAGATATCACAGTGAAGGTAAGTGGTACATTCTACGAAGTGCTCATTTTTGAGCTTGGATTTGTAAGGTCCAAAACCTCGATCCGATCTTCATGACGGATTTTCGATGTCACTTCAAAGTAGGAAACGTTGAACGCGAAAAACCTGCTGTCGGGACATTCGACGACAATGTGATATGAGGAAAATTGCAGTTGTTTTGATTTGCATCCAATTTCTGTTTGTGCCAGATGTGATGAGATGCAGTTCGATCACTACGGGTTTGGTTATCGGGAGGAACAGCTCCGGTCGAGCTCAACGTTGTGTGGTCCTCGAGCGATTCTTCCAGAAAACACACTCTGGATAACATTGGTGGAGTGGCCGTGGAGGTTAATCGGAATTTTTTTGGTGATAGGTGTCGTAATTTGTGGTTTTTCCAGGTTTATAAGTGCGAAGCTCTTGCATCGAACTGTGGCCGATTTCTTACGCTGAATGCTGAAAAATATGAATGTGGCTTTTGTGTTATAGACAACAGATGTGCCAGACCAATGGCATGCTTGGCAAGATGCTTGGCAAGGTACGTTTAGTTACTGGTTCACTAGTCTCTATACTTGGGGAAATTCGAAATTTTTTTCGAATATTCGAATATCGAATATATTCGAAAATTGAAAATTTCGAATATTCGAATATCGAATATTCGAAATTCGAAATTTTCGAATATTCGACTATCGAATATTATTCGAAAATTGAAAATTTCGAATAGTCGACTTTCGAATATTATTCGAAAATCGGAAATTTCGAATATTCGACTATCGAATATTATTCGAAAAGGAAAATTTCGAATCGAATAATAACCGAATACCATTCGTTATTCGAATTTCGAATATTATTCGGTTCTCGAATGTTATTCGATTTTCGAATATCATTCGATTTTCGAATACTGACTGGATAATTTACGTCATTGAGACTGCCTATGAAAGGCAAAAAACTAAGAACAAATTGTTTCATGTAAGTGCTAAGAATGGACACATTCTTATGGTACAATTTACGATGGGAAAAAGGTTTAGTCGCGACGTGAAGAGACTTAGGAACTTGAAAGCTACTCCTGTGACGGTTGTGAAGAGATTTTTCGTACTTCAAAGAAGATGATATACCCTCACTGAGAGTTGCGATTGGATATACAGCTGTCCCGACAGTATGTAGATCTGTAGGCTGATGTCAATTTAGAGTATGGGGCGATTTATCAATCGCTTTTCACTGTTGTAAAATTACCGTAAGACTGAAGCAGGTTTCAAACAAGAGCCATTTCCCCAAGAAAAAGAATCAAAAGGGCTGAAAGTCTTGCTTTAGATTTCCAAAGGCACTCACTTTGTGTAGAATTTGCACTCAACCGTAATGCTTTTTTTCAAAATTTACGCCAGGTACACCGTAACAAGTGTTTTGCAACGCCTTTCAAAAATGTGATTGCCATTTGAAAAGCTTGAAAACTCGTGCGTAGTGAAATCAGCATGCGTAAAAACACTGCTGCACAGATTTTAGACCTTTTTTGGGAACATTTTTTTGAATGTCTTATTTTGCAGTTGGTCTATAAGCTGGAGTTTCCTACTGTGATAATACACAATAAGAAAAACATGGGTGACTCGCTTTCTGCTGTATTCATAAGCTGAAGCCATCCCTACTGGATGTCACTTTTAAGACATCCCGTATGCGCTATGCACATCGAATTCTCGAATATTCGGTGCTTATCAAATTTTCGAATATTCGAATATTTGATGGACATCGAATGATCGAATGAATGACCCTCGAATATTCGACTATCGAATAACATTCGAAATTTAAGATTTTCGAATATTCGACTTTCGAATAATATTCGAAAATGAAGATTTTCGAATAATATTCGAAAATGAAGATTTTCGAATATTCGATTATCGAATATATTCGAAAACTGAAAATTACGAATATTCGACTTTCGAATTTTATTCGAAATCTCAAATTTTCGAATATTCGACTTTTCGAATCATTCGCATTCGAATGATTTATTCGAATAATCGAATAATTATTCGATTCGGTCCCAAGTATACTAGTCTCATTACACATGGTCACCCCACCTGATAGTACTTTCTCGCTAGTAAAAGCGACAATTCCACAGATGAACGTAGCAGCAGTAGACCTAACCTTCGTTTTTCCACCGACGGGTCCCTTTTTAGGACTGAAGTCTTCATTAGCTGGATTTGCACACAGCTGCGTGCTATTCAGCCAATCTTGTGGTGATCTTGCCAAGCATGCCATTGGTCTAACACATCTGTTGTCTATAACACACCAGCCACATTCATACTTTTCAGCATTCAGCGTAAGACATCGGCCACAGTTCGATGCAAGAGCTTCGCACTTATAAACCTGGAAAAACCACAAATTACGACACCTATCACCAAAAAAATTCCGATTAACCTCCACGGCCACTCCACCAATGTTATCCAGAGTGTGTTTTCTGGAAGAATCGCTCGAGGACCACACAACGTTGAGCTCGACCGGAGCTGTTCCTCCCGATAACCAAACCCGTAGTGATCGAACTGCATCTCATCACATCTGGCACAAACAGAAATTGGATGCAAATCAAAACAACTGCAATTTTCAGTAAATCGTTTTGCAGTCAATTTAGAATAAATGTCTCGTCTTGTCTTCATTCTTCTATTTTCTATCTACAAACACTAGGTGCGAGAGGGAGGGGTAGAGTACGAGGGTGAGGGTGAGGGTGAAGTGAAGGGTGAGGGTCGCGCTGAAGTCCTACCTGGGGGGGGGGGTCGTATTCGGCTAATTTGGGTGGGGTTTAGAGACATAATTGGTTGGAGCTTATTTAAGGTTAGTTACATATGCCGCGGCAAACTTGCGGAGCACAAAATGGGGGGGGGGGGGGCTCCGGCGCACAAAATCGGGGGCTCCGGCGCAGAAAATCGGGGGGCTCCGGCGCAGAAAATCGGGGGGCTCCGGTGCACGAGTGGCAGATCCCCCGCTGGGGAAACCCCGCGGCCCTGCCATTTCTGCGCCGGAGAGGTCCGATCGACTGTCTGAGTGTGTCTGTCTTCTCTATTTACAGCATTTTTGAACGACAAATTATGAGTGTTTATGAGCAAAAAAGGAACTTGAGTGCTCTGTCAGGGTGAAAGCAGTCCTAATATTCAAATGTTCGACTTTCCTCGAATCTCGGCATAGGTGTTCACATACTGTTTTGTGTTATCAAGTTGTTAGTATTTATTGTCAATTTTTAACTTATTTATTTATTGTTATCAAGTTATTTAGTCCTAATATTTCTCCGAGATTCCGAAGAGAAGCAGTGATGAGGCACTCCAAGCATGTTAGTCATGGCTGCCTCATTTGAGCTACGAAAATTTTGCGACCAATCTCATCCTAGCAGTAATTTTTCTGCGTCAAAAGACCCTCGTAACTCCCGCACAGTGATGTTTTGCAGATGAGGAACGTAGATTTGGAATAAGCGTTTCAGGCCCCAAATATGGGTTTGTGCACGTTCGCTACCCCGGGCAAAAGCGCGCCTCAACGATGAGCGAGCACCGCGACGCGGACGGCGACGCGTGCTGAGCCAAATATGAAAGGCGGCGGGCCGGTCCTCCTTGATTTCACGTTTAGAGCCAACGCTAAAAGCTGCAGCTACAGTCTCCAGCAGATTGATGTAGGAGAGCGTCACTAACAGCACTAACGCAGTGTTGATTATGTGTTGATTATGACTGCTTCATAGGCAAATCACTCTTCACACTGTGAATGCAAGCCGTGCTTCAACGCTCGTGATTTTCAAAGCAGAAAGTTTTTATGATAGTCACATTTAGCTGCTCCTACTCCATCTGTTAAATAAATGTGAGACTTTTCCGGTGCGATTGGATCATTTCGTGTGTTCACTTGCTCAAACAAAGTGTTCTGTCCACTAGAGTGAACAACAAGCTTATAATTCTGAAGATAGTAAAGGCGGGGCTCGATCTCTAATGCTCTATTACTCAACTGCACAGACAATAAATGAGCTTAGAACTGAAGATCAAATCTTGTCAAATTAAAGGTTTTTTCTTGACTGTGTTGATGTTTGGACTATGAACCGTAATATGTTTGTGTGTTGCAATCATGAGTAAAGATAAGTTAATCTTTACATTGTTTTGTTTTCTGTACTTTATCGCTTGGGTGGTATAATTGGCAGGATGAATTTAGCAGAGAAAAAATGGCAGTGACTCGTGAATTTTCTTAACTCAGAAATTTCATATGTGCTGATTGTCACATTACTAATTTGGAACATTTTTTGTTTTGATTGTTCAATAGAAGTGATCGGGCAGTCTACATTCACAACGAGGCAGGATGCTTAACCTGTCAAGCATTAATCGTGGAAAAATAAAAGCTGTGCGTATCGCTGAACTGTTGTTGATCCTTGAATTGCATGCTTTGATACTTTGGATCTATGTATACATGCTTCAGCAAGCTCAAAATTTGAGTATTATCTAGAAAGACTAAACATCTTGTTTATGTTGTGACAGCAGCTGGGAACGGCTTGCATTTTTCCAATGCAAGCATTGTAGGCTTGCATTGATCAATGCAAGCATTGTAGGCTTGATGTCGCTTGCAAAAATTTGTGGTAGCGTATAATAAGAAATGAACTAATGCGTAGAAATTTCCCGCACCCTTTCGGTCTAAATTTCAATCTAATAAGTAAGAATGCATTCTTCTTGATCAATGGCTTTTTGATTTGCACAAAAATTTCAAGGCAACAAAGGCAAGTTGATTCCTTTTTAGCCACGAAGTAATCCTTGAAGTGATTTGGCTGTTATGTTTGAGGCTTCATAAAGATAGCAGCCTCTGTCTGCCAATATTGTATGGTAGCATTAGTCAGTCAAAATAAACAGTCTTGGAGAAATCCTTGCAAAATTCTCCAAGTTTTGTTTTCAGGTCGTTCTCGAGGTGATAGTGATGCGGCATAATGTCAGTCAAACAATGTTTGATAGGCATTGTGCAAGATACTAGCACTGATATTTTGGCCTACCGTCCTACGCGTACAGTAAGCATAATAAAAGAATCTGAAAATCACGAGAGCATCATTTTCGTGATTAGCTGTCACATAACCGGTGGGCCAAGTTTTAGCGAATTTTGAAGTTTCCAGAGAATAGGTCTCAAGTAAGGTAGTCATTTTCGAATATGTTAACTTTGTTTCAAAGGTGAGTAGACTACTTCTTTACTCATTACAAACTACTACGACTTCTGTGCTCACTTTGAGAATCCCACTTCAACTAATCTCCAAAATCTGGAATCAAGAGCAAGCCAAAACCCCGTTTGTTCCATTTTTCGCTTTCAGTTAAAATAGAGAAGACTGGGTAGAGGACTATATGTCGCCGAAAAAGGGCGGTCCTCGCTGTCATTTGCGACAAATACGCACCCTTGTACATGCGCGGACATGCGCTCCTGCAGGGAATCCGCGCGGGACTCTTCCAAATTCGGCGACATATAGTCTTCCACCCGAGAAGACTAATCAGGCTCAAACCACTTTTGTGAAAGTAACGAGGATCAGGTCATCGAATGTACTTGCTCCTGCCGCCTTCCCCGCGATTCACCTAGTAGCGCAGACTTAGCATATGACCGTAATCAAATGTTTTCGCTGTGGCAAATTTTAGCAAACAAAATACATATGATTTGATAGCCTGAGTCCTGCAGTTGTCATGGAAGTAATTTGGGCCTGATTCATCTTCTTCGCTCTAAGTAAAAGTTTGTGAAACCATTGAAAGTTTAATTTGATGGTTTTTAAAGCAGATTTATGGTATGGCTAAACAGGGGGTAGTGCTTAGTATCAAGTGCAATAAAAGTTAGCTAATTCACCTTTGAAATATAGTCAATCATGCTTGAAAATGACCACTTCACTTGGGTAGTTCAACATCGGGAACCCTCAGAATTTGCTAAAACTTGACCCATGGGGGTTACTTGCTGAAGGAACAACTACGAAGTCGCTTACAGCTTTCTCAAATCATAGACAAAGATGATAAATTAGTATGTTAGATATATTTTTTTCGTATTTCGAATTATGCAATGATGTTCTGATTGTGATGTACGTAAACAAATAAATATTCTGTCCAATGTCCTATTTCTGCTGTGGCTAAGAAGCCGTAAACGGAGAGGTTTATGAGATATGGCGCTTAGAGGTCCAGCAGCCCGGTCCAGTCATAGCAGGGGCATTCTAAGGCAAATATCGGGTTTTGCGGCGATCTCAACAGCACGGCGGTGGGTTAAATGTAGCCGCGTAACCGGCGCTTACAGAACTCGTCGGCGGACTCTTATCGGTCAAGCTAGCACCAGCCGCTCTCCCCCCCCCCCCCCCCCGAAAAATAGCCCTGCAGGCCGCGGATGTTGCTCGCTTTCGCTATGCTCTCTGTCTTCAGAGAGGACTGATACAACCATCATGATTGTGGAAATCGCGTTTTTTGTTTTTTTTAATGATACTGGGTTTTTGGGCGTTTCAGCCCCATTTCTTCTAACAACTTTTACTGCCTGCTATTATGTTCTCGCCTACCGTTCCTCTTTTGATGAAAGAACTCCAAACTTCGAGAAATGTACATGAATGGAAGCGGCATGAACTTGTGACGTTTCCAGCTAATGTAGAAAACGAACTTGTGCTTGCTCATTCTTGTACCCTTCTCCAATTTTGAAACATGAGATGAAATAGATCAAAAATTACTATGAAAACCGTTGTCGAAAGTTGTTATTTCGCACCGCTCAAAACCGCACGCGCGCGGCTGCAGCGCAGGCAGCACAGCCCGGTACATTTCCAGCACAGTGCGAGAAGTGTTCTGGAACTGTTCCGAAACTTCGGAACCAGTATAAACTCATAAAAATTCTATCGTTGCAAATGTGTTCAGGACAGCAGCTCGAGCCTCATCTGGGGGACAGGAGCGTGCCGTGTCTTTAGCATGGCTTCCCAGATCACCAAATCGAATGGCTACTCCGGTGGCTGCTCTCTGCCCGGCAACACGGCTCTTTGGGCAGTAGGATCAGTCCAGCTTCCATAGCGTATAAGATCCCTTTCTGCTTGCCGTTTGTTTCGGATGAACTTAGCAGGACAGTGCGGCGGTACAACGCGCGGGTTTGCAAGAGGCCGTTAGAGTGGTCTATTTACCACCCCCAGATCTATAGCGCCGACATGGCGTCAGGAGTGATTTGCCGGATCACATGTTTATCATGTGGAGAGGGTGTATCCCATTACTTGTGACTGTCAATTATGCAGATGCCGGGCGCGGCAGACTGGCAGTAAACAGATCCGCAGAAAACTTGATTAGCACATTGCAAGGCATACTATTCTATCTTCTCTTTCAACACTTCGATATTAATTTTTAGTGTTTGATGGAAGTTTTTGTGAGGATAAAGAAGGATAGCGAAGGGAAGCACAGAAATTAATATGTCCCTGACCACAAAATGTGTACTTTCTATTCACTAATAAGATAGTCTCGTAACATCTCCTATGGAGCATTTCCTGTGGCCCTGCTGCCTCTGGCTCGGGTTACTGTAATGCCGCGTCGCGGCAAATTTCAATTGACACCCACAAGTAATGGGCGCCCCCCATGTGGAGACACCTACATCGGAAAGACCGGGCGCCCTCTTTGTGTTCGCACCAAGGAACATCTAGATGGGCTAAATAAATCAAGGCCCTCCACACCACTGGGGCAACATCGAATAAGCCGTCATGAAGGTGCTGAAGTCCAGATTGCAGTGAAGATCTTATCATTTGAGCCCGAACTCCTGGCACGCAAAACGTTAGAAGCATTTTGGATTGCTGCGAAAAATCCAAAAATGAACAGAAAAGATGAGTGCCTTGCAATCACCACCGAACTCGAGCCTTATCAGGCCCTCTATGGGTTTGACTGAGGTCAGGTCACTCAGGCGTGTAAATAGAGGTTGGAGGTGCAGTTTTGCATCAGGTGGTCTGTTCTCCAGCTACCGACTGTGCTGCGTCTAAGGTGAGTATGAGTTCTTGTGGCTCTGGTAATGTCTTTAGCTAATCTCCTCGGGTTTGTTTTGTTCCTGGCACTTGACGTCTGAGTGGATAGACACTTATGACTTCGTCTTTCCAGGCTCCGAAGAGAGCGCAGATCGCCGAAACGTCGACGTCAGCCAATAAAAGTTATCATAACAATCTTGGTCAAGCTCAGCAATCTCACCGAAAAGTGCTTACAACAATGCCAAGATTCAAGGAAAGCCGAACCTTCACCATACTAAGTATAAACTCAGCCTAAGGATATCCCTTAATTTATTAATGCTCGTGATTGGTAGACAAAGAGAACTTTAACAAAACCTCGTAGATGAATTTTTGGAGTCGTGTAATCAGCGCATAATAGCATAATGCCCCTGACATCGGCTCTCATTTCATATCTCAAGAAGTTGGGGGGGGGGGGGGGGAGGGGTGTTGGGGATATGTAGATTATCTCAGTCATTTGAATGTGGAAAAGCAAACTCTCATTTCCACCGGTTCTCTCAACAGGAATGTGCAACATAGCGATTTTTTCAAGCCTGAGGGTGCGTTCATACTGACGCCGAAGTCTGGGAACAGTTCTAGCACAGTGCTCAATCAAGCGCTGTGCTAAAACTGTTCGCGGACTTCGGGATCAGTATGAACGCAGCCCGATATAGCAGTTCGCGATACCGAGATTGGGTTACTAGATATGCACATGAACAAACCGTCAGGCTTGTCGGCATTGTGGGCGCCAAGTGGCACATGCATAACAAAAATGGAGATTTGCACGTAGAATCAAGATTCGAAGGGTTCAAACGCTGTCATCATCAAACCTTGACTTTGCAAAGTAATCAAGCGCTTACCTTTAATTATCATGATTTGAATTTTTGGGAACTAGTTATGCGGACTGCAGAATTTGAGTATAGAAAACTTTGTGTTTGAAACATATGAAATCATCTGCAGTCGTTAGAAGATTTAGTTGGGATTTATTGCTAGTGTAAGGAAAAAACTGCATTGAAACTGTATAGAACACTTGCCTGTCGTCAACCTATTTGATCCAAAAAGATGAAAAAAAGATGCAGGGTTTCTATTACTTTTGACTCACCCGTTGCAGAAAGTGACGCGAGAGGACAAGTTGAAGAGGACACAGAGGAGGTTTGCACTAAGAAACTAAGAAAGTTTCGTTTCCTTAAATTAACATTTAGGCGAGAATAAAAGGAAAACGACGTGTACGACATTTTGACGATTTTTTATGCTTTTTGGGTAGTCAGCTCATTGACAAGACAGCTGCAAAGAATTTGTAAATTAGTATTTTAAACGATTTGCAGGAAGTTTGAAAGAGAAAATAAAAACTTCTCATTTAGCTCCTCAGTATTTATTCTTCGTCAAACCAACTATTTGAGGAGAATATTTGTTTTGTGTGGATGCACTACATATTGCGCTATGGATTCAAAATTTTTAGTTTGGGAGAAAATCCTTCTTGAATTTTTTCCCCGGCGTCGTCCGATAATCGCTGTGTGCACTCTTACACAGAACCTGTTTGATTAGCGAATCCTTTTGTTTGCAAAAACTTTACCCCGTTATTAATTTAATCTCTTATTCCCCAGGGACTCGTTAAAGCAGTTCACAAACGACAATGCATGAATATCAGTCATAAAACAACGCAAAACATATTTATGGTTCATCGTAAAAAATATAATTACTACAACATGTTCGAGTCCTTGAATCTTTTCTTGCAAATGGGAAGTATTTATAAAGCTTTGAATAAATTCTTCGGTAAAAACTATGCAGTGCAGAAAACTAATACTGCATCCGGTGCATCACTACTGGACGTCTACACCTGAAATAAGTATCATCGTCCTTATGTGATGTGACCAAGAACGCATCAACTTTGAAGCGTTACGAGATTATAGAAATACTTTGAGCATACCTTCTCTTGGAAAAGAGAGTGAAGTTTGAAGTTTTGTGCAAACATAGTGCATTTAGTGTGTAACTCCGGTATTCCTTCAGAAACCAAACATTGATGAGGGGGCTCAATAAGGGAAACACCGATAACGAAAACCCGAACAAGTATGCAGTTCCGCTCGACATTTCTATGTCGATAAGCATAAAGATTATCGTAGCCATACAAGGTGCATACAGAAGCAAAATGGGGCACGCGGTCTAAATTTGGTGATTATCATACGACATATACAAGCACTATTCTGTGAGCCAAAGTTGAATTCAGATGCAGACACGACTTCAGGTGCGTCTTTGCTGCATCGCGGCACGAGTTGAAAGTCTGCAGTGTATTGAAGCGCAGGCAAGTGAGTCACGTGGCTGCCGCGAGGGCATCTTATGCTTTGTCTGCGCTGGTAAATTCATACCTGCAGTAAAAGAAGTATAAACATCTGTGTGTGCATCTTTTTTAGATTCCCACTTAATATCGGTGATTTTAGTGCGTTTTTGATCTTTATCGCCGAATAGGTTATGATGCCAATATGAGATGACATCATAAGGAGTTTACTGGCAATCAGGAAAAGCAACATAGGGTTCTTGTTAGCGACCTGAACAGTTAGACTATTTCCGCAAAAACTTCAGGTAGGTGCACTGGTACACCTCACCTCCAAAGAATAACTGATTTGGGCGCAGTCGATTAGGTTGACTCCCAGCTTTGTAAACACTACTCCGCTAAGTTGCTCGGTGGTCCGCGCATATGGCCAAAATACAGTGTATACGACCATCAGCCAGACCAATAGAATAACTGCATTGGTAATCAAGGTAACAGATATACCGTATATGGATTGGTAAACGTTGATGAGGCTTACCCTGAAGCACTGAATTTAAGAAGATATCCATTTTAATGCTGTGACAGCGCACTTCGAAAAAAATTGTTTATAAGACCTTTTACTTTGAACATACCTGCAAACGTGGATGTATCTATGCACGAAGCTGTTTGTGATAATAAGTAGATTAGAGCAGAAAACAAAGGAGAAGAGAAACATTACGACTTGTCCTCCAAAATGTATGTCTAAGGGTCCAAGTCCTACAAAAACTAGCGCAGAGTTTGAAGCGAAAGTGACCTGCAAAATTATTGAGAGAATTTTCAGCACAACCTGAAGCGTCCAATTCTATCTCCGAATCATTTTCTAAAAGTTGTACTTACCGGAACAACAAGTGCAATGCATAACGAGTATAGAAGATTCTGCAGTGCCGTGAGTAAAAAGAAATATCTATACGATTTGATGAGCCTAGTAGGACAGACATAGTAAATATGGAGCAAGTAGATGTTTGATAGTATCGAGAGACCAGATATAATTTGGCAAACCAACGGAAAATTTGCGCTCATATTGGAAATAGAATAACTCTCCAGTTTGAGGTAAAATCTTCGTAATGGCTCCGCTCAGCCTGGCAATCGAAAACTATTTGATAAAAAAATACGTTGTTGGTGACTTGACGCTTTATGTTATGCTTGCATCAAAAACCAATGCACATATGCAGATGGTGAACATTCTTATTGCAGATGGGATAAACCTGAATTTTCTGCTACACAGTGAAACAGATTCCTATAATTGTTCATTGTTCCTCTAGAGAAGTATTTATGTTTTGAACGCAATTTAAATTCCCAAGACGGGTTGCGATATTTCCTAATGTTTAAAAAACCCGTCCACTTACTTCTTTGATTCGCGGATCATTGTCGTCTCCGCAACCTTTTCATGGACCAGATTTTGATGCTAGAATCATATAAAACACTTTAGATTGCGGGTATCATTTTCGATTAAAGGAAACGCTATGTCATAGAAATGAAATAATTAGTGTAACACTAAGTATGCAAGTAATTGGATAAGAACGGCAAAAAAGTGTAAAAATCCGTGCATTTTAGAGGCAGCCAGGGATTTGGAAATTTTCTATACAGTCGTCATTTGATCCTCGTATTACTACTAGAGGACAGCTCTGGCGCATAATCCCTTTTTGGATTCAAAAAAGCATTTCTGTGTAACTTGAGTATGTTTACTTGTTCACACTTTATGCAGAAAGCATTGTATGAGACGAGTGCAAATATGGTCCGAAAAGCCTCAGATAAGAGGTGACGATGTAGAATCCTATGATATGTAAGACAGTGTCTCATCCAAATTTGGGTCTCAAAACCTTTGCGGATTGTAAGTTTTCCCAATCCAGCATATCATTTATGGCTTCAAATCTGACAAGGAGAGGATACTTACAAGGAATGCATGTTCAGTCGAAGTGGCCTTTCGACATGTGACTTAAACCATATTGAAGGGCATAAATTGCTGATTCCAGATCTGCCTTCCTTACTTGCAGAGCTTTTATGGACGAGGAGTTATGAGTGCTTATTTTGGCCAAAAATTGAATACGCAAGTAAGATAAAAATAGCCGTAGTACTTTTTATAGCTCTTTAGTGGAGCAGTGATAATCGTCAAAGCACTTCATTTGAAAAACACTCCCAAATAAGAAATTTACCACACTTGATTGCATTATTTGAGAGCTAGTAAAATCTTAGCAACTCATTTTATCCAAAATGCACGATCAATTTTTGGCTTCAAAAAACGCTCATAACTTCTCGTGCGTAAATGCTCTACAGATAAGAAAGGCAGATTTGGAATCAGCGTTTTATGCCCCTTAGTATGGTATACATCTCATTTAAAAAGGCCACTTCGACTAAACAAGCTTCCCTTGTTAGTCGAAAGCACCAATCCAGATGATACATATATCACCGTAAAGCGCTTGAAACGCTAATTCCAAATCTGTAGTTTCTAGCAGCGGAGCGTATCAAAGGAGTTATGAGGTTGTTTCCCTCTGGGGCTGAGGCGCCCTCTAGTAGGTCTCCCACTATCTATGAGCACTGTAGAGGAGCACCAACTGGTGGCAACTGGCGTAGTGGTAAGCGATTTGCTTGATAAGGAGAGTGTCAAAATTTTAATCCCCTTCGCATGCAACTTTATCGCAATCTTTGCAAAATGGAGTTTCTAAATGGCTCTAGAGCCCTAAAGCCTGAAATTTCTGATGGTAGTGATGCCAATCGAAGTTAGAAGTATTAAAAAAAATCAAGGTAATGCGAGTATTATAATCCTTATTGTAATCCTCATTCAAACTACTTACCACTACCCAGTTGCCCCTACTCCTCTACAGTGCTCATAGATGAGGGGAGACCTGCTGGGTGGCGCCTCATCCCTAAAGGGAAACACCCCTCATAACTCCTTCAACAAAACCGCTCCGCTGCTAGAAACTATAATCCGGAATCGGCGTTTCAAGCGCTTTAAGACGATTTATGTCTCATCTAGATTGTTGTTGCTTTCAACTAAGTATCCTCTCAATGTGAGTGCAATTTCCAAAGCTCCGCTTTCAACCGGTTCCGCAGAGTTGAAGCAAACAAGTTGTGCCTTTTTACCCTATCACCTTCCCAACCTCCGCTGCAGTGGCAACAACGCCGACGACTAGAGGGACGTGTTGAAGCTCGTACGGAAAAAAGCTGCGAGTCAGTGGACTTTTAAAGCGCTAATTGGCCTTCAGAGTGCAATGTCTGTCAAAATGTCTTTCATCAAAACCTGTGAAGACCAGACTACTTCATTTGCGTTGAAACACTGCCTCTAAGTGCGGGGCATGCCGGCCCTCTAGGAGAAAAAACCACACTAACTGTATAAATGATCTCACTTGTAAGTGAGATTATTTATACAGTAGGGTTGCTTTTGTTTAGGCATCTTTTCGCTTCTTATTCAACGCTATAGCCTCAACTTGCGCAATAACCTAGCCAAGTGCGTATAGTCGCCCTCACCTCACTAGTCGCTATCTGGGCAAATCCGAATTTGAAATTGAGCACGCAGGTTGCGGTAGAGCGCGGCTTCTTCAGCCTGCATTTTAAGCTTACGCATGCTTTTCTTCTAATTGTTCGTAGTTTTGCTAACTTTCTATGTGTTAACATTGTTCGTTGGCGATTTTATTGTAGTTAAGACAATGTTTCATATTCTATGCTCTTTTTTTTCAACTCTGTTCTCAGGTGAGCGATTGGGACTTGGTATTTTTGCTCGGAACTTCTCTTCCGATAAGTATTATATGCTGGGTTGGTGCTTTTTATGTCACAAAATCCCCGTCACCTTGTCTATATAGGCTCACCTGAGATTAAAGTTGAAGAAACGAGGCTAATGGAAGAGATTGCTCAAAAACAACAAAATCATCAGCTCTGAACTTAAACATTGTTAACACACAAGAGATAGCACACAATGAGAAAGAAAAACAAAGAAAAAACAACATCAGCTGGAGCTGAGAACTGAAAGTACAGTGCTCTACCGCAACCGGCATGCTCAAATTCAAATTCGAATTTGCCCATCTGACGACTGGGGTGAGGACGATTATAACCATAGCGAAGCCCTTTGAAAGCGTTATGGAAAGTGAAACTGTGCAATGAAATAACACATAAATCATACTTAAGATCAGCGACAAAGGAGTGATATTATCTCTTCATATGTAAGAAGCGATAGACGAAACACTCAGGAGTGGACGTAAAATGGTCGAAACCAACACTTAATGTGGTGGTTTTATCATGTTAGGCAGGCGCTATACTCTTTGAGGAGTATAGCATGGCCACGTTCGATGTGCATCGAATAGTGTAAAACTAGCGGTTTTTGTCGCCGATATTGGCGATCGCCAGTCGCCAATGTTGGCGACTACACATCAAATGTGTATCGATTGGATGTGTGGTAACTTGTTAGCGATCGATACGCATAGAAGGCACAGCCGTCAGTATTGGCGACTGGCGATCGCCCGTCGCCATGCTATACTCCTCGAGAAGTATAGCGCCTGCCTTACATAGTGGCAACCATGATCATCTTCTAACGACCCTCAGTTCAACCGGTCCAAAATCATAAGACAAGCAAATAAGCAGCTGACGACAATGGTTGTTTCATGATTGTTTCATTGTTAACCAAACTACGAAATATATTGCTGGTTAACATGTTTGTGTTTTTGGACAGATTAATGAGAATTGCGCTTTATTTCATGAGACGAAGACGTGAAACCATTATACAGGGTGTCCCAAAAAATGTGCACACTGTTTGATTGTAAATAACTCTCTTGTAGTGAGGTATTTCGAAGAGCTTTAGGTACCATTTTGTAGAGCGAGGTTCAGCTTAGATTTACAGTGTAGAGCGAATCGCCGATCTCTCATTCTTACTGTAGGAGTACGGTAGAAACTTCAAACACATGGTGTCACTGTGAACAAAGCGGCCGTTTCAAAAATTTTCAAAAAAATGTGGAAATTTGTGTAATAGGGTTTTTATGGACCCTGAGCTCAATACCTAACTCTTCACAAGGTTGAGAAGCTTTCTAAACTGTGTAACCGCACTTCTTAGGAACACTTAAAGAACGTCTGCTACTGCTTACCTCGCATAATTTTTTAATGAAGCATTACGAAGAGTTGCGAACTTCACATTTAAAATCAGCAACTCTAGTAAGCCCAGTGCGAGAGTTTTCAGACTGTTTTGGTTTTTTTTTGGAACAGACTATGGCCTTTCATGGCTCAAAACCCTCTTTAAAGTTTCTACCGTAATCCTACAGTAAGAATGAGAGATCGGCGATCCGCTCTACACTGTAAATCTAAGTTCAACCTCGCTCTACAAAATGGTGCCTAAAGCTTCTCGAAACACTTCACCACAAAAGAGTTATTTACAATCAACAAGTGTGCATATTTTTTGGGACACCCTGTAGAATTGTTTTTAAAAAAAGTACCCCTGACCACTTTTCCATTCGAAACAAAGATGGGTACATTTCCGCTATCCGGACCCATTTTTACGAAAGCCTCTCATATTATACGTTCTTTAGTCTAAAAATTATTTTTCATAAATTCTACGGTGGCTGCCTTCTTGCCACGTGTCACGAAAAAATTGACTTGTTTTGGTTGATTTTGACATGTTTTTTTCGAAATCATTTCCGGTGAGATAAAAGAGAATTTGTGATCATTTCGAAGCTGTTCGACTGTTTTGCATAAGAGCAAAACAATCATGAACTTATTTTAGAACATCTTGCTTGCTTTCAGCAATGATCAAAAATGTCTTTCTCTTCAAGCCATTTTCACCGTACGAATTTAGCCAGAAAAGGCTATAAATGATAGCTTGAAGCACTTTGTTGCTGCTTATTTCGCCTCTTAAATGACGAAATCCTAGCGAATTTCTCTATTCTGAGCAAGCTAGATTGTTCATCGATAATAGTATATATCATCATTATTATGACAATGTTCATTTTGAAACTGTTTGATCGAAATGAGGTCAAAATTAACTAAAAAACAGACTGAAACTACATCGCTAGGTAGGATAACACAAACTCTTGGTAAAACCTGTTAAACATGTAGATGACATGTCAATTTTTTTGACACGTGGCAGAAGGTTGACACTCCTTCCTGTGAAGCTGGGACAAAATATGGTACAAGGATAGAAGCAATATCTTTCTTTATAAAAATGGGTCCGGATAACGGAAGAGTACCCAAAGATGCGATAGTTTCACATGCTAAGAGGAGTGAAGGAGATCATTCCGAAAGCTACTATCAGAAAGTTCTCTTGTTTACAGCTTACGGGGAGAGGATACTTGGTGGCCATGGCCTTTCGATAAGTGACACATGTCATGACATTCGCCTGGAAACGTGATCTCACCGTATTCGTTATCTGCAGAACAATATCTCGAAAAAAAAACCGTGTTCTTTCTCATCTCATTCGCACAAGAGTAGTGTCGGTAGGTGCTAAAGGTCTCGAATGGTTTAGTGGTTAGCGCCGTCGAATGTTGCATTAGCGCTTTTACAGGCGCTAATCTTCTTTTCTTCTCATTCTTTTGCAGCTAACAACGGAAGGATACTTAATCGCAGTGACGATTGGATAGCGGTGTATACCGCGTATACCGTCCCCAGACGGTAACCTCTAAAGCGCATTACATATCTGCTATGACGTCATTCTGGAGGAGTTATGAAGGATTTTTGGTACAATGGTAGTGGTTTGGAGTGCGGAGCTGGACGTCGTGGGTCCGACTCCTCTGGGATGCCACACGTTTTGAACTTTTGTAGATTTTAGCAGGCAAGTCGCAAAACCTGTCTACATAAAAAAGTTGATTTTCACAATATAAAGCAATATATTTACATTTATTGGCACTGAACCCTGTCCAACCCGAAAACACTCGTTTTTAGCTTTTTCAATAAATACTTTACTCAATTTTACATTGAAAAATTCCAAATTCGTGCTTGCGCACTGTGAACGTGTGTTTTTGTTCTGCACATTTTGTGCTTTCATATCATATGTGTTCATAAAGGCCTTCCAATGTAAAATTGAGTAAAGTATTTATTGAAAAAGCTAAAAACGAGTGTTTTCAGGTTGGACAGGGTTCAGTGCCAATAAATGTAAATATATTGCTTTATATTGTGAAAATCAACTTTTTTATGTAGACAGGTTTTGCGACTTGCCTGCTAAAATCTACAAAAGTTCAAAACGTATGGCATCCCAGAGGAGTCGGACCCACGACGTCCAGCTCCGCACTCCAAACCACTACCATTGTACCAAAAATCCTTCATAACTCCTCCAGAATGACATCATAGCAGATATGTAATGCGCTTTAGAGGTTACCGTCTGGGGACGGTATACGCGGTATACACCGCTTATCCAGTCGTCACTGCGATTAAGTACCTCCCCTTGTAAGAATATAGCTTCGAGGTCAGCGTTTCAAGACAAGCATATTGATGTATAACATATTCCAAAAGCCCACGGCCACTATTAACCTATTCTTGTAGGATAAAATTACGGGAAAATGCAAGAGTGGGGAATGAACTTCAAATTTGGTAAAGTGATGATCAAGCATGAGAATGATTGGAAGTTCGACCCCTTTAATGACATTCCTTTGCTGCATCTACAGGGTGGTCCACATGAAGTGTGACACAACAAAAAATATTATAACTTTGCACTGAATGAAATCAGGACTGAATGAAATCAGGAGCTTTTATCCTCACCTGATAGAGAAGAGAATTCTGTATAAGAACTTTGAACTAACGTTCGAGATATTTGTCTCTGCTTTTTTAAAATCGTTTTTTGTCGTTCAAACCTCTTCCAAAAATTCTTCGATTTGCGCGCGATGGTTTCTGCCCCCATGCTCTCACTGGGTTTCTTTTTGGCAAATCAAATGACATGGGTTTTGAAGGGCATACTTTTTCCTTTCAGGCTGACAGAAAAGAGTGTTTGTTGGTCCAGGGGCGAGCAAGAGGGCCAAATGTCATTTTTTTCCAGTGTCCAAACGATGGATTTTACACAACTTCAATTTCTTCTTTTCGCTGTAAATTGGTATCTAGTCCTGCTAAAATTTCCCAAAGCGTCTATAGAATTTCCTTTGATCCAAAAAAGTGCCACAGCCCTTCAGAGTTTGCTTTCAATGCTTTTCCAAAATTTCGAAAGATTGCGATTTTTGTTGCCATGGCGACTGCCTTTAATAAACTTTCAAGCTTGACCATGTTTTAGTAATCAAGAACCGAAGTCGGGAACAAGCACAACGGGACAAAAGAATATGGAGAAGACGAATATCTTCGAAAACTGGAATGAAATAGACCAAAAAATGGTTTTTTCGCAGTCCATCAAACTTCGTATTTGCCACATACGAACAGACAATTTTGGCCTTCCGAATCGAACATACTTAAACCCACAAATTCTTCGCCTTTTCTATCTGTGAGCAAAAGGTCCGCTCTTCCAAACCCAGGCCATTAGATTTGCTAAAGGAGACCTAGTGAGAGCCTGGAATGAAATTTCTGCCAAAAACCATTGCGCGCATTTTGAAAATTTCTCCGAGCAGAATAAATTCTATCATTAATGTCGAAGATGGACTTTTTGGAAGTAGCCTGTGAGGACTTCTACAGAATTTTCTTGTCTATCAGATGAATACAGAAGCATTTAATTTCATTGAGTATCAGCAAAGTTACGAAAGCTTTTGTGCGTCACATTTCATGTGGACCACCCTGTAGAACCAAGTGAAAATTTGCCCCAAATTTGCCCTTCTCCATTGCTTCTGATTGTTTACCTCGTGATTTCACTGACAAGGTGACGTAGAGCTCCGGTTACTTCTGCTAATGAAAACTTGATTAAGAATGATGGTTTCGACTAAACTACTACCGCTCTAGGTTATTGATTGACCGGTTCGTAAAATGAGTAAGAACGTAAACGCTGCAAAGCAGTCATTACAGGTTTATGCTATAATTTTCAAAAGCGCCAACCAATTGATTTCTTGAAGCCTACAGACTCCACCAAGTGTTGTTCTCACAATCCGTAGCACAACTGAAAGAGTGGCTAGAAAAGGGAGATTAAAGGGACTAACAATAATGCAGTCTGTTTCAATCCGGATCAAGCCAAAATTAGGACGATACACACCACGACCTTTTTGCGTCATGTCCATGGCTTGTTCGTCTGCTCTTTCTTCAGTATGTCTGTTACCTCTGAAAGTGCGCATATATAGCAAGCCCTCTGCGCAGCGAACGCGCAGATTTACGCCAGCGTTTCGGTCTGATCCCGATTGGGACAAATTGTATTTCTCGGTTGTGATATGCTCAAAAAACGGCTGATTTCAAAAGCTTCACTCTGTTTGCCAGTACTTGTGCAGCTCGAATCTCTAAATTATAAATCCGACGACAACATTGTGATTTTTTTTGCGAGATTTTGCATTCAAAGTGCTTATGAAAGTACTTGTTTAGAATCTTATTTTTGGTGTAAGTTTGACAGATGATGACAAAAGGATATTCGCTGTACTTAGGATTTTAACTCTCTGCATCGGTGCAAAGCATAGAGGTAGTAAATACTGGCTCACACTGAAAAAAGTATGGATTAATTACATTCATGATCGCGCGCGCTGACTCCATCGCAAACAAATTTTTTTCCAAAGGAAAAGTGTTCAAAGAAAGCCTCAAAGGAAGTAGCTTTTGCTAGCAAAATACAGCGAATTGCGAATTGAAATACTTGCGAATTCTAGTTAGACTATTCTTTTGATAAAATTGCCATGTATCACACTAGAGGCATAGCATTTTTGTGTGAAAAACAAAAGCACAATTCAAAACAAACCTGAAATTCCACATTGGGCTCTTACTCAGTCAATGTTAAAGGTGCAGAGTAGTAAATAGATAGTCGGTATAAAACTGATAAGGATAAATTCTAACAGGTATTATGTCATGTATGCCTTTTCGTGTGATGCTTCCATTCTCGTTGGAGTTTACGTGATACAGATGTTCCATGTTTGAGAGAAGCAGCAAATGGTACTATGCGAGAAAATCACAGAAGAGAGAATGCACTATTTGAGCAAACTCGTAAACATCCCTAAGATCAATAGTTATGTAAAGAGATCCTCATAGCAATGGCTTTGCATAATTTAAATCACTCCTGCGTATAAGTGAGGTTGAGGCACAGTTTGCCAAATCTATTTCTCAGAGAACCGTTTGTGCCACTTTTAGGTAAGCAGGAAGCGCTTTTGATTATTTCTACCCTCTGAGTAATATTCTCCAACTTTATTTAGTTGAGAGCATAGTCACTTAAAACTTCGACTTTCCACGCTCTGGAGAAGGGTCAAACTCCTAACGCCAATTTAAGAGAATAAAGAGTTGTTAAAAACCATCGGCATCACTCATATTCTTGACATAATAGTGTGTAAGGATGTGGCGCTTGGGGTTCTGCCAAAAAGCACATTGATCTTGGTCCTTAAATTGACGATTTGCCCATAATTTGCGAAAAATATGCAATTTCGACGAACTTTGCAGACCTGACTTTTTTTTACAAACTATGAGCTATGTTCCATATTTTGGAGAGGGTGTTTGTCCACTTTCCGTTTTTTTTATTTGTCCTCCTTCCGTCTCCAAATGCTTACGATTAAGAGTGCCGAATCTTTAAACTCTAACGCTTCTGACAGGAAAGTTTGGTGAAAACGAAGATTGTGAGAAGGCATCTGTTATTTTGGAAATCTTCGTTCAACATTCTAGCCAACAATTTAATGGGGAGTGGTACATATACGTCTTCAACTACGAGTAGTAAGAACTAAGAACATGTCAACCTAGAGATCAAAAACAGTTTGAGTTTTTGCTTGATTTATCTCTTCGAATATATCCAATGGCGTCATCACGAATATTAGAAGTCAACAACAGGGGTTCCGAGCTGAGAAAGCAACAAACGTGAGCGATCATGCGGAAAAAGTGACGATGCCTTTTTGCATCTACTCAAAAGTGCTTTCTTTGTAACAGAAATGCTGGATGAGTTTTCAGCTTGAAAACAACGGTGAAACTTAGAGCACTATCAACTTTGTTCTTGGTCAAACGGAGAATTTTTAGTGTGTGCCTGCGATATTCGGTCACAAAACTAATAATAATTATGGGGCATACTAGAGGATATAAGGAAATGAACGCAGCTATTGGAAAGGCAAAACTAATAATAATCATGGGGCATACTAGAGGATATAAGGAAATGAACACAGCTATTAGAAAAGCGAAACTGATTGTCATATCTGAGCCGGTGAACAAGAAAACCGCTCCGACCATGTCAGGAATGTACTCAAATATAACAGGGCAGCGGACTAAAATTGTTGTTGAGTACGCTAGTTGTACACGATACATCACTTTTACCTGTAGCATCAGAAGTGTAAATAGCTTCTGATGCATCCTTCGCACAATTTCGCTGAATGAGGCTTCTCTGAGCGCCTTGTTGATTTTCGCAGCTGTATAGACCATAATGCTAACTAGCGATGACATCAGTAAAAGAACACTCACAACTAGATAGAGTCTGGTGGGATTCCGTAGTCCATACTAAATCAAGCAAGCCATTTTAGCATCGCTCTCGTTTTCTTTTTTCTTGCCATAGCAGAAAAATTAATTGGTGCACAGTCGCCTGATTGACTCCAACTTCGGCAAAGACGGCATCGCTGAATTGCTTGGTGTTCTGCTGATTTGAGTAGACACCCGTAAATACGATAGATAGTTAACTTATTAGAACAACAATATTTACGAATAGAGTAAGAGCTATGCCCTATCCGGGTAAATAGATGGCAATCAAATGCACCCTGCAATACAAGTTACAGTCTACATATGCACGTCGTCGTCTGACAAGGGAAGAATTCCAAACCACAGTGGCGAGTGAAATGAAATAAATGCCATTTGATAAGGTGATCTAATACTAAAACCTACCTCCCATATCTGCTGCGTGGTTTCCTATAAAAAGCTTTGAATGCCTCGAAAACAAGGTAAAGGAGTGCATAATCAGCATGATGTTAATTTTAATGACTGGAATGCATACATACGTCGGTAACATAGATAAGTGTCTTCAAACGGCTACTTTGGGCCCTTAATGTAAGTCAAATTTGGACCTTTACGCTCATAACTTCTTTTAGAAAGTGCGTAGCAAAAATTAAAGCTATATTTGGAATAAACTAAGACTTGAGACTCGCTTTGCGCAAGTCATCAGATCAGCGTTCGCACTATTTTCCTTTCGGATGATTCAATACTTAGAGTCAACATAACGGTGCAAAGCGTTCTCGATTACCGATCCTAAAGCATAGAGGTTTACAGTGCAGTCATTTTCTACTCGACGTGCGCGATACATTCCTATTCGAAATGCTATCCATCCCATCTCGGATACGTTCGCTTCCGTTCGTTCGTTCATGCACAAAAAAATATTCAGCAAACACTCTTTCATTACTAAAAGAAAAATACGAGAAAGACGCTGGAAAAGCACTTCTTCTGAGTCAAAATATGCTGTCTGTCCTAAAATCTTGTATACACTTTGATTGTTAATATCCTTGCTGCAATGTCTTTTGCCGATGTCTTGGTAGTATTTGTAGAGCTGGCATCAACTCCGATTTTCAGTACAGGGCGCCCAGCACGAGGTGGAGTTTGAGAATTTTGAAAAACGTAAAAACGTCCCCCTTGACATTACATAACGGAAGATTGCGAGATGCCTTTTGTGGTGTTTGTAGAAATACGGCTGGTAACCGGCAGCGAACAATGAGTAAATGGAAGCTAGGAATAGACAAATAAAAGAGGAGATAAAGCATCAACACTAGAAAAAAGCGGTTTTTATATTATTTAAGGGCCGTAGCAAAGCAGAGGGGACGAAATTTGTGTTAAGATAAGTATACGTGGCTATGATTCGAACAGAATAGATTTATGTGAAAAATTTTGAAAAATCATGTGAAGAAGGGAAAAATTATGACTTTTTTTGGTTCTGCGCAACCTCAGAGTGCTCCCATTGCGCGGGAGCGAATTTACATCTCTTTTATTCACATAATTTTTTTAATAATTTTTCATAGTTTCCTTTTTATCTTATCGTGGTCGCGAAGCTACACACCAAATTTGGTGGCTCAATTTTGCTTACCGATTGTAAACAAACCGATTATTTATCTTTTGTGCATTAAGATTGCGTTTTAACGCGTTGAAATCGTGTGCACACAGCTCTGAACCCTTATCCTGTTCGTAACGTTTTAATCTACGTGCTACTTGTGAAATGGCGTTAGAGTCGAAATAAAGGCTTTCTAAAGGTTAGCTTCCGCCCACTAGTATTTAGTCAGATTTCCGCGAATCACTCTTTGGAATTTTACGAGTTCCCTTTTGCCTTTCTCCAGGAAAACGACATCCAGCGTGTGAAAGCGTCACCTCTGCTGAGTCCTGTATCAACCCCCTGGGGCACGCATCGCAAGCTATGCCACCAGGACACAGAATTCGATGTTTCGGTCAACATTTTGTCACGGGAAACCGAGGTGTCAGCGCGAAAGACGCTCGAGGCGTGCTGGATTCTATCCCAGAATCACAAAATGAACAGAAAAGAAGAATGCACCGCCGTAACAACTGAGCTCGCGCCATTAATGGAGTTATGCAAGTTTTGATCTATGCGTAGCCTCCAGAGACTTGCCTCACTCATTGTTAACGCATCCCAGCCAGCGGTGGTTCTACCTCATTCTGACAAAAAAGGTGAGCTAATAGTTCTAGGCCTTAACGGGAGTCTATACAACTTCTTGGACATTTTCTTGCATGTGATGAGTTGTTTGGGAGGTTAATTCCTAATGTTCCTCACTTTATAGGCTCTGACGAAGGCGACTAGGCAAAAACGTTAGCCGTATAAATGCTATGATAACCTTGGTGTTGGCTCAATCATAAAAGCAACTAATTCGATATGCCAATTCATTGAAGGTCGAACATGGAACATCATACTTCTTTTCGCACTAAATACAAAGAACTATTATTTCTTTGCTCACACCAGGATTAGCTTAACTTTCGTGAAGGTAACGAGGTTTGAGCTATCGAATATATTTATTCTCGCGCCTTCCCTTCACGAAGTAGCACAGACTTAGCATGTTACCGTAATCCAGTATTCGCAGTTTTTTCCACTTGCACATGTAAGGAAAAATGAGTACATGTTTTTCCAGGAGCGATTTTGAAAGAAGTCCCTGCTGTGTGAAGGAAAACGTTTAGCAGTGCCAAAGATATAAAAGACACAAATATATCGATGCTTTGAATGTAATTTGATGGGGTTTGGATCCCCAAAAAGGTGTGGAGCAACAGCTTTTTTGTGATTGTACCACACCCCATTTACTACCTCCAAAAAGAAATCTGGCGAACAAATCACATATAATTCGATGGCCAAAATTTCGTAGTGTTTGTCGAAGTGATTTGAACTGAATTCCTCTTCTTTCTTTGAGGCCTACAGCTGCTGGAAGCACCACCAAGTTTTATCCTGTGAGCTAAAAATGGGACAAATGAAATTTTGGCTGGCATCTATTTTTCTCTGATGGTTATTTGGAACAGGATTCATGATAAGGGCAATTAATGAATAGTGCTTTGTATTAAGTACAAAAAGAGGTAGCAAAGAGGTAATCAATTCACTTTTGAGATATAGTTAATCATGTTTGAAAATGACCACTTCAGTTGGGTGGCCCAATATCGGCCTTCAAAACCCACTAAAACTTGGTATGCAAGCACAGGGTTATTATCATGATAATTACGAATGTCTTACTAAGTATGCTTGATAAAGCTTTAATGTCATGCCGTAGGCAGGGAAACGGTACCGGGAAGGGGGTGGGAGGGGTGGGGGTCTTTTTTGGCGGTTGTTGGCGGCTGTGTGCTACACCTCTTGCTCGACGGTCTCAAATCACCCCCCGTTTTATGATAATTAGTAATCAGAGAAACTCATCTCAAGCATAATTTATGCCCATACTTGCCTTGTGTATAAGTAAGTGCACATCTGGAAGGGCAGATCGAACAGCAAACAATTGTAAGGAGAGCCTGAGCAGACACAAATACTACAACAGATGACGCCAGCTTGATAAGAATCAGATAGAATACAGTTGGAGCACAAGACTATGCTTAAAACAGGAACAGAGAATAAATAAATTAAGGCTACCCTTCTTATAAGTTATGACAAGCTTGATCTCAAGAATAATTTTTGTTTTATTGTCTTCTTTTGCATATTGCTTATTCCATTTATTTGTATGTACATACATACCTTTGCTTTTTTCTGTTGTATTCTTAACCAGTATGTGTCGCTTTCACTCTGTAATTTTGTTTGGATTGATTTCAAAATTAAAGCAAGGCATTACCTAAATTTATCACCTAAATGGGAAAACACATACTAATCAGCCCTGAAGTGGTACCACACTCGGCAAACCAACCAGTCAGGAAGCCAGGAAGAGCAGCACAGCAAACATGAATCCATTGAGTCAAGGCGCAGCGTGTTCCTGCTCACGAAGCAATGAATCGGCTTAGAAGCCCCAACATATCTATCCTCACCGAAGCACTCCCTTACTTGCGCAGCTAATGAAGAGTAGTGGAACATCGCCATGGTACTACTCGCCTTATTCGACTATATGCCTTCGGGAAGTGAAAAAACTCCGTTCTCAGATGACCGTTGTTCGAACGTGATATTTCTGTCAAAGTTGAGAAAGCTAACTTTATATATGAAAAAGAACAAGCGTCATGTACTGATGTATAACTTCAAAAAACAAAATAAGTAGTTGTAAGGATCTGAATGTACTGATTGGACAGAGCCGATCAAAGGCGACATACGCACACACCCGTCGCCCTTTCTGCATTTTCCATTTTGTGCAGAATTCTTTGCAATAGGCTACTAATTTTCTCGTTGAAGATTCACAATGCATTGTGTCTGCGCTAGAGTTTGCGAATTATAACGAGCGAACTAGTCTATGCTCCTTAGTGAATCGAACTATTGGAAACTGTTTACCCTTTGATTCAACTGGCTTGGCGGCTGAAAGGCGGGGCTTCGTGTTCTAATTAAGGCTAGTTAACGATCAGAGGGCACGCGCGCGAGAAGGAAGCAGACTGCGTAGCGGGCTCGAGCGGAATTAATTGTCACAAAGACCCGCTTTCTAGCCGCCAAGCCAGTTGAATTAGAGGTTACAATGCTCCTGAATTTCTAGAAGTCACCTCTCCGAGTCTTTATATGTACCCAAAAAAAGAAAGTGTCCTTCATCGAGGAAGATAAAGAACGTCAATGCTTAAGGAACTAGCGTAAGATTACGTTATCATCATTTCATGCTATAGAAAGTAATAGATTTTATACTCAATATAATTTATATATGGACTCATCTGCATGTCTTTTTTTCTGTGGCTGGTTGCTAAGGAACCATGCAAAGTAACGTCGAAAGTATCACAGCCGCATCATAAAATTTTGTGCACTAGCAGATTTGCAGATGTTGCAGGAGTTTGGTGAACATGAAAGACCCTAAGACAGCATAAAAAAAGCAAATGGAGAAATCCCTATTGAGGAAGTCTTTCGATAGCTATTGTAAATTGGAAGAAGAGGTAACATCTATCCCGCCCCCTCTCTTCAGGCGCAAGATTTTCTGAAGTGGAGATGCGACAAATTGCGCAAAGCACATCTTTTCCTTCAAATATTTAGAATAAAAACTAGTCTAGTCCACAAAACGTGTTTCAGCAGGAGGTGTCCCGAAAATTCTCGAAAAGCGAGGCCGATACCATGCCCTTTTCTAAGGAAACATTTTTTCTCTGTTCCACTCCCGCGTTCCTCTCCATCCCTCTCTCCCCTCCCCCCCCCCCCCCCCGAAAAGATCCGAGAGGTCTTTATTGTTATGTGATAGATTTAGGAGTTCTAGCCTACCGGGAAAGTAAACCTGAAGTTACCAAACTAAATTACTAAGCAAACACTTTTTACGACCATAGATTGGGTCTTTTCCCGTACGCTTTTCTCGTAACCATCCCTCCTTCAAATCCTCGTGTTTTGCAAACTGGAAATTCTGCTCTAAGAAGCGATATGGATTAGTTTGAAGTTTCAATAATTGATGAATTTATTTACAACAAAATGAAAAACTATACGAAATTGAGCAGCAAAATGATCATGAAATTATAGACACGAAATATGCAACAGATTCTACTTAATACAAAAAAAAACTTATGAGCATCAGCGGTTAAATCTATCGACATCACCTCATCGATTTGGTGGACATCTTACCCGTCAACATGACACAGTATAGCTGTGTGTTCGTCAGCATATGTACAGAGGTTCCAAGATTTCGTGGTCCTATCGATGATGCTCAGTGAGATTGATACCAGTGCGAAGATACACTTCGGCTGCCTTCTTTTCCATATTCTTTTGAACTGAAAGTAGAGGTTTATCAAATTTTTAGATTATTTCCCCGTTCTGTCGTTTAAGACGAGCACACGTCACCCGAGCTATGCATCTTTTCACCACGTTTCATCTCCACAGCAAATGCTATTAGACTGAAAACAGCACGAGTGTTTCACTTAAAAATGCAAGGGAGAAGCACTTCTGTTGTGCTGCAGAAAGTTTCCGCATTATCTCTTCGGAAAAGGGCTTTTCCTTCGCTAAAATCCACTCTTTTTCAAGTAAGGAATCGTGTTGAAGAAAATCCGTATGCGGGTTTATTTAGGAGAATTTCTTAAATGATTGAGAGATTCGGTTAAGCATTTATCCAAACGGCAGTTCGTAATTCCTATCTGGTTTAGCACCAAATTCTCCCCACAGACCTAGGTTAGACACCACCGTCCGAGCAGGTAGTCGGTAAAAGGATAGGCATGAATTTTTCGGCCAGGAATAAATCCGGTACTTACATTCACCTAGACATAGCCCTGTATCAACTTCATCCTCATTTCTACTTAGCTTGACTAAATAAAAAATATACTAAATACCCATTTCATGGGTATTTAGTTTGTGGATTGGATTGCGCGCACTTCGCTCATCAAGTCGGTAGATCAGGTTTTCTCTCTCGTGCTTTGATTTTTCTCCTTCAAAACAAATATTGGCTAGCATAAAGGTAGGGTGGTGTCTATGAAGCTCAATAAAAGTTTACAGCTTTCCGCGCTGCATAAATATGAATTCTTGGATAAATCACATGTAAGTTGTTTCAGTAAGACATCTGTAATAAAAGTAACTCAAAACGCTTCCCTAATGCCATTTTTGTGTCAAAAAGGCTCACGCTTGTTAGCATCATAATTGGATTATTACATCAAGTCCATAATTGAGGAGGATACTGAGCCTGTTGAGATTACGAAATTAGGTTAATCATTTCTCAAAAAATCATTTACAATGTATCTTGAGTTTTCAGCTCCCAGTTCTAAATCAGAGTTTTTCTTATCCACAGCGTAAAAGTGAGGCCTTTGCAGAAAACAGCATGGGATTAAAAGACATGGGATTTGCTTATTTTTGCAGAATCAGACAAACAACACATTACGTTAGCAACTGTCGCAAGAAAAACATTCACAGCTAACATACTGATGAAAACAAACCTTCACTGATTGCTAAACTGCTTAGAGATTTACATAATTGAAACAGATGAGATTATAAGACATGGGCAAACCCTCATGCTTCCGATTTTCTCATTACTGCGTTTACCTTACGAAAACATAAATATCAAAGTTGCCGTGCTGTTGGAAGAAGTAGAAAAGTTGATATGCTAATCAAAAAATTTTTCCTACTTTGAAAGATCAAGTTATTCAAGATGTTGGAGCTTGCTAGGTCCTACAAAATACTGAAATTTGAGTGAAATTGGAGAAAACGAAACGAGCTTTGGCCAATTGGACTGTAAGCATAAATCTAAACAGTTTCTCATACGCAAACAATTGATGCCAACTTACAATAGATAAGGGCAGAGGGTGAGATTAAAATTAAGAGGATGCACTCGGGTATTGTGCATGCAAAAAAATTTGAAATTTTTTTCAATATGCTTGGTCATAAAAGCCTACAATTTACTGCTGGGAATTATGGCAATTTTGAGTCAAAGAGAAATGGCGGTTAATGGAATTTTAGCTTTAGTTTCTCGATAGTCATACTAACTGAGAGAAGCAGTCATTTATTTATTTATTTATTTATTTATTTATTTATTTATTTATTTATTTATTTATTTATTTATTTATTTATTTATTTATTCATGTAGTACACTCAATGATACGCGATGATTTTTGTTTGTGAATAAATTATCTTCTTTCAAACCCCTGCCTAAGCATTTTTATCGGAAATGCATTCAGTCGCCTATCAATGTTGAATAAATTTTTGCTTAGTTGATGGTCAGCTGCGAGGATGATTACTACGTCCCAAGTTTTTTCATAAAAAAGAATTTGATTTCGATAGGACTAAAGGCACTTTTTAATTCACTTACAAACAATTTTATGAGCTTTTCTACGCTTCAAAACAAAATGAATCTGCTGCAGTGCCTGACAGCTCCAATGCTTTCCTCCGCAGATCCCTTTAATCCCAACCAAGCTCATAGCCGGAAATCCGAGATGAATAAGCCGGGGCGCGTGTGTTGTTGACGTTTCAGTGGTTGCGTGTCGGAATAGGCAATGATGGTTGCGCGTATGTGGATGGAGTGCTTTGGAGCCCATGATGGATCGGAAATCCGCTGGCGCTTCCTTATGGCCGCACATGGCTAATTCAATCGGAAACGATGGGAACGTTCTCACGAGATCGCTTTCGGATAGGCTGATTCTTCAGCACATGATCTTCAATGAAGAAGAGTTTATCCGCTCTGCAGAAAGCTTGCCGTGTGAAGCGTTCAAAGTCACCGGGAGAAGAGTAAACAACCAGTATGCTGACCAAAAACTCACCCCGAAATTTTGTAAAGCATATAATAATTTTTGGTATAAGTGATTCAAGATGAAACTCTATTCTACACCGATACGACTTGTGATTTTTCATTTTGTCCATTAAACTCACTTGCAAAATTATGCTAGATATTCGGTTAAGATTCACAATCTGGTTGAAGCTCTCTATACAGGCGGAAGAGGTAGGATTTCCTACAGAATTGCAGATGTGGTTGATTTTCGTTGCGGTAGCCAAGTTCAAGGATAAGGTAAGTGCGTAGGAGAATATTCGGGTGTGCACAGAATTCCAATAAATTGTGCACTTTTTTGATTATGAATATCTCTCTTGCCTTGAGGTCTTTAGCAGCCTGTGGGTATCACTTAGTAAAGATGATTTCAACTTATATAGTATAAAGCGCGATTGCGCTCCATTACTGTAGGATTATGGTAGAAACTGCCAACATACAGCGTTTTTGTAAATTTGCCTCATTTCGGAAAAATCTTCAAGAATCTGAAAATCGTCTATGGGGTTCTGACAGGTTTTCGGGACTCAGTATTATAAATACATTTTTGGAAATACTGAGAAATCACGTTAAGCTATACTGGCTTAAACTTAGAGCATCAAAGTAAAATAAAGTGCGACTCAAGTTCAAAGTCAGCGAATTAGCCTAGTGTAAAGGCTTCTGGTAGTTTGGTTTTTTTCTGTGCCTATAGTACACAATCGGCAAAAAAACATGGAATTAGGAGTTGAAGGACGGACAATTTGGACACTCATCTCTATCTGTTCCAGTCAGGAAAGCCTCCATTTTAGAAATGATCATCAACTTTTCAGGGTATTTCAACTACCGTATGTTTTTTTTTTGTTCTCACACAGCATTATGCGAAATTTTGTTGAACTTGTGATCACCCCATGTCGTTGCTCCGATATAACGCTCTCAAAATAATTTTTTTGTTAAACGATGGCAAATGTTATGGGCACAGCAAAGAAGACTGTGTGGCTCCTCAGAGCACTTCAATTAGGACAGTGTGAATTGAAATTGAAATTGAAACGACAAGCTCAGCCATAACAATGTCACCCCTCCCTCTCGATTTCGATGTCTGAAGTACAGTTTTTGAGCTTAGACATAGAAACCTTGTTTACACGAGATTGTCACCTGACATCTCATAAAGTAACCCTATCTCATTATTCTTTGTCATGAGGAAGAAAAGAGTACTACAGTGTAAGTACAAATGCAGATCACTTGAATGCTATCAGGTTTCATTATTAAGTAATTTAGAAGCCTTTACATCAGAAGAATCTATTATATTCTTTTTACTAGATTGGGTTTCTTGGTATTCTACGTGAGAGCCGAGACTAATAATAATTTTCGGTTGACATTATGCCTATGTTTTGAAAATGTGCTTTGCCTTTTGAAGAAAACAAATTTGATCGTTTCATACAATGCTATTAGCACTGTTTTGAGGCAAGGCTCAAGGAGAGAGGAACTTGGAAAATTGCCAAGTAGAAAGTGATGAACAAAAATATAAAAATATTACATGTTGCTTTTTCAGTCCGACTATGTCATACAGTAATAACTTTCTTATTACAAACGGGTGAAATACTGAAATGCTTATTTTTTTCCACTTTTGAAGATCTGTAGAACATTCAGAAAAAAGAGTATTGTTGAAAAGCAAAGATCTCGAGAGTCAGCAAATCTGTTTAGTGTATCGGGCTGTGTCCTAAAAAATCAATTACTTGGATAAATTACTTTCATTTGGCATTGATTTGGCAAAGCTTCAACTATAAATTCTTTCAATAACCAAGACTTTACCAATGAATTTTTTTATGTGACAAATGTTTTGAAACGCAGACACAGCATTGATCTCGACCACTGTAATATGGAAATGAACGTATTTCACATTTTTGAACAGAATGAACTTCTCTGATTAATTGGGAATGACTAGCAGTTGCTTTCTTTATCTTGAAAAAGTTGAAAATATGATTGGAATTTTTGAAAGAATTCGCTTTGTTGGAACATGTAGGTTTTTTACCCTAAGTCTCGGTCCATATCTCGTAGCATATGATTCAAAGACTTTAATATTATGAAGGTAATTTTGCCAATCCCAAGGCCATACATGGGGGCAGTATAATTCGATAGCTGTGGAGAGTCCAGCACGTCACTAATGTCTCAGGTTTCTTATGCTAAAACTTTGATAGATTGCTTTACTTCCGAGAAAGATGAGATGTGGCAATAAAATTATGTCAATAAAATTTGATATGTGGCACACTTTGGATGAAAACTATTTTCAGGCAAAATGATTTGAAAATTTCCAAGACATGGACCTATTTCTCGTTCGACAGTTTCCAACATTTTTTTTCATAATTTTAACACGTTGACGACGAGCCATTTTTTTGCGGTCTGTCCCTGTGGACGAGACGTTTCCATGCATCCCTATGCGTGGCCCATGTATGTATGCATGCATCCATGCAAGAAGTACAAAATGTGCAAGCCCCGCCCCCTCTGGCAAGCTCCGCCCACTCGACCAAAAATGTCGGAAATTGCCCAAATTTCAAGAATTTATGCAATTTCCGCCACTTTTGAAAAGTGGGCGGAGCTTGCGACTTAGGGGCGGAGCTTGCCTGACGGTGGGCGGGGCCTGGCTAGAAGTTGCTCGAAGTCTTTGCGTTCATCTACGGCCTCATCCATGCTTTTTGGGGACAAAAAGGATCTTTGTGAGAGGCATAAAAGTGGGCGGAGTTTGCCAAAAGGGGCGGGGCTAATACATGAAGTACATCTGAGCCTATGTTGATTATATGAACAGAAACTGAGAGGATTGGACAGATAGTATTGAATTTAAGGCCGCCGCGCACCATTGCGCGGCGTCGTCCACAGGGACAGACTGCCTGCCGCGCACCATTGCGCGGCACTGTCGTCAACGTGTTAACAAGGAAATCGCCCTATATGTCTTCAACAAAGAATGTTAGCTAATTGTCTGAGACAACTTGATGTAGTGCACGCAAACGCGAAGGATGGCGTGAATAATTAATATCGTGGAACATCAGACACTCAAAAGGACATACTTGAAGATAATGGGCATCACAAAATTGCTCATCCCCTTCTTGTTCTTTAAGGATGTCATTTTTTGGGAATGACATCGCTAATAATTTCCAGATAGAGGAACAAAACGAGAGCGAAATTTAATTATGGACGAGACCTAATTTTAGAGTTTGAGTGGAGAATTTTTCTCCTCTTCTATTAACATCGAATTTCATCAAATAGAGACGTATGATTGATTTTTATCGAGCTTTCTCTCCCTGGCTTGCAAGTGCTTTTGAAACTTCATTCGAAATAGGTTTAAAAGAACTACCGAGATTTGTCCACCGGCTTGATGAGCTGCTTCTTCTATTTCATAAACAATAATTTTGGTCCCTTGACTAGGGGAACTGATAGGAAGAACCTTACTCATACGCTTTTCTTTAAGAATTTTCGACTAGTGAAAGTGATCCTCAAAGACCTTTTTCAGAAAAAAAAAGTCCCATTAGCCTTAATGACAGTATGATCGCGCCCGAAAAAGAAATGGTTTCAAAAACGTATGAAATCTGAGAACACTGCTGAGTCGAATGTAAGAAAATGTCCTCATGATGGCTGTGCCTCAAAAATTTCGAAAATTGCATACTGAGAATTTCACGTGTACCTGCATATTATCCACATCACCGCAAATGCCTTGGATCTTTGGGAAAATATCGGATGAGGGCGGATGAAGGAAATGTAAGAAAAGTTCCTCAAAGCGTAAATTACTTGTTATTTGACCCTTGCGCTAAATGCAACATTTTGGCCATTTTATTTAATTACTAGAGCATCGAGTACTGTAATGATGGCCGTCTGCCATGTTATGAGAGTTTACAGAAAAACTACTAATTACACCGTTTAGTTATCGAAACTTTGTTACAATTTAGTGCTCTATCCCACATTCTACCAATCTTTAACCCGTTTTTGATGCTGGAAAGAGTGAAAACGTCTTACGTCAATACAACCAAAAATGTTGTTGCGTGTGCTTTTTACTATTATGTGTTTAACGACCAAGCGAAAGCTTCGAATAGAATTTTCCCAAAATGTTAGATTGGCACAAAGGTTGCAGCTTATTTCGTATCTTTTCTCTTTTTGAATGTGAACGCGATCATTTCTGAGCATAAAGTAGATTAAATAGTAGGCGACAGATGCACGCAAACAGTTTGATTATAGCGGCGAAGTGGAGAAAATTTACGCGTTTTTCGAAAACTGGTCAAATTCGAAATTTCAAGGATCGGAGAACCAAACACAGCTCTCAGTCTGGATCAGACCTATCAAGCCGAGACTGTGTAAATCATTAAAGACACCTCACTCAACAACCTGGGTACAATTTAGGCTCAATATGTTTAATTCAAACTGAGCGGCTTTATTTTTGGTTTTTTCGACCCTTGAAATTTCGACTTTGACCAGCTTTCGGAGTATGAGTAGTTCTCACTTCGCTACCAAAAATCAAACTGTTTACATACATCCGTAGCCCACTACGTAGTGTACATTAGTTCAAAAACGACGTCACAGTCAAAATGGAAAAAGTTACGAAATAAGTCAAAACTTATGTGCTAACCTGATAAAAGTTTATTTGAATTTTTTCGATGATAAAACATCTATTACTCAATCCAAGTAAATCTGGAGTCGGAAATTTAGATAATTTATTGCACAAGCTACCTTATATGATTGATCGTAGCCATGTAATTTAACTTCAAGCTCCAGTTAAATAAGAATCCTTCGAGCGGATCTATTTGTTTGAAAACTGTTCATACGGTTATGGTTAAGCTACTCTAACAAGAGGCTGCGGTTCAGAGCTGAATCTTTCTGCCAAGAACGTAAATACGAGTTTAGATTTGAGGACTAGTTGGACTAGTCTTCGAAGCGTCTGTAGTAAAAGTTGAAAAAAACAGATTGTTTTGAGCGCTTGACCGGCAACTTATTTTCTAGACAATAACGCTTGCAGATCTGCCATTTTTGAGCTAGTTTCGGAAAGGCAAAGTTCAAATAGCCACTCAACTTTCATTCTAAAAACATATTAGAGCAAAAAGACCATAAAACTCACTTATTAGGTCAATTTTGTTGCCAAATGCAAGTGACATAGCAACTAGCCCTAATGCCAGTAGAGTCATCAACAACGCTACCAATGCCACGACTCGTTTCACTCGACGTTGGTTATGTTCCTGAAAAAGAAGAGTTGAGGAATTAACGAAAGGAGCCAAAAATTTAAAAAAAAACAAGAAGGGAAACCAAGGACTTGAAAGGATAAAATAAAGGTTTTTTGAGGGGATGGGGCCAGCATAGTGTATGACTTAGCAAACCACAATCTCTTCTCATCAACCTCACCTGATTCACGTCCTCCCTTTGCATTTTCTATTTTTCTCTCACCTAGAGAAAAGCTGGGAAATGCTGTGTCACATAGAAAAACGTGTGACGAAGCCAATTAAAGTAAATTATTGATGAGAGACTCTTGGGACAAGTACTCTCTCTTTCTAGAGAAGAAACATTCTAAGCACCATCAAGAATTTCTGCAATGAAGGAATAAGTGCACCCAGCGGATGTTGCAAGCTATATAACCAGATCCAACAGCTAGCTATGAATCGAATTTTGAGAGAAAAGGAAAAATGCGGAGAAAGAAGTGAAAGTATAGACGTCAAAAAACTTGACAATAGAGTCTGGCGACAAGATTAGATTAGACACGAAGAGCTAATGGCCCGTGCCTTTGTAGAAGCATTCGGAGTCGAAACTTTGAAGCTTTTGAAGTTTAGACAATCCTTCAACTACATATGCTCAGTAAAATGCAGGGGTTTGGAAACTTTACTTGAGATGAGTAAGCTGCTAATATTCCCACTTGCTGAACATTACGTCCTAACAAGAACCCGCTTGCTGCATTTTTCAAACATTGCGTCCTGACAAGAATGAAAATGAAAGCAATTTATATGCAGTGCTATTCTTTGGCTTACAGACAAGCGTGCAAATGAAGAGGAAGTCCCTCCTCCTCTCGTGACCCCCGTGGTCCCCAAATGTACCCATTATGAGCTAAACCGACATAAGCAAAAGCAGCTGAATTCAACATACAATTTGTGTTCGCAAAATCAATTTAGGAAAGAATAAAGGATGAATCTAAGGGTATAGATGAGTTGCTTCGGTACTCATTTCGATTTTTTAAGCCCAAAAAATCATAAATCCTCGTTAACTTATTTTTTGCTTGTCCCTCACTCACGGGAATGGGAGGAGCTTGCCAAAAATGAGCTTGAAAAGCTAAAATTCCTCGAACGAGAAGAAAAGTAGAAAGCACGTGTGAAACTGAATTGCTTAGGTATTTGATTATTCCTCTTTTTTAGTTCCATGGCTATGTTATATGTTTGCTATATGATTCTTGCTCATCTAATATTTATGAGAGTGGAGGGGCTTGCAACCAAAAGGCCTGGCTTTCCTAAATGAAGCAGGTCTTTGACAGATTTGAGTGCTTTTGCTTTCTTCATATGTAGGAACAACAGAAATGAAATGGAAAAAAACCTTTACCATTTCGTCTCACCCCCTTCCCCCCCCCCCCCCCCCTTTCGTCCCTTCCTCTGCTCGAAGAGTCTATAACACGACTATCAATTTTTTTGGAACTCGTCTCTCTCAAAGAAATCTTCCGGAATAAAGGAATCACAATTTGCGCCCTGTTTTGCACTCGTTTTTTCTCTGTTTGACTTCCTAGCCCGGAGCGATGTTTTGCTTTGTTCGCCTCCGAACAACAACGAATTAGACATGGTTATTCCGTATTTACGAGCATGGAAGCGTAAAAGACGCTTTTCCAACACCATCACGGTTCACTGCTTGGCAACTTTTCAATTCGGAGATCTGCTCTGGGCTGTACTGGAGCTTTGAAGATAGCTTGTTATTCTAGTCTGACATGCAATCGCTAATTCTATTAGCAGTCGGCTTAGCTACAAACGTAAATAGCCATAATCACAGACACCAAAGAAAACCGCCTATGAAGTCTTGTCTTGTAGAATTTCTGGAACTATCCACAATGTAGAACATTATGAAAGTAAAAACGAGTACGACAATTTCGACAGCCACATTGCAAATTCGTCAGCTTGCGTGCAAGACTGTCAAAAATATTGGTATGGAAATTATGCATATGCCAGTTAACCTGATACGAGTAGATGTACACACCCCATCCCTCTCTCCCTCCTCATATCTAGGGTTGATCGTGATATTTCTCCAGTTCACATGAGTTCTACAATTTGTGCAGGTCGCTTTTTCATTTGAAATCTGAGAATATGCAAGCTAACATTCAGAAAACTCCTGACGAGCATTAGGGCATTGCGACTTCCTTTTGAAATTTTCATCGTTACAATCATGTTAAAAGATTTTATTTAGAAAGTTAAGACCCTAAAAATTGATTTGGATTTCAGAAAATCTGTGTTGTTCGACATATGCAAAAGTGAGAAAATAGCTTCGTCAATTAGAGGGATGCTTTCATCTAATAAGATCAAAGTTCAGAAGACTCATCTTCAAATATCATCTGCTGTTAGCCTGAATATATGGAATAGTCCTCATACAAGATTAGCAGTAATTTTACCATAGGCAGCAGAAAATTATTTTACACTAGCAAAGTGCCCCTTTAGTCTTTAATTCATAAGTCTTGACTCGTGTTGTGTATGGAGGCAATTATGTCACAAATACAGCAGTTGCACTTAAGTTTTTTATTCGAAAGCATTAATAAGTCCTATGCTTTATGATTACAATTTGAGCATGGTCAATCTTACCCGAAGAGCCAAAAAAGGGTCACTTATAATAAAACTCGATTTTCTTCCTTTGCTCAACGGATCATTTTACAAACATTTGCAAAAGCTTCAAGCAAAAAATACCTTTTTTACGTCAACGATTGCCTCAAGATCTAAGGCCAAAGAATACGGCCAGACCTTTTGACGTCAAGCTTCGACGTTTCTTGGCCTCTCCATCTTTGATCAGTCCCACCTTAGGCAGAGGCCTTTTTGGGAGAACATTCGATTTCCGCAAATTTTAGATTCTCGGTCGTTTAAATGACATTCGGGCTCTAAACGCATTCAGCGGTACAAAAAGTTTTCGTCGAGAATGTCCATATGTTCCACGAAGCCAGAGAATGTTCAAGACTGGGAAGAAGGAGCTAAATTTGGGGCGAATTCTAGAAAAATGAGGCTTAGTTGAGAAAATGGAATTTAGTAGTGACTCATTTGGGGTCAAGCCTAGAAGATTATTCCAGAAAGGGTAACGATCAGCAAACTACTTTTGCGGTGCCGGCAACAATTGCGCGTAAAAATGGCCAATAAAACAGATTTTCGATTTTTACTTCCTATAGCAATCTTTTTACGCGCAACTGTTGTCGGCAACGCCAGAACACTTTAAAGACCTACCAGACTATACCAGGAGACCCAATTTTTGAGCGTAGAATATGATCTTCCGCCCCTCCTTTATCCCTTTCCTCATTTCCACTCTTCTCCCTTGTTCCATGGACAGAAATAGCATGCTAATCGACGCATCCTAATACATTAATAGCCGAGTAGCTGCTCGCAAGCACAACAAGTGCCCCGGACGCCGACAACATTTCGTCTCCTTCTCGCACCCCCCCCCCTTCTCCAGTTCCTATTTATGTACCTTACGAGCAAATCAACAGAGCATAAATCATGTCCTCAGAGTTATAATGCATGAAAGAACGGCCGGAAAGGTAGGCGGACCGTTGTGGAGGAACTTTGGCCTAGAGGCATGAGCGTCATGAACGGAAAAGAAAGTTGTTGATTGTCGGCTATCATCGGGGATTAGTGGACCAACGATAGCAGCTTTAATTGTTGTGCTGAAGCGATGGAGTATCGAGCCAACGTTGGGCTAACGGCTTTTGGACAGCTGCCAAAGATTTCGGGACTTCGCGTACGCTGACTTTGTCCATTAGAACATCAAACCAATGGAAAAATTGGAAAGGAAGGAAGAAAGATGTCTGAGAAGGGAAGAATAGGAGGTTACAAAGTGGGTAGCAAAAATGGTTTGAGATGGTGAATATAAGCAAAAAATTAGTAAAAATTCCCCAATAAGATTCATGGCAGCACAACGAGCGTTAATCTTACTAAACTGCGATTGTAAATTTCAAGGAAATGACTTATGAAATTTCATTTGAAGAGTTTTTATTGGAGTTTTCTTGCAATTTTCATTGGCCTCTAATGTGCCAAGTGCGTATGCCTTTATTAATAACAGCATTCGCTACATTTAAATGAACCGTTCTAAAAAGAATTTTGGGAAAGGGTGCGGTGAGCAGGGCTCGGCACGAGGTGGCTTACAAGCAAGCTGGATATCGTTTTTGGGACGAAAAGCAAAGGGGGTTTCGTTTTTGTGACCGAAGAGACACGGAAAATTGGCGACGGCGATCTTTTTTTTTTAGTCGACTTTTGTTTTTTGGGGGATTTTGGGGAATTTTTTCAGGTTTTTAGAGGAAATTTGGTTGAGGGTCAAAGGGGACTTCGTAAAAATTTCCAAAAGTCAAGAAGGACTTCGTTTTTTCCATTTTCATCTAGCCACCTCGTGCCGAGCCCTGGCGGTGAGATGACCAAATCTAAGTCACAAATAAAAACTTTAGCAGGTCTTTGATTGAAGAGTGAAAAGGATGTTTCAGTTTAGTTATTCTTGAGTGTTTAGTCGCAATACCAATTTTTTGAAGTTATTGAACTTCGTATATCGAAAAAAATTATCATTTAATCATGCGTCCTCTCTTCCCATTCATTCGTCGCTTTCGAACAATCACAGTTAGCTCCATCTCTGGATATCCAATAACGAGGCTATAAAAATGCAAAAACTGCGATCCAATTAGTTGATTAGATTTTTGTGGCTGGAGTTACCCATGTGAGCAGCTAGCTAGCTTTTGTTTATGGAATTGCTCGTTCTTGATTAGACCTTTAATTTTATGACCTAAGACCAGGATCAAATTGCATTCGTGAGGTAATTGCATGTACTTCACGGAGTGCATTTTATTGGCATTAGTCTATTTTGCATTATTCAGATGTATGATTCCATAATAAGAAAAGAGTTAGGCCAAGCATTATCTCAGACACGACTTGTTACTAGGCTCAAGGAAGGGACACATCGCGAAAGATTTCATCGTCGCGACATATCTATCAAGACGAAAACATTGCATAATTTAGTTCTTCATGTAATGATTAAGAAAAAAAAATATTGAGTGTTAGGAACAAATCAGGTTTTTAAAAATTGAGATATGCTTTCTCATTATGTTTCCATTCTTTTCTCGTCTTTTGTGAAGGGTGTGTATGTAACCAAATTTACGTCTTTTGCTTTTGAAGCACTCTTGAAAGCGCAAACAACAAGCAAACAAATAAGCGATGAGTAAATAAATTCAAAGTTTTGAGAGTTACTCTTTGATTCAATTGGCTTGGCGGCTGGAAGGCGGAGCTTTCCGGGCTCCCAAGCTGCCTTAATTAGGTCACAAAGCCTCGCATTCCAGCAGCCAAGCCAGATGAATCAAAGGTTAATTATTCGGAGTGCCAAAACTCCCATTGCTTATACTGGCAATGATAAAATAGTTCCATGTGATAAAATCAGTTCAAAAATGAATTAGAGGACCTCAACGAGAAATAGTAAAATATTTCAGGTTTTGCAGCGCTTGAAAGTGCAATTAAGCATGTGAGCCACTTTCTTGCGCCATCTGCGCTGTGTACAACTAGAAATATCAAAATGAGCACATGCAAAAATTTCACATCAATATCGCAATGAAGAGTGTGCGACATGTGGCACATAGAAAGATACGCGAGAAATGCTATAAAACGTGCTGAATACACTTTTATATAAGAATTATTGAGAAATGAGCCCGGGATTTTGTGGCCAAACTTGGAAAGCGTGCAAGGGTTTTGCTGGATTTTTACGGATGAAAACTAAACATAGAGAAAATGGTGTATAAATCGAGAAAAAATTCTGGTGTACAAAACCTTCAAAAGAAAAGCGAATAAGAAAAGGAAAGACAGAAGAAAACTTTTTTCACCATCCATTTTTCAACGCTTATAACAAAATTTGAATGAAAATTATTAATTGAGTTTGAGTAGTGTTTTGATATTTTTCCGTTTTTCATTGTTTCTTTTTCCTTTGCTTCGATTTTTTGTCACAAAATGGTAGCAAGAATACTATACTGTAAAATGAAGTCGAAAGTGGTCAAAAATTTTGAATGAACGAGTTGAAATCTTTGATTACCATAGATTTTGAGAGGGAAAAATACAATTTTTGAGCTCATTGAGATTTTGCTCGGTTAAATTCAGCAAAGTATTATAATGCAAGAACATCTTGGGCAATGCAAAAAAACGAATTTTCCTGACTTCCGCAAAATTTTACGAAGTCCATTCGACCCAAAATTGGAAACGTCGACTAAAAAACTAACTTGGACCAATAAAAACGATATCCGTTGTTTTTTGTCTTAAAAACGATATCCAGCTCGCTTATAAGCTATCTGTGCCGAGCCCTGCCCTTGAGTTCTCATCGACCTCATGATATTCAAACTTTCATGAAAACTGCACCTCAGCGTAAAAGATTAAGCACGTCAAAGCCGCTTAAGATGATATATGCAGCTTAGGGCAGGATTATGCCATGACTTATACCTCCTACACAAAGACAATATTTTATCTTGGAGCTTTGTCTACGGCTGCAAATACCATCTTCGTAAGAGCGATGGCTTTCTTGCATTTTCTTTGCATGCTACAAAAATTCTTTGTATTTGAGCTGGCTAAGTTGGCTGATAAACCATGATCTGTTGAGCCGTGACTGTCAACTATTAGGTCTTGTAATAGGGTTCCATTTATTGTTTTAGTTTTTTCTTGACAACATTGACTATATTTGAGATAAAGTGTATATGCTTTCGAAAGCTCTAAGTCTGCTCTGCAGGATCATACGCATCATTCCCCAACATAGCCGGAAATTGAAAAAGATTTTTATCATTGAGAAAAATCCAAAGAGCCGAAAAATCAATTTTCGACATCTTTTTTCCTCAATTTTTCTCGATTTTCATTGGTTAAACCTATTAAACAAGCTTGACAACAACCAAAACAATCTACTAGATTTTTACACTTATTCTATCACTGTTTGCTCGCGTTCCCTTCCTTCCACCGGCTATTTAATGACATTTTTTCAACAGTCGGCAAGGCAAGACTTTGTCACGGCGATGTTTGCCGTCTGGCGTACCCAAGCTGTGTGGCTCCCAAAATCCGAATTTTGAGTATTTAACCTACGAATTTGATAATTTTGAAGCCACAAACCACCCCTTCTGTCTTTTCTGGATGATCCGCCTACCGTCTTCCCTCAGTATGCCTTCAGATGATGCCCAACATCAACGTTGAAAAGGCGTTAGAAAGAAGACATTTCTAAAGTCTACAAAAATGATTTTTGAAAAGTTTCAGCACTTCTGAAGCGCAGTAGAAGCTAGAGCATTCTTTGCTTAGATGTAGCAAATCTTCGAGCTTATTCCTAGGCATTCTGACTAATTAGGGGTAACGTAGTTGTAACGTAACGTAGTTGTCGAAAATGGACTTTTTCCCCATTTGATTTTCCAAATTTGACACTGTAAAACTTTTTCAAGTCATCTGATGTAGAAAACCGAGATGAAAGTTTTAGTAGAGAAGGCTTAAAGCTTTCAGATGCATATAAACAATTTGCAGAACATCGCGCAAAATACTGAGAAAAAATCGAAAGAAAAATTGGGACAGAATTTATTACACTACCTAATAATTGACCCTTTTGCATCACAAACTCAGTTGACAACTGAAGAAATCCAACGCCCTATTCTGAAAAAGTCTGAAATAAAAAATTAGAAGCATTTCTACATTCCTGCGAAATGACTATAACGAAAACTGCTGTCAATAGTAAGTAGTATTAGGATGTCTCTTTTTAGCCATTTTTGATTTTCATATCTTCAAGAATTCTTAGATCTGGTTAGGGCAAATCGTGTTTTTGGCAACTATGGGGATCAAATGTTGATTAAGATAAAGAAGAAAAAAGTGGAAAAATACAGAACAACATTATAGGAAGACCATCTTCTTTCTAGAAAAGAGAATATTGTGCAATTGCTTCCAAATCGTAGTCAGAAAAGGGGAAACCTCAAAAAGAAATGCAATCAATTTCCGAAAATAAAGAGGAAGAAGTGTTTAAATTTTAAAGAGATTGTTCCTGGATCAATTCAAATTTGCTCAACTTTATTAAGACAGTGAGAATCGTTTAAAATGTGCTTATATGCGTTTCAGATAAATATGGCCTTACGTAGAGCTGCAAGTAATGTTCGAAATCAAAGCAGAAAATTGTTTTTCATAATCGTACTTTGGTGAAAGCCTAGTTTCAGTCCAGATTCTTTCTAAGCCTTAAATTGCTATTTCTAAAGCAAGTAAGTCAACAAATTTATACAAATCCGTGTTAAGTGGCATTTTTTGCATCATGAAAAGTTTCTATTCCATAATTTAACTTTCTTTCACTCGGAATTTTCTCCTATGAAAAATTTAAGCTCGCCGAATGTTTGCATAGTTTTTTTCTCACACATCGCTCTCACCTTACAGAGTCACCGCCGGACGTTACTATGGTGAGAAGTAATATTGGCATACTGCCTCATCCCCATTAGGCGCTAAGCAACTGTTGTTTTCAATAACATTAGCCCTGACACGAGTGAATGTGACACATAGTCAATGGGAAAAGTGCAAAGGAACTATGAAACTACGCTCTTCACGACAAACCTTGATTTGCTGAATCTCGATGTCAGACAACTCGTACTCGTCGTCCTCTTCAATTTTCGCATTGGCAGTCATCGATGCTGCCTTTTCGGGGGTGGAAACGAAAGCAAACAGACGGAGAATTGCAGGAGGATTTTTGGGAAGGGGATGGCACGAAGATCAGCAGGGGGGCAGTCAGCGGATGAGAGCGACGAGCTGACAACGACTGATGAGGTGAGCGGAGACTCCGCGATTTGAAGGCGGAGCCCCCTATGGCGGGGCCCCGGCGTGTGTGCGCGTTCGTGGCGCGCTGATGACGTCGTCGACTTCCGCGGATGAATGACTTTTTCCCAAAGTTTGGCCGGATATTACCCAATTGAGCGGGTAATAAGCCCATAAGCTGCAGAACACTGCAAAAAGAGAGATCTTTCTTAAGAAAAGCTATGTCTCCAAGAGTTGGTAAAGGCCTGGACCAAGCCGGGAGTTTGATTTTTCCTTGTTGTAAATCGCGCTAAAATCCTGGGAAATTTTTAGGCATGATTTCTAAGGGACTAGTGCATATACAAAAGCGGAAATTGTAGATTTACTTTCATACGTATATGTTGACTTCCGAGGATGTGGGAAGAGCAAAGGGTCAAAGAGGTGGAGTTTGCCATTCAATTAACTCCTTTATGGAGCGTAAAGAAAAGGAAATTTATGGGAGAAAATCATTGAGATATTGACTACGTGGTACGATAATGACAGAGAACAAGAAAAAAAAACAATCCACCAATTACAGTATGGAGAGAGGTATTAGAAGCTCTTCATACTGTACATTTACTGTAGTAAGTCAATCAAGAGACTTTATTCCAGTAGCAAAATTTTCTCTTGATACCTACCTCGCTGCAGTATGGACAAAACCCGCGAGCAGCGGAGTCCTAGCTTGGCAATCGGCTGCTTCTTCATATTAAGTGTAAAAACCATCCAAAATTACTGCTTTACAGTTGATCATTATGCCAAAAGTCAAAGAGTTAGTTAAATGTTTCGCGTTAATTCTAGGAGTCATAACCTATTTCTTATAGTCCTTTGTTTTCTTCCCACCAACCCAGTAAACGAGCATATGTAAGTTTATTGCTTGTATTTTGACTGTTTGAATGTAGTGTTTGCGTTTGTCAAGCAATGGTCGCCTATCCGTGGTTGGTTCTTAACTTCGTATCTTTCTAAACTCAGAAGTATGCCCCGCTCCTTATACTTTCCATATTCACCTCCAGAAATTGTAGTTCATGATATCTTGGGCCCCGGACAGACTTCACGCGATTTGATCGTCGCGATTCAATCGCCGTGATTTCCATTCATTCCTATTTTACCTTCAAAAATTTTGGACTGGAAAAGTATCACAACCGAATTCAAGTTGATTGGCATAGAATGATGTTGTATTAGTTGTCTTATCCCGATTCAATCGCGACGATCAAATCGCGTGAAGTCTGTCCGGGGCCTTACACTTCTCGTGACTTGCTTGTGTAAAAAAGAATATATCCTGAAAGCGCTAATTGCCGCCTGAAATTTGGTAAAAATGGGTAGTTCCAACCAAAAACAGCTGATTGCAGCTCCAAGCAGCTGAGATAAATCCATAAAAAATTGAGCCTAAGTTTGCTGAAAAACCTAGAGGCATGAAAGGGAGAAAGACCGGAACAAATTCTACGGTATCACAGTGTGGAGCAGAAATATCAGTTGTTATAGTATTATGGTAACAACTTTCAAGAGCTACCTGTACTAACAACATCTGAATTTTTTCAAGTGAGGAGTTTGTAAAAACTTTTTATGCATTGGACTAATAATAATGGAAAGTACAAATCACTTCGCAATGATACACCCGCGATTTATTTTGAAAAACCCCTCGTAAATCCTGCACAGTGGCAGCTGGACATTGGTCTTTTGAATGATGTGAAGCAGTGCTGAAAAAAATAACAAATCTGTTCCTTATCTTCAAAAACGTTCTTCGTTGAAGACTTGAGCATTTCCGCATTTCTTTCCTTTTCGAAACATTTAACCTCCATTTAATTTCTTCAGCATGAGTCCATGAGTCTTGGTAGCGATTACACCGAAGATGAAGAATTGTGCATAGTTCTTTCGCAAGTTCACATGCAATTTATCCTTGGAGGTTGCAAGGAGCTGGAAGAGGGGGGGGGGCTGTAAGCGGGATCAACAGAGGAACATCAAAGGAGTGCATACATTCAATAATGGGTAATCTATTTGGGTGTAAAAATAGTTAGGGCTAGCGACAGTGTCTGCAGAGAAACAAATGCTGCTAATCATATTAGCTAGGAGGAAATGCATTTGAGCGCAAAGCAAAAACGCACGAAGAAATTGCTTTGAATAGCTCAACAATACGTCCACCTTGTAGATAAGCCTTTGCGATACCTTCCGAAAATTTGAGAAAACTATTAAAAATAGATCACTCGCAGACCATTTCCATGCTTCACTACTGCAACAAAGTCATTTTTTTGATTTTTCATTTCTCAAAAATACTTGGAGCCCTCAAAACCTGGAAAAACAGGAAGCAAAAGCTCTAGATTTTCCCAGGTCGGGATATCCAAAACAACAACTCTTGTGCTCGAGTATGTACTCACGCGCTGTGTTATCATACGCTGATCGGAAACAGCAATGAGGAAGCTAAGCGAAAGCATCTTTGTTTACGTTTTTAAAGAGGCACGAAGGAAATGATGTGGGCGATTTTAGCAGATTTCGTTTCCGATGAAGGTCTAGATTGAGCTGGATGTATTTAGCAAGAGATACACATCATAGACATACACATATACACATCTATTCAAACACAAAAACAATAAATCACAATTCACATTTATTTTTTGACAAAAATGATGGCGTGTTGTTTATTGGCTTGATATTTGAGTCGTACAGCAGAAGTATAGGAAATTCGATCTACGACGTAAATTGCTTGGTTTATACAATTTAGATTTTGATGTATTATAAATATTGTACTCACATATGTCAAGGATTGAACTGAATATTTGGAACATGTCAGGAAATTGTATGAAAAACAAGAATGGTAACCATCCAGTGATCCTTTCAACCATCCTTTCAACGAGATTTTCCTTTGATTTAAATTACGAAATTGAGATAAAAGTTCCATTAGTTTGCAACGCTCAGCAAATTTATTATCGAATCAAAATGTACCTTTATCATCCTGTATCCTAGCCATATAGGGACTACGGTTATAAGGAAGTGCATAGTTTCCCTTGTAACATATCGAGGTCAACGAATTTGTCAATTATATAGTTAAAACCTTACATATAGGTGCAGGCCCTATATATCAGCCCAATACTTTGACCATCGCTTGCTACTTCCTCTTGACTCTTTTGTTTGACTTCTACTCTGTCGACCGACATATGTCAACCTCATTCTTTTGACAAATGTTCTAGTGTAATAAGCGCGAACAACCCATAAAATTAATGTTCTGTTCGTGTCTTGCAACGACAACTGCTTCCATTAAAAGCTGTAGGTTGATGCAGAAAAGTTACTTCTGTTACTTGGGATTTACAGAGATGAGACTTCGCAAAAGGAGAAGAAAATCATAGCTTCTTACGATTTTAGTGTGCCTGCAGTATTGTCATCTTCCTTGCATTTTGTTAGTCAAAATGTGCTTTTCTTCCAGAATTCTTCAAACCTTTTCTCTTGCTAACATGTGAATTGTTGAGCTTGCGTTACATGAAGATATCTACCTAAGCGCTCAAATGCAGCGTAAAACCAGAGCCTGAAGCTGGTTCAGTTCAGCTGTGAACTATAACAATTTTGAAATTTAATAGCATATGGGAACTAGGAGCAGTAGGCAAACAAAGTAGCTCTATAATGCACGTAAAATATGTGGAAAGCTACGTTTGCCCTTAGGCTCTATAAAAATCTACCTCCTTCAAAAAAAAAAGATTTTTATTCTACAACTTTTTTGTGACGATCGGCTTTGACGAGGTTACTACAAATCGTCATTTTTAAATTGTATTATATGATCTTCTCGTGCCGAATAGGCTGTTGAATTAACTGAGGCTCTTTTGACCAGCTTTTCGTGGAAATTTCATCTGGCAGGCTCCCAGTCAGTCGCGAAGCTTTTGGCCCCTTACCGTAGTCTCAGTGCTTACGTAATCTCACGGTAACAACTGCTAAGAATTCCATACAACGAGGTGGATTATATAAATTTATAAAAGACTCGATAGCTTTTTTTGTAACTCCTGTGGCTGTTTCTGGGTTATTTGGAAAGCTCGGAGACTGTTATTGCAGATATTCCGGCGCAGATCTTTTAGACTCTTTTGATTTTCTTCAATCATCTTCCTTCATGGGTTTTGAATTTACAAAACTGTAAAAACAAAGAGAGAAAAACAGAATAGTAACACAGAGAAGAGTGTGTATAACACTTATTGCTATTTTAAGTAGCTCCAATCCCATCTTGGAAGTTTTACTCAATGCAAATGGAGCAACGACGAGGAGATTGCAACAGTGAAACCATCGATTCGCCGTTGGCAAATAGGTGCCACTCTTAAAAGAATGTGTAAAAGTGCCTAATTTGCAGCTATCCTCGCAAAAGTTCTCCTTGCGCCTTGCAAATTATAAAACACTAGCTGGCAAACCCGGTGCGCCCGGCCCTGTCGATAATATAATCGTAATCAGCATGCTCACTTACCCTCCTGTGCCAAATCCCAGCCCCGTAGGTCGAATCACAAGAAAATTGACAAAATCGATATCGATCGATAACGAAAAATAGCTACGACACCCGCCTCGCCCCGAAGTGTATGGACCGGATCCGTTCAGGAATAAAATTTTCTATTCTTAACATACGTACACACATACAGACAGACAAACAAACAGTCCGCTTATAGTAGATTGCTGTAATTAGAATTTTTAACATGGCTGATGTCATTACTGACTAGAGGATACAAAAAATTTCAAAAAGTATGAGAAAATTCCCTTCTCTGTGACTAACTCTGCTCTGACTATCAGCCATGTAGATTTTGATTTTTGTCTAAAATATGCTACAGCTTTGCGAATATATCTGCTTCATAAGGAGTAAATTTCGCTCTTCTCACACCGAGTCATAATTTTTGCACGCTATTTTCGTTCGTGCACAGCGTATTTCTTATGAAAGGTAGTAAATGTAGAAAATAATCATGTTAAGACATTAATATCTAACCATATTTCGGAACGTTTGAAAAGTTCACTTGTCTATAAGTTTCGATGTCTAAATATAAGCCGTGAGATGCTCGATCAATTTCTGATACTAATTTTATAGTTTCTAGTCGCCCACGTTTTCCACTTGTGTGCAATTGAGAGTATATTTCAGAACATTCTGCTCCACTTGTCTTTTTTCCCTTCCTTAGCGAATTAATATCGAGAAGCAATGAAACGAAGGGGAAAGTAGCAATTGTAGACTGCTTCAAAGATTCTAAGAATCTTTTGCGGTTTTTACCATCGTTGCAAAATTAGGGCCCATTCGATGCTTAATACGACGACCGAGCCATTTTGGACCACATCAAAATAGACTGAATATTCAAATCTGTGGTTTAGACTCCTGAGTAGCTATTGCGACGCCCAGTGTTCTAGATGACAATTGGACCACCAGTATTATTACTGCATAAAACTAACTTTAGAGCTTTCGCCTACACATAAAAAATTGAAGAACGAAAGTGCAGAAGGGATTCAGGGCGTGCATACGCGCGTATGCACACTGTCTGTGAACGAACGTCTTCATCTTCTAATAAGTCTTCGAAAAACGAACGCTTGATTCAACGTGTTGAATCAAGCGTTCGTTTTTCGAAGACTTAATAGAAGATGAAAAACATGCACATGCGTGCCTTTTCAACTTCAAAGTTTCGGTGACGTAAATCATAGTGCTTTGTCGGATCTCCTCACTCTTGCCGGAGGTCGACAACGCAACTTGATTGTCTGGAATACGTACTACTAAATCTAATACCTAATCCAGGCGGGGGCGCAGACGCTGTTTCCGGCAAAACAATCCTTGCAGCGTTTCTGAATCCTCACACAAAGAACGCTAAAAAAGGCAGTCTGCGTTGAGCCATAAAAATTGCTGAGCGTCTCGACTTGCTTTTCTTATGTAGATTTGGCTAATCCTTTGTAAGAGGTTTGGCATAGAGAGCTTTAGAAAATGGCCGTTTGAGGGATGCAAGCTTTGAAAAAGATGGAGAGTTTCGATTTCATAAGCTCTGTTTCTTTACGGCTTAGCTTTCTTGAAAGCTTAGACTTTCGGTTCGGTTTTCGATCCTCTGCAAAGCACGTTAACTGCAAAAGCGGCTCTGTAAGTATACATGCAAAGAATGAAGAACTCAAAAACATTATTTCTTCTATCCCCTCGCTGAGCTCATTTATTCATTTTGGCATTTGGAAAAGTCAGAAGGAGTAAGAGGATCAAAAACTCATGACCATACAAGTTATCGATACATTTGCTGATCTAAGCTATACGTGCACATTTTATAATGCCAAGGAAAGGAATTATAGTCTTACAAACAAACCACGCTAAGTTAAAAGCTTGAGAAAGAATTCTAGAATCTGTACAACAATCTAGCGAAGCATATACCATATCGAAGCGCACAAAATGCTAATTCCAAATCTGCCTCACCAATCAGCGAAACTTTTATGGACGAGGAGTTGTGAGCATTTACTGAATCAAATAACTGAATGTGCAAGTAGGAGAAAAAGTGGTCGTAATAATTTTCTGTTGCTTTAATGGAGCAATGATAATTGTCAGAACACTTTATTCAATAAAAACCCCTAGAATAGAAAATACGTAGCACTTGATTGCTTCATTTGAGGGCTAGTATGATTTGAGCAACATTTTGTCCTAAATTCACAACTGATTTTTTGCAAAAAAGATCATAACCCCTCATCCATAGTGTTCCGCAGATAATGAACTTCACATCAGCGTTTTATTTTATTACATTTTATTTCATTTTATTGTTTACACTCAAAATGCGCCAACATGAAAACAATAAAAACAAAATAACAGTCAAAAATTAACAGTGAACAATGACGAGCAACTCATATCAGTTCAGAAGGGACAACGGAGCAGTCTAAGTGATTTGATTGGAAAAAACCACAGTACGGAAACAGGAATACTTTCTGCATTAGAATAGCAGAATGCAATAGGTTTGGAATCCAAAAATAGTAATGATCAGCTCAAATTCCAATCTTGCTGCCTATGAGAATTTCCATTTTTTCCATTTTTGTGCGTCAACGAGCCTACGGGCGGAAACTAGTTGGCGAAATCCCAATAAAAATTATTCAGAAGTTAGCAAGCTCTGTTCAAGTATAAAAGATATATATAAAGATATGTTCCCCATCATCGTGTACATTATATCTAGAAAGGCCGCTTCGAATAAACATGCTTTCCTTGTGAGATTATCCTAAGCGCTGCCATCTGCTACATTAAATCAAGGAAAGGAATATTGGATATGGAGGGATTGAACATGTGGATGGGTACGTTGGTTTTCTTGTCACCTATTTGATGCATCTCGAAAGATTTCTTTCCAGAGCAAATATATGGCTTTTGTTATGTTCTCTGCTAAACTTTTGAGCCTTTAGTCCCATCATACCATCTGTGAGAAACTAAAAAACTGAAACTTCAGGAATGTACTTTACCATTATCCCAATTTTTTCGAAGCGTTCTCATGAAATACATACTTGGGCGCGGGGAATTCTTTCCATGAAATTTATGGGGACTGTTCCCTTGCCATGTATCAGGATAAAATTTGACACGTTTAAGCTCGACATGCTTTTTAAACTTTCGATGAAGTACGAAAGCAATTGAAATTGACTTAGAATGTTCACCGGTTGGTATAAGCAAATCAATCCAGAACAGAATATATTTACCAAAATACCTCGGTTGCTTTCAGCAATGATTCAAAGACATCTTCCTTTTGCAAGTTGTTCCCACCATGAGAATTTATCCAGGAAAAAATATAAATGATAACTTGAAGTACCCGGCTACCGCTTGTTCCACCGCTTAGATGGTGCCATTACCTGACTTTTCTGCTTTGTGCAAATTTAATGTGATTAATGAACACAGAATATTATCATAAAGTCAATGTTCATTTCTGGAACTATCAAAAAAATGATTTTTTTGGTCAGCTGTAAGTTCGTGCCGTTTTTCAGATCTATTCTCAAACCGCACAAAGTGATGACAGACGAATGCTCCAAATGTTCGCTGCAAGAAGTCTTCCCCTTTCTAGCTGTGATGTCTCCTAGGTGGCTTTTCCAAATTTTTCAGGAATGTTTTTTTGATGCTATCAGACCTCACAGAAAATAAAACGGCTCGCCATTAGGGTCGCATGCAGCCTTTTCTGTATCCAAAAATGCGAATTTTGATACCTCGAAACGGTAAACGCTTAATTGCATGGTAAAATCAATGATAAATTATAAACAATGTTTGGAAAATCAGATTCCCAGAATTCACTAATGTCTAAAGCGTTTGTATTTACACCCAAAATATAAGATTTTGGAAAAATCATCATGCAAAATAGCAAATGGCCACCTACAGCAGCTCAAAAAATTCGTTGTACTGCATTTTGTTTACTTTATTTAACGGTTATCAAAACACAACTTAGAAATGAACATTTCGAAAAACAGCTGAATTTGGGATAGGTAAAAACCAGGGGTCGAAGATTTTAAAGTTTATTCGAGCAACAATTAACGACCTCGGAACAAAAACATTTCTGCGCTCGTTATAAGAAATTTTGCATGGCCCGATTGGGCTGAACCTTGCTTCCCTAAGATCAAGCTATGGCGATGGCTATAGGCGACTTTTCGCTACGGTTCACCGGGTCCTTCTATCGATTTATTAATTTGTTCACTTACATTTAAGAAAATAGTAGCTCATCACTCTCTAACCAAATATTTTACCCATAGCCATGTTAGGACGGGGGTGAAGCTCGCTTACATTTTGCGGCGATGAAGATACAGTGTTGCAAGAGCACCCAGGAAGGAAGAGAAATGTGCCGTAGAAGCCATGGGAGGGCTGAGCGCAAGTCTGGAGTCAGAAGAGTCAGAATAAGGGCCGCATGCATTAACATCCGCGGTGGGAAGGGGATCGCAGCTCAAAAGCTCCAGATATCTGGATTTCGCTGTATATCTATCCGCAAGCATTCCTACCTTTCTTCACTATGAATATATTCAACAAGAGCGAGGAGCTGTACAAGCCGCAATTTCCAGCATTTTGTATGATCCCCTGATGATCCCCGGCGCTTTTCTTTGAAGTCATTTTTCTTTCTTCGAAGTTAACGAAGAACCTCCAAAGTTGTGCAGATTATCTAACCCGACAGTGCTAAGCATGTTGTTGATAAGAACGAATGATGTTTTGAAGTCACGAAGTTTTCGATGATCCATAGGTCGAAATTTGAGGTTTACCGAAAAATTCGACTTTCTAAAAACTCATTTGTTCTCATCAGCAACATGCTTAGCAGTATTGTGTTAGATGTTCAGTACAACTTTGGAAGGTTTTCGTTAACTTCGGAGAAAGAAAAATGACTTTAAAGAAAAGCGCCGGGGATCATCAGGGATCACACAAAAGGTGGAAAATGCGGTTCGTACGGCTTCTCCCTCCTGTTCAACATGTTCATAGTGAAGGGTAGTAGGAATACTTACGGATAGGTACACAACCTGAAATCCAGGTATCTGGAGTTTCGAAATATAAAGCTTTCTTTTAAGCTGCGATCCCCTCCTCGGCAGGGATGAGTTCATGCGGCGCTAAGAAAGGAAGGGGAGAGGCGCAAGGGTAAAGAAGAGCAAAGGCAAGGACTCTCCGGTAGGGTAAGTCCTTGGGAGCAAGGCGCGTTCCACCGAGTCAATTCAAACCCCCGCTTCGAGCCGGACCGGGGAACCAAACTAGTTGACCAAACACATTGGTGGGCAGGCTTACAGTGGTAGATAGGCTAAGCATACTTTTTGTACAAATTATGAAACTTGTGGATACTATGTCAATTTTCTACGAAAGAAAGAGTATCGTTTTTCGAGAAATGATTGGGCTTATGGAAAATATCGGAGAAACTTGCATATCTTAGAGATTAATTTATTCAACAATGCCTCTAAACGCAAAAATTTTTTCAATTCATAGTCCATCGTTTTGTTGAACCTATCTGAAGTACTATTACCATATTCAGTTCGAATTTGTCTCATAGACTAACGTAATTAAGGACAACTAGCCATCCTCAACATGTAATAACTATTTTTGCATTAAATGTCTGTTCTGTAGAAGCTCATCTAAAAGAAAATGTGTGAAATGTCCTTGGAGGCAAAAAAACGAGATTGAGAAGGAATAAGATGAGCTTCAGGGAGCCGAGCCGCCAACTGTCACGTCCAAGATAACGCCGATATATTGAAAACTTTCTGAGGTGTTAACAATTTTGCCAATGCATAAGTTTTGCATGAAGTTCAACTTTTTTCGTTGTGAATTATGGACACTTGCATTTTGCACTTTGATTTTGCAGTTGGGGACCCATGTAGATAAAAGCAAGCTCTTATATGGATTATAGTGTAGATTCCGGCCAGTTTCACATGGGTGGCTCCGCGGCGCACCCGCAGCGCGCGCCCTTCGTGATGCTCCTCACCTCGCTCATGAGCAGTAGAGCATATCTACGCACACATAGGAAAACTGAAAAGTGGAAACTTCCAGGTTCACTTCGAAAGAGACCATTGCAATGAAACGTACGCAACCTTCATTAGTACCTCAAATTTAGTTAATGGATGCAAACGAACTTGCACTGACAAATCAGCGGTAATAATTGACCAAGAGCAGAAAAAGAACAATATTACTCTAAATGTTTCTCTTCGTAGCTGTAGAAACTAGTATGGCACAAATTTTCAAAAAACTTAAACATTTCTGTAAAAATTCCCTACCGGCTTCCTGAAAGGCATGGTTTGATGAAGTACTGTCTCTCCACAAATCAAGCCGAACGGGACTATTTTTCGTACAATAAGCTTTTGAAGTAATCTCCCTTCACTCAGGTTTCAGTTTCTCAGGATAAAAACGCAAAATTATTACTCTATTACTACTATTATTAATTACTAATCTCTATATGTGCGAGGTTTCCTATAAAAATTGAACGCTTTTATTTCCAAGAGCAAGAAAACAACGTATTTGGTAGACTGTTGATTGATAAATATGCTGCATAACATTTCCATTCAGCATTTCTTTGATTTTAGTGAAAGATGGGGGTTGGCAAGTTGGATAGGTCCAAAGTCGTACACCTACAGAACTTTCCATACAGCTCGTAATGATGCTCATCAAATTGTCCTCACCTCTCCATTCTTGTATTTCTTCAAATCATTGAACGTGTAACTGAAGCTGCACTGAAATGATCGATAAAAACTCTTTGAAATTTCCTTTGTTCAAAAGGTTTCAAATTACCAGGTTGCTGCAGTTATATTTGAGATGTAAAATAGGTTTCTTTTTCGTTAGGACGAGTCCTTCCAGCATAAACATTCCACTCTTATCCGTTGTTGTTTGCTTTATTTGCTTATCCCCTGTATATGATACTCAGCTATGCATGTTGATGAGATGTGGCGAATGTCTTCAATCCCCTTAGATTTGCTAACCTGCTATGATTTGTTGATTTTCTCCAAACTCCATTAGCTGGGAGAAATATATAAGAGGCGCTTTTTAAGGGGAATAGGGAGAGGAGGGGCGCGGGAGCGGGCCATTACGGCACAAAATCACCCCAGTTCGCATTCGGGACATCTGACTGTACGTAGCTGGTACAGAGCCAGTGCTGCCATCTAATTTATACATACAGGGTGGCCGAAAAGGTCGAGCGTCACATTTTGCGTTTAGTGATTTTTTAGGAAGGCAAAGTTGTTTAGAATTATTTTTGGTGCCAAAAACAGAGATACCTTAATGTTTACTCACAAGGATTGAGTTCCTGCACATGCATACAGACTTCAGCAGCTTATCTTGAAGTTGATACGTTAAAAAAAGCTATGTGAAGAATGTATCCATTACGAATTCGTGGAAATAATCCGATTACTAATCGAATAGATTCTGAGACTTGATTTTTTTGCAAAGCACAGTTCGAATATTAACACAGTCCCGTAATAGCGGAAATGCTCCTCTCCAAAATAAAACACGGCAGTATGAACATGGTGTTGACTGAACGCGCTTCAGCGCCTTTCAAAATGCATCAGAAGGCTTCAGCTCGCATGATCTACCTTTAGAGACCGTCCATAAGCTACAGCGTAGAAGCCGTCTTGATACAATATTTTAGGCAAAAGATATGTAACATGTTGTAACGCCCATACTTACCGGCCACCCTGCATATAAAACTCAGAAGAGTCTATGATGTTTTGAATAGAAATCTTTGTGGGTGAACTAATAAGTAGCTAATAACTCAAACTTTGCACGCATAGGTTTTCGATCTCAGCGCAGCATGGGCTAGTTTTTGGCGATTCAGCTGGCCTTTCTCACTGATTTGTTTACTTACATTTGGGAAGAAAGCCTCAACAGTGTTACATAATCTCTTCCTTGAGCTACTATAATTCGCAGAGGTATGTTCCATTCCAAGTTTGTGAAAGAGGAACGCAGTACAAAGTTCCAAAGTATATTTATCTAAAGTTATCTTTATAGATGTGCGAAAATGATGTGAATTTGCATCATGTGCGTGCAAGCTTCCCGAAAATTAATATATTGTGACATTTTTCTGAAAGGTCAAGTTTTCGCAGCATGAGCGTGAAAAGCACTAGGTCCACACTATACATGCGTCATAATGACTGATTAATAGTAACCAGAAACCAAACCAAAGTCATTTTTGACACTCATGTACAATACTCAAAAGGTGTAAAGCAGCGATGTTTTTGCTATGGATGGGCAATGCGGAAATGTCCAAAAATCATAGAAGTTGTATTACAAATGGAAAATTTAGTTTAGACTTACATTCGGATGCAAGTTCTGTTGAAGAAAATATCTCAAAAAATGAACAGCTATTGCTGGGCAGCTATGCGGTGAGCGATAGTAATGTTGATTGAGTGACAGGGAGGACAAACTGATAGAAGAAAGGCACAATAGAAAGTGATTTTAACAATGTGAATGGTGATGTGCTAATCAGTCACATCACAAATGCCTACGCGTTCATTCATTATAGCCCAGCGGTCTTGATGAGAGAGGTGGATATAAGAGATCTCCAACCTTTCCTGCCGATTAAAGCGGCCTTCAGTAAGAAAACATGCATTGAGAAGGGTTAACCTCAAAAAAAGTAGTGACAACAGAAGGGAAAAGTCTGAAGAGCGTGAGTCACGCTCTGAAGCAAACAGTTTTTGTTTTTTTCTTTTATCCTTAGCTGTATCCATGGGTGAGTAGTTTTTCAACCGGGTACACCAGCCAGTCATTTACACAACTTTCCTTACCGTAATAAGATATGATTACATTTGGAGCGACTCCTTTACAAGCCACCACTCCAGTAATTGTGACTCCTTTAACTTTATCTGGGAGTGCTGGTGTAGTCAGGCTGAAGATTGGAATGCTGAGCTAAAATGGTAAGTCAGCAGGGCTACCCTTATACCCTACACCACTCACACCAAGAAACCAAAACATGAGAAGCCAAAGTGTACAATTAAGTCAAACCGACAAGAATGAGTAAAATATCAACGAAACTTGCGAGTAAAACCAATGTAAGTTGGATATAACGCGGCTGGTTGCAGTGGGAGATAGGGGAAGGAGGCGAAAGGTTCGCAGACGTAATCGAACCACACAAGACTTGCCAAATTGTTTTTTTTATCGTTTTTTATCTTGAAATTGCAGAGGGAGACAATCCTTTTTCCACTGCACGAAATTACGTGAGCTTGCGTGAGTGATGTTGCGATACCGCAGCAAAGTAGCGCATTACTTTGCTCTAGTTTATTGTCGGGCACTAAACTGGACTGGATTGGACTTAACTATTCCGCGTCACAAAGTAGAAAAAACACGGAAACGAATGCCTTGCGCAACAAATTCGCGCCAAAATGTTTTCCATTTCTTGGCGCAAGGTCAAGTCTCATAGAGCAAAGCCGGGATGATAGCTCTGTATAATTGCAGATACCTCCGCACGTCTACATCAACGTGAGCACTGTTTATCATGATTTTATTTGGCACTGAGCTTTTTTGTGGATATCTATCATCCTTCTCAAAATCTCTACATCAGAATGAAGTTGCTGTGGTACGTCTGGGACCTTTCTAGGGCCATGACGCGAAATTAAATCAAAGTTAAAGTGAACATGCTTTCCTTTGTCCATTCAAATATTCGTCAGACAATTGATAATTTGCAAAGAGCATTGATAATGCCATCCATAATGCCGCCATCTAAATAATCTATACATAATCATCAATGCGACTAGGGTATTAGCGATCAAATTGTTGTTTTCGTTGATTCTGTGCGAAGCTGGAACCGAATTCAAGTTGTTTTTGTTTTTTACAAGCATCCATAATGCCCTTAATATTAGGTCGTAATATAAGTTTTGAAACACTTTTTTCATTTTCTTCTGGAAAGCTCTACAAACTTTAACATTTTTTCATTTGCTTTTGAAAAACTCTACAAACTTTGGCAAAGTCTAATATTTGGCACATATAAGCAGTGGAAAAAAGAGTATCTGTTGGCATCATTTTCGCCCTTATAGGTATGGGTTACAGTAAATATAAAATTTATGACGGCACTCAAATCATTTCTTTCTTTTGCCTTCAAAAATTCTCTCATTCCTATTTTCTATGCTCTCAAATTTTTGTTGGATTCCTAGGGACATTGGTACTAATATGAGGAAAGTTCGGAAGTCTAGCCTGTTCAATAACGCAAGTTGGAAATTTGCCAAAAATAATTTAGAAAAATTTCCAAAAATTAAAAATTCGATTTTCCACGTGTGGCATGTATATGTAGAAAAGAGTTACAGCCCTCCAACCAATTCGGAGATGAGAAAAAATGGGATAAGTTACGAGGGTTCTTTCCTTCAAGTGTAACAAAAGTTATGTTACAATCTAATACATAGAGTCATTAACGTGACCTCCACTCTGCGTGACATAAGAAGGCAGAAGGCATCTGGAGAAAATTATTGCGAATGAAGCAAAAATAGTAGGCATTACTCAAAAATTTATTCCAGCAATGACGGAAAGTTGCGTTTTTACAACCTTTTTGACAACGACAAAGTTTTTCAGCTAACCTCTTCCTAGAAGGGAGCAATGTGTCCATGGCCTTTTGAGATGAAGTGTATAACATTACACTCGTCCTCGAGCTGGTTCCGAATCTATTTCCGAAGTTACGAAAAATTTTTACCCCATTTGGCCCCGAGATACGATGGGAACACCAACATCGTGGGAGATACGATGCGAAGTGAAAACACAAAAGAATTCGAACCTACACATGCATCAACTTGTAGGGCTACCGCACTAACCACTACACAACAACGTACCGGCGGTAGTACTGGTGTTCCCGTTCTATTTCCCTCAAAGCCAAACTTGGTGCGAAAATCTTCCATAACTTCTTTTAGAGAAACGATAAGCAGAAACGAAAGTCAGATTCGGGCGTTCCAAGACGAGTGAATGGTATAATTTTATCTCAAAAGGACACGGACACCAAGTATCGTTTTCTTCTTAGACTAAGATGATTATCGAAAAATGCGAATGCTGTTGGAGTTCAAGATGAGAAACTGCGCTCAAATTTTGCACAAAGAGTCGCGCACTAAAGTGCTCCGTTAGTAACTGGTGATACATGTAAATAAAAAACATTCTGCTTCAAAAGGTGCATTCTTTTGGCCTTTGAATGTTAGCTTGGCTTCGCCGTCTTAAATGTTATGAAGCAATAGCGATAATACGATGGCCGATGAGGCCTCCATCACATCACCGCAGTAAGTGCTGCAAACAGCGCCATACAACAGGCCCTCTCGAATGCATGCAACTCACTCGAAAGTAACCCTTATCAACCATATCTTCAATAGTGACTTATAATAAGCGGCTTAATCTGAAGTTGTGTGGAGTTTGTCCGTTACGAAATTACAGTGAGGAATGATTTACGATACTAAACATCATGTGAGGTTAAGATAGCGAGTATGGTTCATTTTTGACTACGGCTCACTTTGCAATAAACCGAACAATGATTTGAGAGACAAGCTCTCAGAAAGTGAGTTCACCACGGTTTACGATGCCAGTGCGAACCTCTGCGAAGCAGAGGTGAAGCACTGGTATCTTCAATAATCTTATTAGATGTGGACGTCTAAGTCAGATTCAAGCCGGAGAGATTCTTACCAAGTAAATTTGTGTTGAGAGCTAATGCAATGACAGGATGAAGTTACAGGGATACTCAGGGAGATTTTCCTACTTATCAAAATAGTCTTGGCGTAGAAATGGTTTCTCCAAACCTGTCCAAAAGTTGTTTATTATCTCTCGTTGTGTCAAGAAATTCTTTCATTCATTAGGCTCACCGTTTCTAAACACATATTTTTACTAGATGAACAGGTTCCTGGCGTTGTCGATGTGATAGGCACGCAATAAGTTGTTGTGAGTTCGGAAAGTTGAAGTACGGCGAAGGTAATACTGGCTATATGCCTTCGGACACGGGTCCCGAAGTAAAGAGTACGGTAAATTTTGCAGAATGTCCAACCTTATGCACATATTAGTTTTTCGTTTTTACCCAGTTTTTTCACAGTTTCAAATTCTTTTTATTTGCTTTACCTTTACTTCTCCTTCTCTTCTCTCTATAAACAACTTCCACTTCAAGAAAGTTGCAGGAATTCGAACAAACTTCACTTTTGACACTTGTTTCAGTTTGTCGAAGGCACAATTCCATCTGGAAGAGGGAAATTTGTTGTTCGAGAAGATATAGGAGATTGAACCAATATCCAACCTATATCAAACACTATTGTTAAATAATGGGTTGGCACATAAGCAATGCAGCTTTTTACACAACTTTTGTCTTTTTGAACGTAGCGCATTCATTTTCTGGCAATATAAGGTACATAGTACAAACTGCAATTGCAGACATTCTTGCCGAATTTTGCCATTTTATGTAAGTTTACGGTAGGTTTACGGCATAACGGAAGAACTTTTAGATCGCATCAGATTTTGCTGAGTTGCTGAGTGCAAAGAGTGCTGAGTATGTCTTTGGTAAAAACAAACAATCTATCAAAATATTGAGATATTCGATAATCCCAAGTTTCGATTAGTGATTCAACGATCATTACTTCGAAACATCATTTACAAAACCACTCACTGAACGTGCAAAATCTCCACGAATGTCGCGGAATTCCGGGTATTCCGCGAAAGTCCGCGACGTTCCCGGAATTCCGCGACATTTCGGAAACTTCGCAAAATTCCGGAAACTTCGCGAAATTCCCGGAATATCGCAAATTACGGTGCGCCATAACCTCCTTCGTAATGAATATTTTTGAATCCGAAAGCAGCATTTGTTCAACTCGTGAAGGCGAATCGTTCGATATACAGCATGTTCTTGATATTTCAATTTCAGTGTTCCAAAACTTTCTGCGGACCTTCTTCCCAGAGGCATGAGACCGCGCGTATTGCTCCTAGAAGATTCCAGTGAAGACTTTTCGATAGTACTTCTACTTCTTCCGTAGATTATGAAGCGCCAAAAAGTAGCCGTAGACTTCTTTCCAAAGGAAATAAAAGGGCTGGTGAATTTGGTAATGTCGTTCTAAATTCTTTTAACCATAACCCTAAAATATGAAGTTCTCTCGCTAAGCAGATGTGATTTTCGTAATCAGCAGATCGGATAATATCTATGAGCAAGTTTTCCGCAATGTTCGAGTTATTTCCTTTTTTCTCGTTTTACGCTCTGAAGCTCGCCGATGGATTTTGGTCAAAATGTTAATGATCTTGAATTGTAAGGAAACTTCGCTTATAGAGGTTTTTCGGACACATTTTTCACGGAAATCGTGGTTTTTGAGGAATTAAGGATCTTTCTGCAGAGATAATGAGGTAACCCTAACTAAGTCACGAAAGTGCGTAAATTTGCCCGCAATTCGCGCGTATCTGTCAAAAACTTGCCCGCTTGCTTTCATAGGTTGAATTTAAAGGCATTGTCCAGGTCAAATGGGGGGTAGTGGGATTTTGACGCATTGCGGGAGCACGGCTCCTGACTAATGGAACAGTTCAAGTCCGACCGAAAAAGGTGGATTCTGAAGCAAGAAAATCGCTTCGGAAAAAAGGGGCGGTCCGCTAATCCCGCCTCCTTGACAAGTTTTGACGAGGCGAATGCTGTAGGTTCAATGTATAAACCTTGTCAAAACTTGTCAAGGGGGCGGGATTGGCGGACCGCCCCTTTTTTCGCGCTTTTTCTCCGGAGCGATTTTCTTGCTTCAGAATCCACCTTTTTCGATTGGACTTGGACTGTTGCATTAGTCAGGAGCCGTGCTCCCGCACTGCGTCAAAATCCCACTACCCCCCAGTTGACCTGGACAATGCCTTTAAGGGACTGTGCCATCGAATGGTGCATGTCTCAGACTCCAATCTATGAAAAAATCCCCGATTTACGAGCGTACGAAAACAAGTTCTCATGAACCTTGCCCAAAATGTAAAGACCGCATACTTCGTCGAAATTCCCTTGAATGGCTGTATAACACGCTGATCAAACTGTACAATCGCTTAATGGGTCTTCTTGTGTTGGATTTGATAGTTAGAGAGATCTGAGCTCCAGCTACGAAACCGCTTTGATGTTCAATTAAGCAGCTGGAGCACACCCAACCACCATTTTCAATACAGTGTGATTCCTTGGACAAAGTGAAGATGATGTTTGCAATCAGAATGTCATACTCAAGGAGGAATTTCGACGAAGTGTGCGGTCTTAACATTTTGTGCAGAATTCATGAGGACGCGTTTTCATAGGCTCGTAACTCGGTGATTTTTGTAGAATGGAGTCTGCCACATGCACCTTTAGATGGCACGGTTCCCAGTAAATTTAACCCGTAAAAGTAAGTGGGCAAGTTTTCTGAAAGATACGCGAGAAGTGCAGGCCAACTTACGCACTTTCGTGACTCAGTTGCTGTTACCTCACCATATCTCTGCGGAAAGACCTTATATTCCTTAAAAACCACGATTTCCGCGAAAAATGTGTCCGAAAAAACCTCTATAAGCGAAGTTTCCTTACAATTCAAGATCATTAACATTTTGACCAAAATCCATCGGCGAGCTTCAGAGCGTAAAACGAGAAAAAATGAAACCCGAACATTGCGGAAAACTTGCTCATAGATATTATCCGATCTGCTGATTATGAAAATCACATCTGCTTAGCGAGAGCACTTCATATTTTAGGGTTATGGTGAGAAGAATTTAGAACGACATTATCAAATTCACCAACCCTTTTATTTCCTTTGGAAAGAAGTCTACGGCTACTTTTTGGCGCTTCATAATCTACAGAAGAAGTACTATCGAAAGGTTTTCACTGGAATCTACTAGGAGCAATACGCGCGGTCTCATCCCTCTGGGAAGAAGGTCCGCAGAAAGTTTCAAGAACACTGAAATTGAAATATCAAGGACATGCTGTATATCGAACAATTCGCCTTGACGAGCTGAACAAATGCTGCTTTCGGATTCAAAAATATTCATAACGAAGGAGGTTATGGCGCACCGTAATTTGCGATATTCCGGGAATTTCGCGAAGTTTCCGGAATTTTGCGAAGTTTCCGGAATGTCGCGGAATTCCGGGAACGTCGCGGACTTTCGCGGAATACCAGGAATTCCGCGACATTCGTGGAGATTTTGCACGTTCAGTGAGTGGTTTTGTAAATGATGTTTCGAAGTAATGATCGTTGAACCCTAATCGAAACTTGGGATTATCTAATATCCCAATATTATGATAAATCGGTTGCTTTTATCAAAGACATATTCAACACTGTCGAGTCACACAAGTACAACTCCGGGATGTTTTCACTGACTTCAAAATAAAAATGGTTCCAGAAATAAAGACGTTCGGCATGCGCGGATCGTCAAATTATCAAATATATAGTGGGAAAATGCAACTTAAGGAACAATACGCTTCAACATTCTTATAGTAAAGGATAATAGAACACTCAAGAACGCATGGATAATGCCAAATTTATAACTCCAAAGCTAAAAAATATGAAACTTTCTTTGAAGGCAGCGTCCACCCAAATTCTCGTCTTCCAGTTTTTACTGTTATCGGGCCTTTTCATGGCGCTAATTTCGGACACGAAGTTCAACCAGGATGATCTAAAATTGCCCCTTTTCAAGTCCTATTTTGGCAGAAGTGGACGAGCGTTCCGGCGCTAGTCACATCGTTTGCAACAAGAAACCTCGACGTGTACAACGGTGCCACATCACAAAGTATCTCCCGACGTTGCCTGTCATGTCAGAAGAAGTCATGGCGCAATCCTTGAGTGGGCGGAGCTCTCCAAAACTCAAATAGACCTTTGCAACGAAAAAATTTTTGATGACATGTATGCTTGAGCTTACAATAAAATAATGGCGGAGCGCAAAAGGGATCCAGGTTCGCATTTCCTTTTGTGGGCAGCATTAAAGAACCGGACCAACGCAGTTGCCTTTTAGGACCTGCTATAGGATAAGTAGTAATCTGGGATGGATAGGTTTTGGGTGGACGCTGCCTTTAAGCTGCGTTGCCCTCCCGGCGGGGAAGTACATGCATTCGGTCCTTAGCCTCGGTCACACATAGCGCCACTACGGAAATTCGCTATTGTTGCGACTCGATAGATGTTACTAATCAACCGAGCGCAGATGTCGAATGCATAGGCGCACAGTTTGCATGAGTCGATGCAAGAGTGTCGAATCCTGTCTACCAAAAATGCGCTAACGAGAAACCACGACCCATCGTAGCAACGCCGAATCGCGCGGCGACGCGAAGTATGAACGATGCATTGAACAATTTTGTTCGCATTTACGACCACTCCTCCTCTTTCCTTCTCATTTCCATTAACAAAAAACAACATCCATGTCGAGTGCGGATGACTTCGCGCTTGACCTTGGGATGATGAATCAACAGAGATGTAGACTAAGATGGGATGTTGCCCAACCCCTCCGACACTTTTCTTTGACACGATATTTGTCTTGGACCCAACTGCACGACGCTTTCTGGCTGTTGACCTGTAATCGCAAGAAAAGACATAAAGCACACTCCTGCTACAGCATTTCGCATAGTTCTGAAAGAGCTGGGATTTCATGAGAGCGGGCTTTACGCCTAAGGCTGCGTTCATACTGCTGGGAAGTTCGAGAACAGTTCCAGCATAGCGCTCGAACTGAGTGCTGTGCTGGAACTGTTCCCGGGACTTCGGGATCAGTATGAACGCAGCCTAACAGAATATCTTTTACCAGCCGCTCTCTGCCGCTACGCGGCAGGTTCGGCTGGTACACGGCAGCTTCGCTTCCGGTAAATCTTTCCTTTTGTTCTTTATTGAAAGTAAAATGCAGAAAATTTGCCATTTTGCACGAACTACTTCGTTTATAACCGTCGCAGAAAGAACAACCATGGGCAATTTCGGCTTTGTCGGTTTATTTCGAATTAACACTAAGCAATGGATATTACGCGAACTGCAAAAAATCAATAAATTGAAAGGGTCGGTCATTATATTTGAACAAAACGGCACACATCCCACCCATGCGTTATGCCTGGCAAATTTGGTCTTTATTCCATAACTCCTTCTATCGTTTTCAAGCAAAGATAATTTCTAGGCAAAAAGTGCAAAAATCCATAAATCGATAGCAACAAACCGTGTGTATCGAACAAAATGGCTTATTAACAACGGCGCACACCATGCATTACGTCTGCCAAATCTGCCTTAAATCCTATAATCCTTTTTCTATCCATCGTGAACGAACATCAAAAAGGGGTAAATCAACCTATAAATCTAATCTATATCTCATCGATATCTTTTTGAAAAGTGGTAGTGCTGGCGACAATGAAGGTAACTTACGTGCACCGGGGCAAGCTCTTCTTGGGCCTCTGGTGCTTCCTGGCCATGGTGAAGACGGTTATGTGCAGTTACGGAGCTCCGCATTGTGCCACGTGCTCGAGTTCTCTGCGCAATGTGCATCTGCGGAAGGGGGTGGAGGTAGGTGCCGGTTCAAAAATCACTTGTTGCCGCGAGTCAAGCGCAAAGATCGTTTGTGCTGTGTTCTCGTCGATTGGCACGTGTCGTCGTTGGCCAACCCGTTCTGGGCTCGCACCATGCCTGGATTGATCCAGTGTCTCCTGAAGGCGTCTGTTAAGCTGTGGTTCCTGTTGCCGTCGACGTAGATGACGTTCACGCATTGAGGCAAGACACCGTTCTCGTGCCTCTGTATTTCTCGGCTACGACGAAGACGGCTACGCTGGCTTCAAAAGTGCGCTTTGCAGTACGGCCTCGGATTCGGCGATGTGCACCTGCGACTGAGGTGTGGAGGTGGAGGGTCCATTGCTAGGGGGTCAATGTCGGCGCCATGTTTCGGGTGTAAAAGTTGAAGGAGGTACGACCGATGAAGGCATGGTATGAATGAACCGTAAGGCCGGGATAGGGTATTTTGATTTGGTGGTCATATTTGATCTCGCGGATGAACCATTTTGATTTTGTTGATGAGCTATGCAGTCGACAAAACCCGTTGCGAAAGGTCAATGCATAGTTAAATATCAGCTAGCCTCCAGAATGTGGCATACAAAAATTTAGGAAAAAAGGTTAAAAAAGTTTAGTGGTTAAAGTTGTAGATATTTTATTCGAATTGGCCATGCTTAGCTATCCCTTCCTGCCAGTTTTCAGCTCAACAGAGTTTGAAACCCAAAATTCGATAAATCGATAATCTCTATATGGTGATAAAGCTTAGTGACACCGGCTCCACCCCGAAGTTCATGTGTGCAAAGTTTCGTTTGAATTTAATGAAGTTTTCTAACATTTTAGGCCGGTCATAACGAAATTGCTAAGCAAAAAACGCAAAAAATCGATAAATCGATAACGCCACTTGGCGATTTTCGGCGAAAAAGCTTAGTGACACCTGCCTCACCCCGAAGTTCATGTGTGCAAAGTTTCGTTTGAATTAAATGAAGTTTTCTAACATTTTAGGCCGGTCATAACGAAATTGCTAAGCAAAAAGCGCAAAAAATCGATAAATCGATAGCGCCACTTGGCGATTTTCGCTGAAAAAGCTTAGTGACACTCGCCCCACCCAGAATTTCATCTGTGCAAAGTTTGGTCCAAATTCCTTGATTTTTCCTACCATTTCAGGCCGGTCATAAAAAAAGTGCTTATCCAAATATTATATAAGTCTTTTATCTTGTGACTGTTACAGTCTTATTTGAAATTCCAAGTAAACAACCCATCTAAACGAAAACAGTACTCCAATGCGGTGGTTGGCGACTCCGTCCTGCCTGAGTTGCTGCTTCGATGGGCCCGAAGCGCAGCGCGAAATCTGCATATGTTTGAGACTAGCTCTATCCCTGGCCGTTTTCGCCCGCTCCTTTTAAATACTTCCACCTAGCCTCAATACTCAAATCGATACGAAAGCAATAGTTCATTCTCAAGGAACGCGCTTTTAGTCACCGTTTTTGACTCTCACAAAAGCAAAGCTGCACTCTTATTGCTTGCAGAGGAATGAAACTAATTACTGGCCGATGAAATTCGTTTTTTGTGCAAAATGATTTGAAGTGATGAAATGATGAAGTGATTTTATGTTCATAACTTATGCGCGCTGTCATATGTTATCAAAGCTGAACGTTCACATTCGTAGTATAAACATTGCAATTGAATCTCATCATAACCGAGCTTTTTAGACATATGCATTCTGTGTTGACTGACTATCCGTGTCTTCGTCGTCGCACAAAAGCATTGATCGCGTGCTTTCGAAATTGCAAATCACAAACTAATGCAGAGTCAAAGGTCATTTCAACTGCTCAGGCGCGCTAGGTGCAAAGGCGAAAACTAAAAAAGGCCACTGCAAGCAGTATTTATTGAGCGGGCGTAAATGCGACGAGCGCCTATCTTCACCGCTGCAAAAACCGTCCTATGGCTCTGCGGCTAAAACCGCGTTCGCGCCCAAAGATTGCGACTTCGTCATGCAGCACTTCATAGTAGCATGACCTGATGATTACACGCATATAATTGGAAACACGTTTTTACACTAGTAAGACAATTCCCATTGTCTAAAGGAAGACGTGTTCTCCCAATTAATAAGACATCACCAGCGTCTGGGATGGGTGCAGAGTGTTTCTCGCGTCCGTAGTGTTTCCCACCCAGGACTACCTGCGGCGGTTTGTGCCTCAGCAAAACTCAGAGGAAGGACTGCCGCGTGATTCCCCTGTGCGTAACATGTCAGGAGACGTCATCAGGGTGGCGCTGAAAACCGCCCTTGCAAAAAGACTGTTTTCAGCCAGGGGTGCGCTTTATTTGAGCGAGGACAGAACACCGCTGTAAGGCGCTACCTCCTCGGTCTGCAGGTACTTTCGCAAATGCTAAGACACGCCGTTCAGGAAACAATGATCGCAAAACTTCATTGTCTGTTGCTTACTTACTGTACCATGCAAGAATCATATTACAATCGTGCAAAGAAGCGGCTGCTAAAGTGTCTAGGTATTGTAGAACATGACTTTTACTTTTCATAAAAACTCGATTTATTGCATGTTGCTTAATATTATAATTAAACATAGAGTTGGATTTCAAGTATTGCAATTTTTGTTAGATATTTTTGATTCATTATAATGGACGTTTGCTCCACTTTATCATTGGTCTAGGATGCTAATCTGAAAAAAACTTCACGATGAAGCACTGCTAAAGTGTTAACTATGCAAAATACGTACCAACATTACTTAAAGCACTTTTTTGGTCAGAGATATGGTAGGTGTTAATGGCTTGGATTTAGATTTTAGTAGTGGAGTTTTTTCTTCGGACACAATTTCCTAAACGTTCCATATGCAAATGCACTCATTTACAGATGCTCACATCTTGGCCAGTGGTTAGCGGTCTTTTCTTCGACTTCTTCAAAGTTTGCAATTCTGCTTGTATATCGACAGGGCCTGATTTTTCCGTACGAGCTTCGATTACTTGACCGACCACGTCTTTTTCGTCACGTATTTCACCAATGACCTGTGAAATTGAAGTGCTGCTGAGTTTTTATCTCGATCACCCACTTCTTCCAGGTTATCTTCCAAGGTCACAATACCGGTTACGCTATATCTTTTCTTTTCTGGATCAAAATCGACCACTATTGCAAGAGGAAATCCTCTTTTTAGTTCAACCATCAACTGTATAACGGGGCTTTCCGAAGTCACCATACGGAACTGCAATTTTTTCATCAGTTGAGAAGTTTATTTTTTATTTTTTTGGTTTCTCTCAACAACTCGACTAAAGTGCGGTGTGTACCATAAAAACACAAGTTTGCAAGGACTATTTGATATTTGTCAAGGACTAAGAATAATATTGTAAGAGGCCTATTAAACATGCGTGTTCAAACTTCTGTCCCTCGGTCGCGGATATTTGAATAAATCAATGACTGATAAGCAACTAATTCCCTCTAATAAACACTAAAAACGCTTCGTAAAAGTAGCCCATGAAATGGCCAAAAAAGTGACCTTGAAAATTTGCTCAAAGACGCGTTTGTATAGAAATGATTTTCATTACCAAGGAGATCTTTAATATGACTAATTGACTAAGAACCTAGCACGAAATTAGCAAGACTTTTGAGAAAGTTGACTTTTAATATATCAAAAATTTACAGCTCTTTCTGAAAAGATAGGAGGAGTCGCAAACGCTGCGTACTTGCAAAATGGAGAAAAAACGAACAAGAATATTAGCGAATGTAACAACTTTTTCAAGGCACGGAGAAGCTTCGTTAAACCTCCCGCCTCCCAAGCAAATTAGTTCTTAATTGAATTCAACTGTTGACTACAATCGGCAAATAGTAAAAAGGTGAAGATTGAAGTTGATTTATGAAAAATGAACGCAACCATGTTGGAAGAATCTCGTCTCGTTTGCAAAGGACTTGTACAAGAACCAAACTGGTTCAACATTTGTATGCATAACACTCTTGCCCTTCTGCTGCGAAAAAGTCGAGTTCGTCCCTACCAAAGTGCTTCTGTTAAACAACTGCATCACTGCTCCCACATGAATATCCAAAGATTCATCAACTAATAGTAAATCTTTTACGTTCAAAACGCCAATCACCTGGAGGAAAAACTTTCGGAGCAGGCTGATTCCAAACTCACAAAACTTACGCAATTCTTATCTCCTTTATAGACGGGAATCCGCGTATGTCGAAACTCTTTCAACTGCTGCTTCAGTTTTAGGTTAATCTCCGTCTCCTCAGATATCATAAACACCTGAACTCATATCTCTACATAGCGATATTGTAAATAGCTTACTAACCTTATCTAAAGGTGTCATAACGTCTTTAACGCGTCTCACTTCCAGCATCATCGCATTTTCTATCACGTCCGCCATCTTGGCGGTATCGTACTTTTGCTGTCGCATTAGGCTGCCTAGCATATGTCGATCCATTGTAATGCGCACCTCTCAAAATTACCCATTAAGGACAGCAAAGATGTTGAAAAATGAAAAAGAAATTCTATCTGTAGTTTTGCCAGAGCTAAGTAATTCAACGTTTTACTATACATGCGAATGAACATACTACCTTTTCCCACCACACAATCAAGTAATAATGATAACGGATAGCTAGCTGGATATGTGAGTACCATAAAAAATACCATAATTCGACGACAGCGACTACCAATAGGCAGAGCAAACCTAAAGGCGATTGATGCACTATAGTTTCGACACTGCATTTACCAACTTCGTGCAGATGACTTGAGGAATAACCTCGGAGAAAATAATAATCAACAAAGATGGCACAACTTCAATAAGGAGAATTCTTTGCCATTCAGTGAGATCCAGGTCATGAGTGATCCTTTCAAACGTTAGCACAACTACAGCATTGCAAATAGTGTTGCCTATAATCTGGGAATTCTTAAACATTGCAAATACAAAACAACTCATACCAAGTATGATAGTGCATAACGTAAAATTTCCGTTTTCTCGTATGGGAATAATATTTGCCGCGTACTTCCGAGTTTTCGGATTCTCATCGTACTCGCTTATTCGCTGGGAACGTACCTACTAATAAATTTCAAGCAACGTTTCGTCGACTTACACGAAGATCTTCCATATCCAATGACATTAATGAGAGATTAAGTCCTGTGAAGAGAGCGCTCAAAAATAGAAATACACAATATATGAGAATTAAGCCACGTACTACGCGGTCACCTTAACTTTTCTCCTTGTATCATTTTTTAGTAATTCTGAGTCTTTATGAAATACACTCACGCAGATGTATGACAACCGAGTTGAAGTCCGAAGTAGATTTCGGTTCTGTGCAGACGTATAGCGGAAACAAAAATTCGCCGCGAGCCTCATCCTGTCCGCGATTTCAATTATAAGTGTAGTTAGATGAAAACCATTCCTCAGATTAGATGAAGACATGTCTGCAGGCTAACGCAACAATGCTTAAGGACGGAAACCAAACTTTCAACTTTTTGATTATCACTTCTCTTTTTTGAATGTGACGCACTCAAGTTTCGGCATTTTTTAGACTGTGAGTTAGCCGCGAAGGCGACGTGTTTTGCTGCTTTCACCGCCAAACTTACGATAGGTACACAATAAGGAGGGAAAACTACTGATAAGAGATTACTTAGAGAGGAGTTACTTTGACACTGTTCAAAAATGGTACTCATTACACATACTACGGTCTTTCTCGTGGTGCAATAAACACATTTCTCTGGACCGCAAACGAATATGTTCTTTGTGCTCAACCGTTTATTTCTTCATTATTGTGATGCTTCCAGATTGCTGACGGGCACCCGTACCAGCTTTGCAAGCAACAAGTACAGCAAGCATTGTTCGACCTTTCGAAGGGTGCCACATCTCAACCTGTGATCAATCCTCATTTCTTAACTATTATAAGTCAACCACTAACAACGATTCGTCTAACATTTTAGTAGTAAATGGCACCCATTTTTGCTCGCTCTGTGAATTTTTGAGTTTTTATATTCCCAAAACGCATGACTTGTTTCTATTTTACTTTCAAAGATCAAGCAGTCTGTGCAATTTTGTGGCGCACGTCTTGATCTACACAAAGCGAATAAATGAGCGTGTCACATTCAAGGAACGAAAAACTACAGAAAAGTTGCATGACTTGGTTCCAACTTAGTAGGTCTCGAATTGTCATTGATCTTGAGAGCATCGGCAGGCATTAACCTTGCATGGAGCTGATGCAGTTACCAAATAAACTGCAAGTACTTTTATGCAGCAGTTTTATGCGGTTAACGCATGGCTGTTCGAACTTCCTCAGGTTTTTTTTGTTGCGCCTCAACTTTTTAATATAACTGCTTAATTACTCAACATTATTAGTAAAGACTATTTGCTTGCTGCCTGTTGCGGAATTTTCGGAAAAAGTAGGCCAATCTAACTGAATGCCTGAGCTTAAGAACATATATACGCTGCTTTGAGTTTACAAGTATTGCATGACTACTAATTTACTTAAACTTACTCTGGTTCTTATAGCAGTCACGTAATGCGTTGATATCTTTAGAATTTTCAGTTCGACCATTCGACTGTCTTCTATTGTATGACAAGCTGGCGAAGTATGCAGCCATATCTGGAATCAAACGCTGAAGTTGACGAAAATATGTACGGTCATAATGAATATTGACCTTAATGACAACATTTAGGTTTTCGCCTACGACGACAATTTCATCGTCCAGGTGCCTTAACTGAGGCCTATCGTACTTGCTGCAAAATCATGGTTACTGTGCGTACTTCGAAAAAAAAACTCCTTTTAAGCCCTCCTCCCCTTTCGATTCAACGACAACAGCCGCGCTCATTTCCATCTCACCGTAAACGAAACGGTGATTCGAAGCGAGGAGTAAGGGCTGGGTACTCGCAGGCGCGTATCGAATACGCAAAGGGGTAAGGGGGAGGAGAATAAGAGGGCGAATGGAGGAAAAAGGAGCAATTCTTCGCGGGTCTAAGGCCTTGGCCATAGACCCGCGAAGAATTGCTACGAATTTTGCTACGAATCAGCAATTTCAGTGCTTTCAGTGCCACGCGATCTGGCAGTTTGCCAGATGCCTTCACATCCAGCACTGGCGGATAAGGTGCCCTATCCTCCACATTTCTAGAATGCGCACACGATCAGTGATGGGCAAGGTCAAGCAAGAGGCGTGGCACCGCTAGGTACGATCCCATCCCCTTGCTGTCTCACATAAAATCCCTTAAACGATTGCATACCTAAAATAGGCGTAGCTTAGAGGCGCTAACAAGGAATAATAAGTAATAGACTTAGAATTAGATCTAAAGTAGCCCTGTGGACCAAGTTTGGGCGAATTCTGCAGTCTGCAACTTCAGATTTCGATTGCGAATTAGCTACCCCTTGCATTGAATGCAAAGAACTACTCCTTCTCAACCATCTCAGAAAACCTGCACAGATAGACCTCCAAATTGCAGAGACACAAGCCAACCAAAATCTCGTTTGTTTGATACTTCGCTTTTGATGGCTGCTGTGCTTTCACCAGCTATTAATCGAAGCGAAAAAGAAAAATCAGGTTCAGATCAATTCTGTGAAACTACGGGATTTAGGCTATCAAATCACATAAATACTACTCGCTATCTTTTCAGCGGTTTTTAGTCGTACAGTTATTAGGATGTGGCACAGCCTCCAAAAGGTGTGATTGCCATTTTTTGGGGTTGTGCCATGCTCTTTGATTATGCCACTAAAACATTACTAGCGAACGTTATTAGGTTATAAAGAAAGTTCTGCCATTAGACGCTGAGCTAAATTGTTTTATTCATATCTTCATCATGAGTGGCTGTCATTTAGCGATATTTTGGCCATGTGTCTGACAATCTTAGACTACTGACAGATGTGTCATAGATGCTCTTTTAAAAGCGCGCTGGCTGCGTTTCAAAACATGTGGAGAGTTTCAATTTTTTGAACCCTAATTTAAATGAGTTATTTCTTGCTTGCAAAAAGGCCCGGGTACTGGGGCAAGTAATAGTATAGGATATTGTTTATAGTAATAGGATATTGCTTCATCTAGCCAACACACAGGATCTGAAACGGATTTTTAAATCAAGCTTCTGGAAGTTCTGCGCGTCCATAATCTGAAAAATGTCCCTATTTCCAAACCTGAGCGCGACGGATTTTTCTCCTTTTTTGGGCATTTCTTCCTGGTTGATTGTCATTTTTTTCGAGCTAAATAGCGTGTTAGGTAGCTAGGGCCATCGCACACTAACATTTCAAACCAGCCCTTTGCATTCGCATTCATTATTGGTATTTACGAGAAGAATTGGCAGAACTTTCTTTACAACCTAAGATATCATTCGACAGCCTAAATCTCGTAGTTCACATAGGAGTGATTCGAGCCTGATTCTCTACTTTGCTCTGAGTAATAGTTGGTGAAAGCACAATTAGCGAAATATGGGACATGAGGTTTTTGCTTGCTTCTACAGGGTGCGCAAAATTATTTGCCAAAATATTCAAAGTAATGCCACAACAATGGCAATGAGAAATTTGGTCTGGATTTAATGTCACAGAATGCCGTAAGCATACTTTACAAAAAGCACTATCAAGATCCCAAATCGGTCTTTATTTAGAGAAGTAAGAATTACAAAAAGCAATGTTCGTAACAGAAAAAATACAAGCTGACGCACATCATTAAAATTTTTGTTTGGAATGCTCCTAAATCCGAACCTCGGTGATCTTAGAGTCAAAGATTAGATCTATTTTATGGCGAAATCTTCACCTGAAAGAAGCGATCACTAAAAAGATACATATTGGGCAATTTCATGGGCCTTTACCCGCGTGCAGCACGCGACAAAGTCAGAGGAATATAATGAATTTTTACCGAAAAGCAAAACAGGCAATTTTATTTCTTTTAACTAGGATACAATGTTGTAGAACCAAGAAAACAATATCAAGCTTGACCGCTGGCTGAGTCGGTCTGTTCGTATGGCGCTTAATGATACACGCGCAAATAACTGTGGCGCACCCTGTGAATCCACAGTTTGGCCGTCTCTTGAAGCGCAGTCTTTGAAGTAAGCGAAAAAGGAGTATTTCTTTGTGCTGAGTGCATGACGTAACTGATTCACCAAACAATGTTAGTCATGCTCAAAGATGACCATTTCACTCAAGTGGCCCGACATTTCAAAATTCGCTCAAACTTTACTTAGCATGCTTTATGGATTCATTACTTATTATGCTCAATAGGGCATCCATTGTGCTATGATACGTATTAGGTTGCTGCATAAGTTCTGTCCGATTTGGATTTTTTGAGTTCAAAATGTCATAACTTCTTTCAAAGCCAACTTTTTTCCAAGATTTCAATTTCCATGTGTTGAGCAATTCCTTGGCTATCAGAGACATATTGAGATCTGCGAAAATACTTGTTAAGAAAGAAGCAAGAACTCAAATCACAGCGTTTTTCTTTGAACCTGTCTTTTTTGACATGGTAATGCTTCTTACGAGAATAGATAGGCACATCTTATCTAACACAATGGATAGATAGAGAAATTTTTGTAGATTATTTTGCAACATAAAAGAGCCCATAGGGTCTACGCTGCCGAGAGATTTTTTCGACCGAGTCAAAAAGAAGCCACTTTTTGACCTCGCTTCAGCTCATGTGTGCATGCCTATTTACGAGTAATGAAAATTTTACAATTGGCGTGAGCGGAGAAAAGGAATTAATGGATGGGCTTTGCTAGCTCTTGCTTTACTCTAGCACCTCCAACTTTGAACTCATCGATTACTTTTATTCGCGGGAAGTTATTGCTAGCAAAACATCTATACAGAAAATTTATGTTTGACAATAAATTTTACTAGCAAGACGTTTTCGTCATGAAACTGAACTTATGCGTATGCTAGCCTGTTACACCCTTATTCCGCAACCAATTAAAAAACTTGACCTGAAGGGCGCATTATGGAGATTTCCTCGCAAGAACATATTTCTAGGGTGAGAACGTACCTCGGCCACTTGGAGATTTTAGGCCTGAAATCTCCTTACACTTAGAAATTTATTGAAATCTAATATGCTTTAGAAAGCGCAAGAAAAGCACTTTCAAACGATTCTAACAATACCGCATTAGGCCCCAGACAGACTTCACGCGATTTGATCGCGACTCAACCGCCGACATTTCCATTCATTTTCATTTCACATTCAAAAATTTCGGGGTGGAAAAGTATCTCAACCGAAATGCAAGTTGATCGGCATGGAATGATATTGTAACAGTTGTCTCGTCGCGATTGAGTCGCGACGATCAAATCGCGTGAAGTCTGTCCGGGGCCTTAGAGATGAAATTCTCTTAGAACAGCTGCTTCAAACCTAAGGCAAAAAAAATCGGACAGAACTTATGCAGCAACCTAATACACGATGACAAGTCAATATTGTGCTTGTATTTCGCATGATCAGTTATTTAACAAACTGTTTATAAATATCATGTTATCGCTGACCCTGGTTATGGACGATTGAAATATTGCCAGATTGCGTTGTGACTGAAATCGCATGAGCTAATGCCAAGGCTTAATTCAGAATATCTTTCATCCAGACGTGGACGGTGGCCTGGGCGAGACCGTGCACACCAATTAGTCTAGTATATAAAGCTGAATGTCTGTCTGTACGTATTCAAGGGAACTGCGGCACTAACAAGGGAAGTTCACTTATTCAAAATGGCGATCCAGAAGGAGATCTATACCGGTGGATAGAGCTCAGAAAGTTGATCTCAGATTTACCTTCTATATCTGCGATGCTTTGTTCTGAAAAAAGTTATGAGCTTTTCTAAAGCCAAATTTTCGTGCATTTTGAGTCGCAAAATCATGATGATCGCTGCAGAAAAGTGTGCAAGCTTAAGCAAACCACAATAAGCATTTTAGGTCTATTTCGAGTTCATCCGAACGCTTTCGAGTGTTTTTCAACCATGATGTCCATCCACAGGTCATCATTTCATTCCTAGATCACAATTCCATTATGAATACAAAAAGCCCCATAATCTCCATCTAGAAAAACGCGTCCCGTCGGAAACTTGTTGGAAACTACCAAGATAGAACGTAAAACGTTGTTCTCAAATATTAGGTTGGTGCAAAAGTTCTTTCCGCCCAAATTCAAAAATTCATAACTTGTTGAATTCTCAACGAATCTGCAAGATCTAAAATTTGCTTAAGAGAGAAACTCATGCCCTTTGCATATGTACCTGAACTGTTCGTTAATGTTTACAAATGAAGGAGATAGAAGCTCAAAACCAAAATCACTCAAAATTTGAATTTTTCGTGTAGGGTCATAAAAAATCGGAAACTTACAGCAAAAATTGGAGCAGTCGGTATTGTAGGTTACTTCACCAGCTCTTTCTAACGGTGCAAAGTTTGCACCGATTGAGCGTCTCTATGAAAAGTTATGATTTCCCTGAAAAATGCCACAATAAATCAAATTCGCCCTTTTGTATTGCTTGCTCGAAATTCATAACTTTTGATAGAGATGCTCAATCAGCGCAAACTTTGCACCGTTAGAAAGAGCTGGTGAAGTAACCTACAATACCGACTGCTCCAATTTTTGCTGTAAGTTTCCGATTTTTTATGACCCTACACGAAAAATTCAAATTTTGAGTGATTTTGGTTTTGAGCTTCTATCTCCTTCATTTGTAAACATTAACGAACAGTTCAGGTACAGATGCAAAGAGCATGAGTTTCTCTCTTAAGCAAATTTTAGATCTTGCAGATTCGTTGAGAATTCAACAAGTTATGAATTTTTGAATTTGGGCGGAAAGAACTTTTGCACCAACCTAATATATCTTCAATATCTGCGACACGTTCTTCTAGATGGAGGTTATGGGTTTTTTTGTATTTATAAGGAAGTGTGATCTAGGAATGAAATGACGATCTGTGGATGAAGAACATGGTCGGAAAACACTCGAAGACGTTCGGATGAAGTTGAATTAGACCTACAATGCTTACTAGGTGGTTTGCTTAAGCTTGCACACTTTTCTGTAGCGATTATCATGATTTTGCGACTAAATGCACGAAAATTTGGCTTTAAAAAAGCTCATAACTTTTTCAGAACAACGCATCGCAGATATAGAAGGTATATCTGAGATCAGCTTTTTAAGCTCTATCCACTGGTGTAGATCTCCTTCCGAATCGCCACTTCGACTAAGTGAACTTTCCTTGTAAGTGCAAAAGCAAAATCATCTAAGCTGGTGCGAACGCGGGAGCGCGTATTTACAGACGTTGCATTGCGCCCCATGCTCCTTTGGTTGCTAAAACCGCGTTCGCGCTTTCAGGGTTTTGCGTTTCGTCCGGCAGTAGATTGATATATGCTCGTAGGTTGCGATTAGAAAACTCATTTCTGAATTGATTGAAACCAAACTTTGAACGTTTACTTTGGAGAAAGGTTTCGCAAACTTTCTTTATCATTCGATATCGATTTGGCCGAGTTTTTCTAAGATGAGCCACCACGGAACTGGGAACTTGCACAGGGAAGTGAAGTGTTGGTTACAAAACATAGTGGGAAATGGGGTGGAAGGGAGGGGAGGGGGGGGGGGGGGGGGAATCGGCACTTGGGGGACAAAGGCAGAAATTATTGTACACAAGTAGGGATTGACAATCTCTAACACAGACTGGGCAGACGAAGCAAGGTACATCTAGTCTTATATACAGGATGTTCTAAAAGTATGTAAACATTGTTTCTCTCTTCTCGCAGTCTCTTGCCAGATTTTCATTAACGCTATGTACAGCTGGCTTGGACTCCAGTTGTTTAGGGTAAAGTGCAACTCACCTCCCTCTGCGATACTGCAAAATTACGGTGGCGACCTTGGAAAAGTTTTGAGAAATTACAAATGGAAATCGCACTTTTCCGTAATATTTCTTTTATAGATTGTGCCAAGTATACTCCAATAACGGTTTCGTGTCTTCATAATGTGCTTAAACCACTTCAAAAGCTCGAAAACTCGTAAAAAGTTGGGTTGATGACAACATGAGTAAGAACACTGCTAAGCATTTTCACAGATTTATTTGTTAGTTATGTAATAAAAAAGCCTATCGATACTGTAGCTGCAACTTCTCACCGTAATCCTACGGTCATGAAAAGCAATCAGTGAATTGCTTCATCTCTTTATATAAAACTCAAAAATTTTCTGTTTGGAGGGCATGTGAGTTATAGAAACGTGCGCCATTCAATTGATTGGGCTGAAAGTTTGCACACAGATGTTTTCGACCCCGGAGACGGTTTCAGTCTACCTTTCAATGCAATTCTCTGGGTCCTTCTATCGACTTATAAACTTATCATGTTTAATCAAGCACTTTCTCTTCATGTAAAGGAGGGCGGTGAAGCTCATTTTCACCTCAGGAGCACGAGGATGCGGTTTCGAAGTGGATGTCCCAGGGTGTCCCAGTCATCCATAACATAAGGGGGGGGGGAGGTAGTGAACAATTCCCCGGGCTGGACCGGGAAGGCCAACTAGTACTGTATATAGATCAAAGCAGCTCTTCAGAATGGTATCTAATCGCCAGCATAAGCCCATGGAAACACAGATATTAGCGAATAAGATCTACACATTTCTCTTTCTTTTTTCGAACCGATAATCAATAGGGAACCCTAATAGAAAAGCTAACGCTTCGGCGCACCTTCATCTTCGGAGGCCTTGGCAGTGTTCTACAAATCGAGCTGAGCCACCCCAGGTTGACCCTGTGCTTGGTGATAGCTGTTGATTTCTAGAAGACTGTTGAGGCATGTCACAAAACATCTGTAAAAGGCATAGGCATTTTCGATTCCTAAAAACCAAGCTACAGCACCTACTCTCCCATAAAAGTGCATCAGAATGAGTAGGCTAAATTTGTTATCTGTATCAATAGCTTCACTACTCATCCCTTCCTTGCAGCCATTAGAAACGAATAGGCATAACATCTCTTTCTCAAATTAAAGCGTCAATATTCTGTACAATCACCCAGTCAACAAGATTTCTACTCGTTTTTTGTAAAGTAGTAAAAACCACCTACTCGTAATATGCTGACATAGCCAAAAGGAGGCTGGCTGTAGTAGAATTGTTTTTGGACGACTTCGTTGCCGGAGAATATACGCTAGTAGATGTAAAAGTTAAGGAAGATTCACGAGTAGTGGCAGCACCTGATGAAGCACTTCCCTAAAAAAGTAAAAGAGGCTGGAAAACATTTACTTTAGCCCGTTCAAACATATTAGGTTCACGAAATTATGCGATGACTTTTGCTGCGCAAACTAAGCTCGACTTCACTTTGAAGATTTTCAAATTTGAGCAGTAAAGGAGTTGCTCACCATTGTGGAAGAAGCTTTCACTTGTACTTGCTCAGCCGGAGGCAACTGTAAAATTGCTTGTGAATATTCAGAGAGACAGAACAGCTTCACAAACTTCAAACAACAGTCCGACAAAAGCGTTGAGCAACCACCGCATGCCACAGTAAAGGCATGAGAATCATCGCCATGTCAGATTGAAACTTTATATACCCGATTCATTCTCTGAGATATCACGCATTGGATCTTGCTGGCACCTCAGACATTCGCGGTTAACTCGCGCTGGAATGCCTGGTGTGGACATAGCTTCTCAAGAAAACACGGACAAATGCATGTGATCGGGATAATGCTGCGCGAGATACAAATTGTTTGGCCATGCTGTTTACCAAAAAATAGAGCTCCTGTGTCCGAGGATGATGATGGCAATCAGAAAACGAAGTGGTATCGAAAGCCCAGTAACAACAACATTCTCATCCAGTCCCGCTTAGCTCTGCAGACTAAAAAAGCAGTGAGCAAAAACATTTCGTACAGCTGCAAAGGTGTGTAGTGGACGAGAGGAGAAGATGGAGTCGTTAGCCATTGCGCGTAAGATAATTTTATCTAACGGTTATAAAAACATTGTAGAGCCGGCCCAACAAAGCAGCTTTGTAGAAAGGGGAGCATCATCCGCAGCAGAGAAGATACCTTTCTGTACACCCTTCATCTCCGATGAGGTGCACCGCCATTCGGCGATGTCTGAGGAGAGCAGGGTTGAACAATTCAGTTTTGGTCGTGGACATGCCCGAACAATTTAAAACGCATTCTTATTCGGAATCGCATGTACGACCGTAATTGCACTACGTCAAACTGTCTAGTATGTCCCACAGCAAAGGACGGCGACTGCATGAGCGCGGGAGTTGTCTACCTCATCTCGTGCAAGGATTGTGGCGCCGACTATATCGGTGAAACAGCGCCTCCCCTATGCGTACGCATCAAGGAACATCTGAATGGCAAAGAAAAATCACGCCTATCCACTCCACTGGGCGCCCATAGAGTGCAAGAGCATGAAGGAGTGAATTTTGAAGTAAATGTAGAAATCTTAGCGCGTGAATCTCAAACATCTACTTGCATTTAGAAGCGTTTTGGATTCATTTCAAACAACCCAAACTGAATCGCAAAGAAGAATGCCTTTCTATCAAACGCGAGCTCGCACCATATCTAGATCAGGTTTTCTGATCCCGTGAAGACATGTTTAATCATCCACTTACGTTAACGGTCAGCGCTCGTTTATACTCGAGAATTTTACCGGCGATCGAAGAGGTGAATATTGCGTGTGGCAGCTTGCCTGTGATCCGAAAGAAAGCTTAGGATTCTGTTTGTGAGGCTGAGGATCGGATAGTTTATAGATTGTTGTCGCCCATTTCAGGCTCTGAAGAAGGCGACATAGCCGAAAGGTCAGCCTAATAAATACAGGGTGTCCCAAAAAAATGCTTCGAACGTTTGATCGTTAATATCTCTCTTCCCAAGAAGTCTTTTGCCTTGCTTCAGGAACCGTTTTGTAGAGCTGGCTTCAACTTAGATTTGCATTATAGAACGAATCACCCATCTCTCTTCATTACTGTAGGATTACGATAGAAACTTAAAAGAGGGTTTTAAGCAATGAAAGACCATATTTTGCCTCAGAAAAGAAACAAAACAGCCTGAAAGCTTCTACACTAGGCTAATTAGAGTTGCTGATTATAACTGTAAAGTTTCCGACTTATTATGATGCTTCATTGAAGAGTTATGCCAGGTAAGAGGTAGCGGCCATTTTTTCAATGTTCCTAAAAAGTGCGATTACACCGTTTAGAAAACTTCGTAACCTTGTGAACAGTTGAGTATTGAACTCAGCGTCCATAAAAAACCTTTTACACAAGTTTTCACAATTATTTGAAAAATTTTGAAACGGCAGCTTTTTTCCACATTGACACCACATGTTTCAAGTTTCTACCGTAATCCTACAGTAACGAAGAGAGATGGGTGATTCGTTCTATAATGAAAATCTAAGTTGAAGCCAGCTCTACAAAACGGTCCCTGAAGCAAGGCAAAAGACTTCTTGGGAAGAGAGGTATTAACGATCAAACGTTCGAAACATTTTTTACACCCTGTATATTTACCAATCTCGGAGTGGCTGCACAGTAAATCAACACAGTATCTACATAGCTTGGATGGTATATCTTGAGTGGTGTAGAAGATAAAGATAAAGGTGAGCGTCTGCATTCCATACACCACCCCATGCTTTAGCCGCTCGCCTAACCGAGGGCTTCAAGTCTTACCTGTCAATATATAAAGTGCGGTTCATAATTATACGAACACCCCAAATTTTGAAATTTTCTGAACTTTTTGGAAGAAATTCAAAAAGCCGTTGGTACCACGCGATAGAGCACAGCCGAAAACGGTATATGATCCGTAAGAATGGAAATCGATGCCTTATTTAGGAGTGTTTTTGCGCCTAAGGCCCCCCGGTCAGACTTCACGCGACTTGATCGTCGCGATCTAATCGCCAAGATTTCCATTCATTTTCATTTCACTTTCAAAAATGTCGGCTGGAAAAGTATCACAACCGAATGCAAGTTGATCGGCATGGAATGTTGTAGTAACAGTTTTCTCGTCGCGACTCAGTCGCGACGATCAAATCGCGTGAAGTCTGCCCGGGGCCTAATGCGAATTTTTAGCGGTTCATAATTATACGAACACTTCAAACAAAGGTCCATTTTTCAATCAAGATTGCAATCGTTCGAGTCCAAATTTTTTGCAGAGTTACAGTAACAAACATGACATATCTGCTACACACTGAACCCAGTGCAGCTCAAAAAGAGGATCGTTACTTTTTTCAGATGGGTCTAAATGCTTTTGGAGTGATTGCGCTCCAAAAACATCCGTTCTTTTGCGGTTTACGCACTCTAATTAGCTTCTATCAAAGCTATAAGATAAAATAAGCTCTTTCGATAGGTATCTTGTTTGACGCTTGGAAAATTTTTGCATTTTCGTGCCGCTTTTCAACCAAGTTCCAATCTTACCCTACAGTTAGCAGGATTTCGAGCCTCAAAACTCATCTTCTCTCTCTCGCAAACATCTGATATGAAGCAGCTGCATTGCTTGCATGATGACGTATCCGTGCCAAAGTTTTTGGGTTTTTTGTAGAGATGATTTTGAGGCTCTGGAGCTACAAACCAGATAAAGGTGTGATTGCAATAGTAAAAACAGTGACTTTCGTGAAATGACGTCTGCGTGGCCAAAACAAACGCTCAATGCTGCTGGTTTTTTCTAGTCAAATACACAGTCTTGTAAACTTCTACATACTATAAGCTTACTTCATTGTAGGGCTTCAGAAGCTGTGTTTAGAGGTTTTAAATCGCACCAACTTTAGGGTAAGGTTGGACTTGGTTGAAAAACGGCAAAAAAATATTAAGATTTTCCAGGCGCCAAACAAAATGCAAATCGAAAAAGCTTATTTTATCTTATAGCTTTGATAGAAGCTAATTAGAGTGCGTAAACCGCAGAAGAACGGATGTTTTTGAAGCGCAAAGACTTTAAAAGCGCTTAGAGCCATCTGAAAAAAGTAGCGATCCTTTTTTGAGCTACACTGGGTCCAGTATATAGCAGATATGTCAGACTTTGTTACTGTAACTCTACAAAAAATTTGGACTCGAACGATTGCAATCTTGATTGGAAAATGGACCTTTGTTTGAAGTGTTCTTATAATTATGAACCGCTAAAAATTAGCATTAGGCGCAAAAACACTCCTAAATAAGGCATCGATTTCCATTCCTATGGATCATATACCGTTTTCGGCTGTCCAACGGCTTTTTGAATATCTTCCAAAAAGTTCAGAAAATTTCAAAATTTGGAGTGTTCGTATAATTATGAACCGCACTTTACTGCTTGAGACTGCCTTGAAACTTCTCTTATTCTCAAACAAGCGAGCTGGAAATTTCTGTGTTGTTGACATGATGATGTTACTGTGTTTGCCAATGACTCCACGAAGCAGAGATGGCGCACTAGTTCATAGTAGTGGGGCTTAACACGTTTCGGACCGGTGCTGCACATGGTGCAGCACGCTGTTTTGAAGGATCTTTCTGACGTTTACAGGAAGTTTTTTTAGTCCAAGATTATCTAGTCAAAGGCCTAAGCTTCTACTTTTCAAGTGACTCTGTAGAGTCGTGCCGTCAATATTCGTTCAGGAGATGTGGGCACAAATCGAACAACAGTTGCAACGAAGGGCGGCGACGCGAAAGCGTGCGACGTCGCAACCAGGGTTGAGCGTGGGATCAGGCGCGCCCGACCTGGGGGCTCTTTTACCTTGACATATGAGGTAAACAAGGAAGCTTGCTGTGTGAAATGAGTATCATTTCCATAATCAGCATGTCAAACTACCTCTAGGCACTCTACAAACCATTACCTACTGCAGTTTCTAGTGTTTCTCAACGCCTAAGAAGCGTGATTTTCAAACGTGATCAACTTGGTTTCAGAAGTGGGAAAAGTCAGCTATTGAATACTCATAACAAAGTAATGTTCTCTACAAATCTATGCTACAAATCGGACTTTATATCGCTTTCAAACAGTGAAGTAAGAAATGCGCCAAAATTCCAACGGCGCGTTTCTCATGAGTGCTTCAATTTCTCGGATTAGCACAAGGCCGAAACAAGTCGAATCAAGCTCAAATACTTACTATGGAATCTTCGAGGATTGAGCTAGCGAATCACGTAAAACTCGGATAGAAAAGCTTCTTCGGAAATAAAGTTAATGGGGTCAGGCGCAACCCCTCAAAAGGTCAGGCAGCCTGAGCTTTTGGGGGGTTGCGCCTGATCCCATTAACTTGAATTCAGCATTCAAAAATCGCCCCTTTTTTGATATGAGTATTGAGCGCAAAGCCTCTTCTTGCTATATTGAAAATTTGAAGCCAAACACTCAACCCCCGTGAAAATTATAGCCCTGAAAAGAGGACTATCCAGATCTAAAACTTGCCGTCAAGTTGCGTGTGGTTGTGCAATCGCAGAAAGTCGGGCCTACAGACTTTCAAAAAATAGAAACTTGCAGTTGAGGCTGGTCTTCTTCAAAATATAACACCCTAAGGACTTGGAGGTGGAGCGGAGGGTCGTTTAGGGGCTTTCACAGGGGGGGGGGGGGTCGTTTTTGAAGGACTTGTGCCTGACCTCTTGCTCAACCCTGGTCGCAACTATTCTTTGCTCCGATATCAAAGAGAAAAACCGTAGTTTCAATACTGATGTGTACCGTTTACAATTAGATACTTTTGGATACTATTAGATACGGACTTCTTGTTCCTATCTTTCAGGAAAGCACAGAAGTTCTTCTCAAGCGACAAAATTCAAACACTTCCAATTCACTCAGAACTTTGTGTATGGAACTTATCTGGCAAGCTGTTTACAGATCTAGCATATAGTCTACGAAATAAGGTCTCTTTCTTGGCTAATGGTTGAAAGAGGACTCTTTTTCGCCGCTTCGCGGTGCGAAACGTGTTAAAAATGAGATTTTTGAAAAATTCAACGAGAAAGGAAGGTATGTCATGACCGTATGGTTGGTCCGCCTGGACTTGCTATGATTTTGCCCGCTTCATTGTCATCATCGGTGTAAGAGTTGAAGGAAAAATTAGCTGTCTCGCAGACTACTGATTTTCTCGCAATTTCCCATTTTCTGGGCGGATCTACTTTGGATGTATCCATGGATGTTTAAGGAGTTCGAATTTGATGCTATTTTGGCAATTCACGCCATTCCCTACCGCATTCAGTCCGACATCGATAGCGATAAAACAGCAGATGAGCTTCATTTCTCACGTTTACCCTACTGAGACGCCCCAAAGTAAAGATTTGGACGCGAACGTAGTTCAGTCACCTATAAGGCGTAAGAAACGCAGTTTAATGCCAATGTTAATAGCAGCGTGCGTGCCCAGCTCAGCTAGACAACCGCCTTCGTTCACCAATGAACCTTATGTATTTTTTGCTTTCAATGAATCGCCGATGAGAAGTTCTGCAAACACACGAGCGTAGCCTTTTTTTCCATATACAGGTCCTAAAAATATGCCTACTTTTAATCTTATATATAAAGCTGAATGTCTGTATGTATGTATGTATGTATGTCTGTATGTCTGTCTGTGTGTACGTATGTTCCGAATAGAAAATTCCAGTTCTGAACCGATCCGGACCAGACTTGGCACACATACACTTCGGGCCCCGGCGCGTGTCATAGGCTACTTTTCGTCATCGATCGATATCGATTTTATCGATTTTTATCGATTTTTTGCTGAGTTCACCTACGGGGCTGGGAGTTGGCACAGGGGGGTAATCGAGCATGGGGATTCCGAATACAATATTGGTTTTCAGGATTATCGATTACTTTCATTGATTTTATCGATTTTTTGCAAAGTTTGAGCTACGGGGCTGGGAGTTCGCACAGGGGGGTAATCGAGCATGGGGATTCCGAATACAATATTGGTTTTCAGGATTAACGATTACTTTTATCGATTTTATCGATTTTTTTTGCAAAGTTTGAGCTACGGGGCTGGGAGTTGGCACAGGGGGGTAATCGAGCATGGGGATTCCGAATACAATATTGGTTTTCGGGATTATCGATTACTTTTATCGATTTTATCGATTTTTTTGCAAAGTTTGAGCTAGGGGGCTGGGAGTTGGCACAGGGGGGTAATCGAGCATGCTGATCATCCCCAAGGGAGGTGATCAGCATGCTCGATTACACCCCTGTGCTAAATTCCAGCCCCCTAGCTCAAATTTTCAAAAAATCGATAAAATCGTCAAAAGTAATGGACGATCTTGAAAACTAATATTGTATTCGTAATCTGCATGCTTGATTACCCCCCTGTGCAAACTCCCAGCCCCGCAGGTCAAACTTTACAAAAAAAATCGATAAAATCGATAAAAGTAATGGACGATTCTGAAAACTAATATTGTGTTCGTAATCAGCATGCTCGATTACCCCCCTGTGCAAAATCCCAGCCTCGCATGTCAAAATTTACAAAAAATCGATAAAATCAATAAAAGTAATCGATAATTCTGAAAACTAATATTGTATTCGGAATCCCCATGCTCACTACCCCCCTGTGCCAACTCCTAGCCCTGTAGGTGAACTCTGCAAAAAAATCGATAAAAATCGGTAAAATCGACATCGATCGATAACGAAAAGTGGACTGTGACACCCGCCGAGGCCCGAAGTGTATGTGTGCCAAGTTTGGTCCGGTTACGGCGGAGCCGGGTAAGCCAGCTAGTTGCTATTAAGCCTCTTGTAATGAAGTCTTTTGGAAATAGACAATATTTCTTAGAACTGGCTTCAATTCAGATTTACAGTTACAGCGAGTTGTCGTTCTCTCATTTTTACTGTAGGATTACGGTAGGAATTCTGAGGTGGGTCCTACGTCACCAGGGTTGTACTTTACCCCTAGAAAAGGTGAGAGCTACTACACTAAGTTATTCAGAGTCCTGATTCAAAAACGAAATAATCAACTCACCGTAACGCTTTTTCATAATTCATGCCAGATATTCCGTAATAATCAACTTCCGATACTCATCAAAAATTTGATTACGCCATTTTAAAAGCTCCGTGAACGCGCAAAAGTCATATAGAAACCCTTTTCGAAAATTCTATCTCGACCGGCCTATCTCACATGGCGTCATATGCTGCGAGTTCCTACCGTAATCTTACAGTAATGGAGGAGCGGTAAGTCGCTTTATACTGCAAATTTAAGTTGAAGCCAGCGTTACAAAATGGCACCTAAGCCTTCCCGAAAGATTTCATAACAAGTGAAACACTAAATCTAAACAGTAGGCACTATTTTGAGACACCCTGTGTTGCCTTGATATACATATTTAATGTAAGTTTTCCTTACCTCTTTTCTTTCAAGCGTTGGCCCACAGAGTAGAACAAATTTTTTGGGAGCTTTTCATGTCTAAATAGCGCTTCTTGTAGTTTTTGAGTATGTCTTCTCCTTCGTAGATCTTTGTTTGTTCCAAAGAGAAAATTCAAGTATATGAGACTAGCTTGCTTACCCGGCTCCGCTCGGCTCTGTCAAAACACTGTAATAAAGGTCCCATCCCTATCCCTGTACAGCCTTTCCTTGTGCCCACTTCTACACTTCATTTCCCGTTCTCTGTGTTGTTTTCGAAATCAGCATGCCCACTCACCCCCCCCCCTCTGTGCCAACTCCCAGCCCTTCAGCTCAAACTTTGTAGAAAATCGATAAAATCATAAAATCGATAAGGATCAATGACGAAAAGTAGCCTATGACTTTTTTTAATTTAAACAAGTAGAGGATACTTGTTAACATTAAAAAAATAATTAATTGGCACATGAAAAGTGTTGGTGTAAGATGATTCATGCTGAGCTTATTTCGCCGAAACATGCTCGAGTTTTTAAATTTATGCAAACGAGAACCGACATAAAGGAACCATACTGCGCGATCGGAGATGCATGTGATTTATTTTCATCTGTAGAGATTCAGATGACTTCAAAAAGTTTTTCAAAGGTATTGGGTACTCTTGTTATACGCTCGCTAAAAATTCAAGAAGCATCTCAAAAAGAAATTTCTGAGGACGAGGCTACAGGCCACGTATCATCTATTTACGAAAAGTTTCTCTCCCTCCCTGCCTAGTCCTGCCTCTGGAAAAGTTTGCAAACACCACTTGCTTGTGCCGTCTGCTTTGATTCTATTCAATGGTCTTTAATGGAACCCGTCTTGATGATACAAACGAAGTTGACCGCCCATAGTATTCATACACCAACGAAAATGTCCCACCATATATCAACCGTAACCCGGTAAATCTCAGCGATGCAATACAGCAAAATTGTGCATTGTGGTGAATTATTAATACTATTGTAGATATATACTCAAAGAGCTTATCGACAAATCAGCATTTAGCGTAGGTAAAGTGAGACCGCTCGCGGGATTCAATCATAAGAGTTTTCCTCTTGAATGCCTGTTGACCCAAAAAGGTTCAGAATCAAGCATTTATGGTGTTGCCATATCCGTTTCCCACTGTGAAGATTGTTAAAAAATTGTTAAGATACAAAAAGTCATTCAAGCTATGCAGATTTTAAATACAAATAGCAGATTCTAGGTGGCCAATACCTTTCCCCTATAAAAGAAGCTTGCTTGGGCGGATTGAATACTCTTTAGAAAGAAAACCATGCACTCTCTCACTTGGAGATTAATGATAATTACTACCAAAAATTTTGGCCAAAAATGAAGAATGTTTTTTAGGCTATGTTACAATGCTGGCAAGGTCGCCAAAGGAGCTCTGTATCCCAGCATTCCTTAAAAAACTTTGTGGCACCTAATACCTTCACAAAAACGTGGTACTTTTTGAAATATTCTCCAAGATGCCATAAAATGTTACAAATTAATTGGTAGAGAGCGCTGAAATCGTTCTTATAAAGCAACACCTTCCTTGAGGGTAGCGTCCGGGTAAGAAGTTGCTTGTGAGACTCTGTGCTTAAATGGGCCTATTCACTACGCCGAATTTAAAAATCAAATGTGAAGTGTGAAAAAGGCGAAAAAGGCTTTAACGCAAGAGGGAATTTCAGAATTCAGCAGGTAGGAGGGGCCTTCCACCTTGTGAACTCACCCTCCCAGTTTCAGAAACGATCTACTCGCTTCCGCTAGCTGTTCTAACATCGCCATCGGCCAAGCGGTTTGGAGCCGAAACCGAGAATTTCGAACCGGAAGTTTGAAGGATGGTTTTACAGAGTGGAGACCCTGCGCACCTGCAATTTCCCTCTTGCGTTGAAGCCTTGTCGTTTTCGCGCTTTCCGTCATAAATTTTCGGATTTAGCATAGCGGATAGTTCCAGGCAAGCAAGGAATCTCGAAATCGACTTCTTGCCCCGGACACTGCCTTTGAACACCACACTTCATTCTGCAAGATTGCGCATAATCATGTCTTCATCATTTTCTGCTGAGAACTAGTTGCGTTACTTGCAGGGAAGCCTCAGATATTCACATTTTAGTTCTGCACAAGTCTTTTCAAAAGGTAGATTGAGGAACTTGATTGTTGTTGGTGCCGACGATTAAACGATGTAGCTTACAATCTTAGCTGTTAAATATGTTTTTTCCGAACTCTCCGAGGCATGTCATCTTTTCCTGCGCAAGCGCTCATTCAAAACTTGTCAGCTTGAGCAAGATAGGAGATTCGTAAAGTTCATAAAATAACTTGATGAGAAACTCTCTAATTTTTTTCTTATATATTCAAAGATGAGGCGATTTCGTCCTTTTTTATAAATATAGACTTCCATTCACAGTTCATCAAATGCAGTAGAAGTACATAACGAAGAAAAAAACGTGTTGGAGAAAGGCTTCGTCATTGTATAAGGTTGTTGATTTCCTAAACGTTTCCTTTGACTTAAAGTGCAACTTTCAAACATTTGACAATTTTCTCTCAATTTCGCAGATTTAAAATTTTTGCTAATACTCAGCCATACAGAGAACGCAAAAGGAATCGGAAGCGAGGATTTGAAACCCTCTTATAGTAATTTTCAAACTTCATTGACTACAGGGAGATAGATCGCGAAAAGTTTGAACACCCTTAGAGATTTTTCGAAGGCGTATGAACGCCACGCCCTTCATTTGGAGAAAATCTGTCGCCCCTCTCCTTCAAATGAAATTTCTCGGAACCGAAAATCTGAAACCGCCGCTTATATAGTACACAGTGAGCGGCAGAGTTACAATTTGCTAATAAATTATACACAAATTTGGCATCAATGTGTTATTCATTCTGGGTACGTCTTCACAAGATATACGCATTCAGCAAGGTAGGGTCCTTAAACAGACTACGATAATTTTACATTGACAAAACGGATATATTCCTGTTCAGCAAATCACATTTACCCTCCACGAGATTCTCCCACAGGAAGGAAGGACCCCGCCCCCTCCCCACCCCAAAAAGGATCGCGAAATTTTCAAAACTTATGTAAGTTATGAAAATAAGGAAATAATTTGTTCATACTTGTCAATAATTGATTTCCAAGATTTTTTAAAGGTACATACAAGCGTGACTGCCCCCACGCTCCCTTGCTTTCAAAAATTTCGCGACCATCATGGCTACGGGTTATGGGCCTGCCAAAAATTTGGGAAGCATCCGAAAAATTTTTCGGCGCGGGTAACGCTACGCACCTTCATTCAAATCTTCATGCTTCAACAAAAAATTCTATCTCGTAAATACCACACATAACAAGGAATTTACACGCAACTACTTGCAATGACTTCGCCTAATCATTTTGCAATGTTTGGAGTTTTTTTGTTGCTCGATCTTGTTCACCCCGGAGGGGTGTGGGCCGATCCCTGCAGCAGTGCAACGCTGGGCCGACCCGTGATGAGGTGCGAGCAAGCCCGCAACCTCATCCGGTTCCAAAAATCAAATAACCTTAACGAGACTCATTCGAGACTCTATCGAAGGTTAATTCGATAAGAACAGAAACTAAACTTTGATCTTAGCCAAAAGGCCGAGAAGCGATACCGACACTTCCACATACCAGCAGCACCCTCTTTAGCGCGCCGTACTTTCCGCGGGTAATGCAGGAGGCACTACCTACGTTGAGCGCGCACAGACATGTCCACACAGGGCTGTCCTCGTTTTCGAAAATGTGGCGTGCCTTACGCTCTTGCACTAGATGGGATTTATCACTCTATCTATCAGCGAACAAAAGTCACAGATATTTCTCACTAATAAATTCCGTTCTTTGTAACCACATATACAATTCAGTAGCTGAAAATTTAGCAAGGCAAAGATGAGCTTAAAATCCAAATGGGGAATTATGTTAGACTTCAGCACAAGTTCTGTAATATCTTCACGGTTTATTTCCATAAAATTACATCTTATAGAGCTCTTCAAGTATTGTGTATGATTACCATTCCAGTAACAAAACTCAAGTTGGGCAAGGCCACGAAGCAGCGAAACAACGCCATATTCTTCATCATTTTTCTTCTCATTTGTTCCGCTCATATTATCCGATCAATCCCTAGATAATAGCTTGCAATTTGGCCATCCATGACGAAAACTCTCCAGATAGATGTTCTTAGCAAAAAAAAGCAGATTCCAAATATGACTGCAAACAGTAATACCTGTGCACCATCCAATTCTGCTGATGCACCGTGTGATCGTAGAATAAAGGAAGTATGTCCCTAACTTTTTTACATTATCCTATCCTAGTAAGCAAGACCGAACTCTACAGAGGCGAAGATGCTTCAGACCGCAAGCGGAAAATCTCTTCTTCCAGGAAATGGTAGGTATTTTTTGAATATGAACCATTGATAGTACTCACGAGGCAGAACATCCATTTACGATCCCATCTTTCAAAATTAGAAGGCATCTGGAATGGATCAAGTGGCTATAATAGCGCAACTGCCTATGTATCGTCCTTGAATCGGCTCCGTCGTTGTGCTCGGACTTCATCGGGTGCCCTTGCGAATGTTTGACATTCCAACTCGCCAATCGCAACTTACCGGATCATGGTACCAACGCATAGCGAACGATGGCCTAGAGTTATGATAGAGACCCCTCCATCCGCGAGTATCTTTGCACGTCTTCTTGTTAACCTGTCATAGTATTCGGTATTTCCAAAGAAAAGCGTGCGTTTTCAGTGCACGCACCGTCACTAGACACCAACCATCTCATGCAAGTAAAAGCTTTATTTGAATCTTGATAACGAAAAACAACGAACAAGAACAATACGCCGTAGCGTTATAAATGTAGAGTCGTAAGACAAAATGGTGATGAGTATCAACAAGTGATTATGCTTTTCAGTATCACTAAGGTGACCGATATTTGGATTTCCTGATTGGTGAATGAAGTTGTCATAGATATCAGCTATGCACAGCATAAAGTCTTCCGCGTATATGATTTGGCGTAGTCATCAAAATACTGCAACAGACGTCGTAGGCTATTCGTGATGCTTTTTCAACGGGCTTCGTTGGTGTGCTTTGGTGGGGCTGCCTGCCTAACTTTAGAAGAGGTATTGCCGCCAGAAGTTGCACTAGTAGGACGTATGTAACAGTCCCTCAGTCCTTACATTTTCAGCCACAGTTTGCCCCTATTTTCTGTTTATTGATTATGTGAGATGTAACTAGAGAATTCACTCAAAATTATTCTAAGGCGGCACTCATAGGAAAAGAAGCGAAGTTTCACGTCCCTCTCTGCACTTGTAAATAAATCTCATATACGTCGCACACACATTTGCGCTGAAGCCAGATACATAACAGTATATGAACAAGGCGATCAGAGCAAAGTATACATACTGACATTACATTAATAAAGCATGGAGTGTAAAGAGATTTGAAGACTGACGAAATAACAAAGGCTGCACGCTACTAGACTCGTGCACTTTCCTAGACTCGCACAAACAGTTTTGATTGTTGTTTGCGCTCTAGGACCTCAAACAGAAAGGCTGCGTGCCACAGGTTCCACGAGCGCTGCAGAATACTGTACGTGACAATAATCCAAAGCAATGATGCAATTACGGTAAAGGACGTTGTATCGCCAAAAGGGAGGTACCGGACATTCACAACAAAGTATGGACCTATTACACACTGAAGCCTCGTAAAAGCTGTCCACGCGGGGTAGAACCCACTTGCCAAAACGTACTCTGCCCGTGTAAGCATTATTACACGCGGTAACTCATGCCGCAGCCACAGTTTCTCGTAGATGCAGATCGAATCAGAACGGCTCTACCAGCCCTATGTTCAACAAACTCTGATGTAATGATACTACTCTTTCGAAATCATTAGTTCAACGTCCTCATTCACTAAAGAGGTGCTTGTCGTTAGCTAGTCGGTCACTTAGAGCAAGTGAATAACAACATCATAATTACACGTTTCTCATTTATATCTCAATCACAATCATTTCTTCAACAACGTCTATCATAAACCAACAATCAATGTATAACAACGTAACAGGTGATATTTTCGAGAGATAACAGCATTTACATAGCTCGAGTAGGTATGAAGGATTATCAAGTCGATGATCTCATATATAACAATTGGCAACATAACCACAACATAACAAAAACACTAGCGACGTTCTACTCACTACTATCCGAGTCTGAAGAGCTACTACTGGGTTCTTTTTGCTTTTTTTGCTTCTTCGCTTTTGGTGGGGATGCTGTTTCCTCAGCTTCTTTCTTGACCTCAACTTCTTTTTTGATCTTAATAAAAAGAACCACGATTCGAAACTAACAAGGAATACAAACACATCTTAGTGACATATTTGCTGACTTACCTTAGGCGTTTCGGCCGAATAATCGACTACTTTCCAATTAGCAGGTGTCTTTTCATTTGGTTGACCAAACTTGTCTAATAACCCATCCTGAATCGAAAGCGAATTAGTCATAATGCCCTTTCAATAACAGCATGATTCAAAATGTTCAAAAAGCAGGTGAGCCAATAAAATGTAGGCCATGTGCAACCTTATACTTCACAATGTCATTATATGCAGACTCAACTCGCCTTAATCATTTGCTTCTTCTTACTGGCCACGGGCCCCAAGCCCCATTTTCGTCCATAAACATCGCGTTCCATGATTACTCGTTTCGACTTGGCAACAACTCCATGGTCGGTGGAAGCCATCGTTGATGTTGTCATTTGTGCGATAGCTAGAAAAGCATACATACACATGAACTAGGAAATTATGTAGTACTCACCGAGGCAAATGGCTTCTCCTTTGGTGGTAACCACTACGATTTCTTGGCCAACTTCGATACCATCGTCATATCGTAGAACACCGGGTAGTAGAATTTTAGCCCCATAGCAAATAGCGTTGACCTGTGCCATTAACGACATAAAAAAGAATAAGGATAGGGGAAAACTCACCGAGGAATCCTTGACGATTATTCGCTTATGTTCAACAAGGAGTGCTTCCAGTGGACGGACAATGCGCCTCATATAAGTCTCGTCCTAGGAACAAAAACATTACAAATTTACACCTTCGCTGCACCTAACGGTAATGTAGACTAAGGAACGAACACTCAGTAACAGTTCATTTCAAGTCCAAAAACACTCTTTGTAACTCCTCATACCTTGTGGTGATCAAGCACATATTGCGCATCGAGAATATCGTGCATGGTGACGAGTTGGTCATGCTCGTCGGTAATGCCAGACCTGAAAAAAATTTTCACCAGGATAAAAATGGTGGCTTTTAAAAACATGCCTATTTCTTCTCAATTCCTGCATCTGCCCTCCAACTCCAAGAAGAAGTCCTAGGTGAACACAGATTGTCCTAACATATGTTCCAGACTCACACTTCACCCTGTAATATGATAAATAACTTGACTTATCTGCTGCACTAAGGACATCGATGAATTTCTAAAACACAAACCCCAAACATTCTAATAATAAGTTGTTTTGGTGCATGGAGTCTTTCTATTTCATTTTGTTATTTTTTCATTAAAAAAAATGTGGTATGCTTCCACAGCTATGCCCAATTTCAAAAAAAATTTGAATCACTTTACAGAATTTCGCGTACATGTGAGGGCTGGTAGTTCAACTGATTTCAAATTTGAACAAAGAATCTGTTCCTATTTCTCCCCACCCCCCCCCCCCCCACTACCAATGTATCAATTGAAAAAAAGCAACGTGCAACTGCAAAGGGCAAAGCATGGAAAAAGGAATGGAAAGACATAAAAAATGCTCGATGCAGAAGAAAAAACCAACCAGAAAATTCCCATTTGCTGCTCTTTGTCAAACTCAAGCAGCTTGTTCTCATAGATGGTTCTAACACGCAACTGACGCTTGACAGCAGAAATCAAAGGAGGACGTTGGAAAAGAGCGCCAGTTAGCTGGAAACTATACATTTTGAAAGCAATGGTAAAATACATGCAAAAAAATGACCTTCTCGAGGGCTTGCTTGATCTTCTTCTCACTCTCTACCGGATTATGCAGCTTGAAGATTGCCACATACTCTTTTCCTGCACCTTGCTGCGACTTGGCTAGACGAGTGGTGCGGTCGATGCATACAATCAGACAACCTGACACCTAAACACAAACTTTTTATTTGATGAAAACGAAGTAAGAAAAACGAACCTTGGGATCGAGGGTTCCACTGTGACCAGTTTTATCGACTCGCAATATTCGCTTTATCCATGCGACTACTTCATGAGAGGATGGATTCGCTGGCTTATCCAAATTGAAAAATCCGGAAGAGATATAATTCCTAATTTCCCTTTTCAGAGGAGAGCAACCCTCGGGCAATGGTGTATAGTGATTTGTACGCACATTCATATTGTCGAAGTTCTAAAAGGCGACTAAATAAAAACAGAGATGATACAAAGATGCAGTACTTATTTTTAGACAAAGTTTGTTCACCTTGAGAAGAAGAGGCCATTGGTCAGATTTGAGGCTCGGTTCTGCGGTAGACGGCTTTAGATGGAATGTCCCACTCTCTTGGGCCTCCTAAATAACAATGTAGTAGAGCCCACTTACAGTTTTAACCTCATCAAACCAAAATGATGATAACTTCTCAAGACTTACGCCCAAATCACCCTTGGAATGCTTGTCCTTTTTACCCATTCTCGGCGATAGCCCTGTAAGTAAAGCGTTCAAATTATGCGGCTAGAAGTAGAACTGCAACTAAAGCGTAGAACAAGAAGTATATCGCGAAACGATAGCAGAGAGCAATCGGACCGGTGAATAAATAGAAACAATCAAAGACTAGATAGGAACAAGCATGGAAATGAGCTGTTGAGACGCAACTAATCAGATGGTCCAATATCCTACATACTAGGTAGATTGGCGAACACTCTAGTCATCATGTAATGATCCCACAATACAAGAAACAGGGTGGACAATTGAGGAAGAGAGTGCACCACTTGTATGGGAACATTATGCAGAATATCATTCTGTTCTCAAGTGTTCGGCTGATGGTAAGCGCAGAAGAGGTAAATGAACAAAAAATAACGTGTTTTTAGAATACAGTAGTAAGGATATTTCTGAGTAACAACAAGCACAAACGTCAAATAAACAAATGAGATAGTTAAACAGGTAAAAATACACATTGATAATCATTACTCTGTACGCACCTCACCGCTCTCTGTCGACAAATGCAAATCTTCCGTCCAGACCGACAAAAACCTGTTGCAAGATTTCTCGAACAGCGCACCGTCCGATAGATGCAGATCAGAGCCGAGTGGGCACAATTCTAGCAATAGATGCTTACAAAACGAGGAAATAAACCCGTAGTTAAACCACCATCTGACAGAACAATTAGAACAGTATATCGCCGATATGAGTATCGTGATGACACAACTAATTTTTTCCAAAAAACAGTCTCTTAACACCGGTCAACATTTCAAACCACGTGAGATGCGGTAACATGCCAGTGCACACTTTTTTGCCAGTTTTTCCTACCCGTTTTCTACTGGGAACAGATAAGGGTGTGTAAAAAAATTTTATATGTCCAAAGCGATATTTAATAGCAATATTTAATTGCACTCTGCGATATACTCAAAGGCAGCGTTCAGGCAAGTCTGGACACATGGGGATCTCACATGGATAGTTATTTTGGGGCCCTAGCCAAGCCACTGTCCAACCGGCAGCTCAGGTAGTTCTCTAACCTGAGATATTCTCCTTGAAACTGGACCCCGCGATCGTATTTCGTATGGATTCATGCGCAAAGCGTGGATCCTGGCGCGAAACTGCCATGAATCCACACGAATACGATCGTGGGATCCAGTTTCGAGGGGAATATCTCAGCCGTTAGAGCACTATTTACCTGCGCTGTCGCTCGGGCAGTGCCTTAGTACCTAGTTAGGGCCCCAAAAGTACTTTCCACGTAAAATCCCCATAGATCCAGATCTGCCTGGACGCTGCCTTCAAGTAACTAAAGGACTTCTAGCGTTCACGTAAACTCTGCAGGCGATAAGCAAGCCAACGTACAGGTCATTTATAAAATCGTGACGACGGATTCGACCACGGTCTTTGCGCCCAAAGGGCATAAAACACTCATGCAAAAAGGCATCATCTCGACTAGTCAGTCACTTCCAGTGTCGAGATACTATCACCGGTAAGTAGAAAAACCATTCGAGTAGAGACGAAAACCAAGAAAATGCGGTTGCCGGAAGTGCGTGCGAATGCCCTATACAATCATGGTACCCATTTGAACAGTATCTTTACCCAGCTAACTTCACTAGCACAAGACGCAACTTTTTAGTTTTTTTAAGCGAGTCGCTCAGCCGCGTCGTTGTGTTTCGCAAGACGAAACTTATGCCGCGAGATATCTCCAGGCAACGCAACCACGAAATAGGGTCCATTGGCGGAATATGTGTTCAAGCTGGTAGAGTTCAGAAAATAGGTGCGTCTGGTACTCGTAGAATTAGGGCAATGACCTTTCATTACATCTGGAGCGACAAAGGCGTTTTCTTTTCTCTTTTTTGAAATTCGTGGCTTTTCGTTCTTTTGAGCTGCTTTTCGAAAAATGGACTTACTGCCACGATTTGTACGAAGTCGAATTCGAAAGTGATGCAATAATGAACAGCGACTGGACCAATAAGGATGACATGGCCCAAACCCGTGCTAGATCGGAGACGTGGCAGCTTCGAGGCATGACGGCTTCGACAGAGAGATTCCAGAAATCGGCCATAGTTGAGTATGACGACTATCAATGTCAGATGTCTGCAATGCATCACCGCGTACAGCCTTGGGTGAATCTATAGTAACTCGCGGTGAATGTTAAGGAATTTTGAGTCTTCAGTAGTCTCTAACTTAATCGAATAGAGTAATTCCAAAATCGAAGAGATGACAGAAACCACCCTAAACAAAAACCCACAACAGCAGAATCAAGTGGAACTTGCTGCTGATATCACTTTAGAGATTTTTACTTTTTTGAATTAGAGATAACAGAAAAGTTCATGGTTTTGCTTTGCCCTGTTAATCCCCGCACTAAATGCTTGGAAAAAAATGTCAGTCGATTGCGATTGATGCTTTTGTACAGCAGAACGTTCCCACCCAAACAAGTACGACTACATCCATCTCTCACAGGGCGTTGTATTCACAATGCAAACGCCCACGTCGCTCCCAATCCACTTCAGTCTCATTCCTAGACTGCTCACCTTGATGCGAATGAAAACGAAAGTAAGCACTTGAAGGGAGCGGCCATACTATCCTGTGGTTCCTGTGATTCCTGCAATTCATGCGATTCCTGTGATTTCTGCGGGCCTTGTAACAAGTATATTGAACAACTGTACTGAAATTAGCAAAGCGCTTCGTAGTGCGGCACGTCGGAAGGCAGGGAATCGCGGGAATTGCAGGAGTTACAGGAATCGCGGGAATCACCTCCTGAATAGTATGGCCGGTCCCGAACTGAACTCAAAACATAGACTGTTTAAACTCCAAAAAGTAATCACTGAGATACAAATTGGACCATCAAAACACGCCAAATTCGGCACAAACCCACCCCAATCAGCTGTACCCGTGCCAAAAATTACGAAACTGCGTGAAACTCTTGTGAAATAGCGGCGTCACGTGAAATGGGCAGCCACGCAGCCAGCGGTTCGAAATAATCGCCTTGGCGCTCAATTCCGTTTCTTCTTGTTTTCCGTGCGGTTGTGGCTCTGCTGGCGCTCAGTTCAGTATTGGCAGGTGTTGTTTATGTTACTCTCTTGTGTGAATCCTTTGGCGTCCTGTGGAAGTTCGTCTGGCAGTGGATGCTGTAGCTTTGCTAGAGTATGAGTCATAGGTCGTGAATTCTAGATAGGTCTGGAACTTTGTCATTTTTTTCTGGTCGATTCACAAGTGTATGAATTCGTCTACGTCTTCCACTCGCGTCGCCCTCATGCTGTTCGTTGCGATTATATCGATTTGCATCGTGTATCACTTGTCATTCGAATCGTTTGCAGATGGCTAGTGCTGGCGACGGGATTCCAACCTTCAAACTTGTCTTAGTAGGCGATGGTGGAACAGGAAAGACTACGTTTGTAAAACGCCATCTAACTGGAGAATTCGAGAAGAAATATGTTGGTGAGTGGTTTTTTGGTCATGAAATGAGGTTTTTTTTTTCGGAATTCGGCGAATTCTTTTTTTCCTGTCCTCGTTATCCGTTTTTGAAAGTTGCTTTTGCATTAGTCATCATCCAAGTACACTTTATTGCTAAGAATTTTCAGTCTTTTGGTCAGTTATCACTTGCTCTTTTGAACTGCTGTTGCCAGACATTTGCAGTAGTTCAGTTGTGCTACACGTATTCGGTTTTGGCGCGAGCAGCTGTATTCGTCGGGAGCATTACACCTAGCGAGACCCAGCACTGTGCAAACTTTTTATATATTCTTGTTTGTTTTGCGATAGAATTTTCATTAATGAGTTGTGATTTTTGACTATATAGGAAGCAGAGTAAAGCCGATTATTAACACGCGCAAAAGCTTATTTGAGTTACTGCAGATCAACTGCACAACTGAATGTGATCGCTTCAAAAAAAAAAAAACGCTGAGAACACATCGTTTGCGAGAGAAAATCTTTCATTCGGCTGAGCGTCATTATCTCATAGTATCTGACGAGTGATCCTCGCATTCGAATCGCTCTTTGCTCCTTATGTGGCGCTTAGCACTATCTCGTGTGCGGCCATTACTAGAGAATTTTTAGCTTCCCGCTATGGGCGTTGAAGTTCAGACTTCGCATTTTTGTGAGAAAGTTCAAGTTGTGGAAATGTGGTGCGGGTCTAAACACGAAATGCTTTGCCTTTGGTTTTGTGTTTTGGTTAGGGATCGTTCAGAACGCGCAGAAAGGCCCTTAGTGTGAACGGTGCACGAGTCTTGCTCTATGTTCGCATCCTTGTAAGGGTTACAGTACTGATTCCACCTGCAAGTGTCGAGTCGCAGGTGCGGTGCTGTTCTTGTGGGGGACAACCTGCCTTAGGAGGTGGTTATTCTTAAGGGTTCTGTTTCTGTTTGGTGTTCTTTGGGTTATCACTTTGCTCGTGAAGTTTGGATACTCACAATGCAGTGCTTTGATACACACCTGTCCCGCATTCTCTTCAAAGTGCGGATATTGCCTTCATTCTGTTAAAAACGTGAAATCGAAATACCAGGGTCTCCCCGAAAAAAATGCGAGAAGAATATCATTCCATTTCTTTCATTTCATATCATCTGAAAACGCGAATTTTGCAGTGCTTGCATAGCTTTGAGTGCCTCTTTAGAGAGCTCAACACAGTTGAACTCAATGATAGCGACGCAGTGTTCATAATTGTGACTAGCCTTCATCAGGTTTAGTCACAGTTATGAACAGGCTAACGATCTGATTGAATAAGGCTTGGCTGACTGTGGCGACTTAGCATTTTAAGAAAGCTCACGAAATAGCTTGGACTTGCTGCAGATGAACGCCTTTCTTACGAACTATCTTTTAGCTACACTTGGAGTCGAAGTTCACCCTCTAATTTTCCATACTAACCGAGGGCAAATCCGTTTCAATGTGTGGGATACTGCTGGACAAGAGAAGTTCGGTGGATTGCGTGATGGGTACTATATTCAAGGTGGGAATTGCTTAAATTACATTTGGTATTGCTAGACGGCACAGCAATAATCAAGAATGTTGTTTCAGGACAGTGTGCCATCATTATGTTTGATGTCACCGCCCGTGTCACCTATAAGAATGTACCTAACTGGCATCGAGATTTGGTTCGAGTCTGTGAAAATATACCTATAGTCTTATGCGGAAATAAGGTAAATCTTTGTGTGGTTAGTTAGTATGGCCTGAGACGATTGTTTCGACATTGAATGTGAAGAAATTGGGACAGACGTTTAGCAATCTATTGAATAGTTAGTTACATAAGGTTCATGAAAGCGGAATCTATGCTTTGGTCCCGGATGTGTGGGTATCGCTAACGACATGGGTTGCATAAGTCGATGGTCGACGTCGCAATGCGCTCGCGTCTGCTCTTTCTATGCGGGCATGCGCCTTCTTCGTTACTAGTTCACTTTGAAATCCCATTAGCTTCATAGAGGTCTTTTCTTAGTGAGGTCCGAGTGTGCCTTTGTCGGAAAACTTACATTGGTTGCATAATACGTGTTTCAAAAGTGAATAAACAGCGCCTTCCTTCTCTCAAAATGAACAGAAATTTCGAAAGTGATGTATCTCCAGATTTATGTTACTTATAGCGTGCACGACGTCAGTGCACTCCAAGCCAACATTTTAATCACATCTATTCCACAGGGTCCTTAACTACTTCTGCCAGAAAATATGGTACCGTTACTGGTAGACCTGCCAGCTAGATAACTATTTTCTAAGATCCTGCATGGAGAACTGGAAGGAATAAAAACAGAAAATGGGCAAAGAAATTCCTTGGCAGTGTTAAGCAAATTCGTAGGCAGTCCAGGCACCTCAGGTCGGATTTGGATTCTTGCAGGATTTTGCGCGAGAACCCATCACGAGGGTGGTGGGTCCGTCTGCAGTACATGAAGCTGATGCAAGTCGTCACCAAGTACGAACGGGATGATTTGGGAAAAATCAGCTCGCTCCATCAGCGCTACCACTGCGACAGTGTCTTGGTTAGGCGTCCAAAATCGGTTCTTAAGTGCGATCACTATTTCTCCGGATTTGTCTGCAACCATCAGCGCTACTGCTTTCCAAAAACCAGTTTCCACGTACGATTTTCCATCTGTCCAAATCTGCCTAGACAGTGTTTTTAACTAATGTTGATCACGTAAGGTGTTGTCCGTGCTCCCATGGCCATTGCATCACTTACTTTCGAAAAAAGAAAAGAAACAAGAAAACGATAGTTGTACTCTGACGCCGAGCTGTGGTCATCGCAATGCTTTTTTGACTGTGCAGCGGTAAAGAATGATTCAAAGGATTTATTAAGGATCTTTTTGAAAACATTTTGGAACAGTTATCTTTGTCATTATACTTGATGTTTCAGGTTGATGTGAAAGATCGAAAAGTGAAGGCAAAGACAATCACGTTCCATCGCAAGAAGAATCTGCAGTACTATGATATTTCGGCTAAATCTAACTACAACTTCGAAAAACCATTCCTGTGGTTGGCTCGTAAACTTCTGGGTGATCCTAATCTCGAGTTTGTTGCCATGCCAGCTCTTGCACCACCAGAGGTAAGCTTGATTGTTTAATGCTAGATATGATTGCGGCAAATGAGTTTTTTTTTCAAACTAAAATTCATAAGTTCAGGTACAAATGGATCCAACTATGGTTGCTCAGTACGAGGAAGACTTGAAAAACGCTGCAGATGCCGATTTGCCCGATGATGACGACGATCTCTAGGCCACACGTGTGTAGAATTTGCTCTAATCGATATTCGATTCTTTCGATTGTTCGGGCCCTCGAACCGGTGGCCACGTCAATGTTCACTATTTTGTTGAGATCGCAGTTTGTTACATTGTTCTTCTATTCCCACGTGTATTTCTTTATTCATTTTGTGCAACTTCTGAAAGCGTTGTTCTTAGCATGATTAGTAATTAATGAAATGAACTTCTTGTGCTGAATTCGCTGACAGTGTGTCTTTGACAACATCTGAGAAAGCAAAGGATTGCTCGAGAAAATCCGTCCTGACAGCCTATGTCAATCGCGTCTACTCCCTTTTCCATTGCCGCAATCCCCGCCAGAACTTCGCGCCACCGCGATGGTGATCGTATGACTTTGGTCAAAGTGGCAGGGTCCTCAACCGTTTCTTTTGGGAGAGGTGGAACGTTGAAAGCAAGCTATAAATAGCTGTGGAATTTTGGGGTTATAGAACACATGCGAAAAATTTCTATCCCCTCCTCACACCCCGAAGAAAGTCTTGGACCGCCACTGTTATTTACTAATTTTCTATTAGGTGGCTCCGAAAGTTCGTGACGTTTTAGACTTATGCTAAGTCGTTCAATTGAAGATAGACAAATCGTTAAAACAGTATCCCATGCAGAATTTCTTCCTCTTTCCAGCAGGCATGTCTCCATTGTGACTGCTTCGACGAGCGCTGAGATAATTGCTGAAAACTAGAACCCTTTATTTTTACCATGTCTTACTTTTGCTAATTTTCAGAATTTTCATTTTAAGCCTCGGGCAAGTTCGCGCGATTTGATATCACGTTTCAATCGCTACAGACAAATATTACGAGTTCATTGCATGTCGATCTTCTTGCATTTTGATTGTGATAGTTTTCCAACACGAGTAATCGTGACTAACTATCATAACCGAAATACAAGAAGATCGGCATGCAATGAACTCGTAACACTTGTCCTGTAGCGATTGAATCGCGACGATTAAATCGCGCGAACTCTGTCCGAGGCCTTAGACTTTTGAAGGTGCTCTAATAACTACCTGATAGAGCAAACCTTTCTCAAATCAATGCAATTTTTTGAATTTTTCAGCTTCCTCTCTAAAATTTTGCTGAATTCTTTTACTAGAGTATTGAATTTCGAGGAAGTCGCGCGACACATAATTGCACCAAACACTGCGAAATCCCCAAAATATTGAAGTTCTAAAACTCGGTTATTACTATCACTAGTATTACGAAGTAAATAAGCGATTGTAGCGTGAAAATGTATAAATTTTGGAATTTCAACTACAACCTTACGCACTGGGGGAAATATCGAATATATTCGAAAATTGAGAATTTCGAATACTCGACTATCGAATAATATTCGAAAACCGAAAATTTCGAATATTTGATTATCGAATAATATTCGAAAATCGGAATTTTCGAATATTCGAATTTCGAATAATATTCGAAAATGAAAAATCTCGAATATTTTATCGAAGATTATTTCCCAGATTTTCGAATATTCAAATTTTCGAATCATTTGTATTTAAATGCTTTATTCGAATGCTCGAATAATCATTCGATTCGGTCCTATGTTTATTGCGCACCCGTAAAATTGCTAAGTACAGCGATTTTGTTTGCAAAAGCCGTATATTTCGCGAAGAAAAGGTAGCTGTCAGAAAGAGGAGAAAAAGATGCTTTGAATGGTATAGTTGATTCGTTGACCGCACGGACTGGACATCACTGCGGAGCACGCGCCACGAGGTACTAAAACGCTTGCCCCACTACAAATTCGCCCTTGTACAAGTCGTGCTCTCGCGACAATTTAGCCCCCCCCCCCCGCGCGTGGTTCGCAGGGTTTGAGCAGTCCGGCGGTCAACGAATCGACGATACCTAAACTGTTCAATGTCTGGTGTTTTGCGAGGCTGGAATGAACCAAATATAATATTTGGTCACTTCAGAAAATACATTTTAGTAGTTTCAGAAGGCATGCTAGAGAGACGCAAAAATTGCGTTAGTAGTTATTAGAGCACCTTCAGAAGTCCAAAATGAAAATTCTGAAAATTAGCGAAAGTTAGAGATGGTAAGAAGAAGGTTTTAGTTCCCGGCGATTATCTCCAAGCTCTCGAAGAGTCACAATCATAGCTGCTGAAAAGAGGAAGAAATTCTGCAAGGGATACTGTTTATTGTTTGTTTTTTGCTTATTTTCCTTTGGAACGATTTTGAGCACCTTCAGTTTCTCAGACCTACTCCTTTGGAGTAGGTCTGAGAAACTGCACGAACTTTCGGACCCACCTAATATAGTATCTGATGGCTTGTCAAAATCTCTGATATTCAAATCTCGTTGCACGAAGGACGCGCAAAAACGACTTAATATCTTCATCCATGTATTTAGTTAAAAAGGCTATAGAACGGAGAATAGGTGAATTCTTGACACAGCACATAATGACCATAAACTATCCTTTCAAGTCCCTAAAGTACGAAAGACAATTCGCAAGTGCCTGATGCTTAATAATTTTCAACTACACTGTTGAATCTGGCCACTTTTAGGTATCTGACGCAAAAAAACCAAAAATCCTGCTTTTAAATAATTTTACCACAAACTCCGCAATGTGGTGAGAAATAGCTAATACCTATGAAAAACCCAACTTTTTCCTACCCCACTGATTCAAAGGGAATATCAAGATTCGTCTCGTAATATATTTTCAGGCCCTTGCATGGGGATCGCAAACTGTGTGAGAGGAAGTTGCAGTGCGCGACCAGCGATGGGAATGCAGAACAGCCCAATTTCCGCTCGTGCGAGGGTTTCTTTGAAAATTTCATATTGTAATGAAAGTTCTAACAATAGAGCTTGATCCAGTTGTTTATGTAGATCTTTCTCGTAGGTGAATTTCAATCAAGGGTATCCTGTGTACTGACATCCTACAAGGAAACGATACTTGGTGTCCGTGGCCTTTTGAGATGAAACGTATATATACCATCACAATCGTCTTGGGACGTGATTCCGTTAAAAAAATCTCACTTCCGTTTCTGCTAATCGTTTCTCTAGAGGAAGTTATGAGGGATTTTTGCGTCAATGGTCGCCTAAAAGAAATACGGTCGAGGATGCCTAATTTTTGAAAAGAAGCTTGATTGAGGCAATGCAAAACTTAAAAACACAAAAATTCGAACCCAAACCTGCACTAACTTGCGAGCTATCGCATTAGCCACTACACCGCATCTTAGCGGTAGTTTTGGCATTTCGACCACATCTCCTTTGGCGCAAAAATCCTTCATAACTTTTTTCCGAGAAACGATTAGCAAAAACGGAAGTCAGATTCGGAATCAGTGCTCAAAGGCGAGTGTAATGGTGTGCATCTCATCTCAAAAGGCCACGGACACCAAGTATCGTTTCCTTTCAGACTTAATTAGGTATATCATAGCTGTTCTTCTCCAAGTTCCGAAACGAGAGTCCGATTTTTTGAACGCTGAAGTCAACGCGATACTTTTTGCTTGAAAAAAGGTCCAGGTAGGGAACAAGTAGTAATAATCGGACGTCGCTTCATCTTGCTATTACGAAGTTTATAAAACTCATTTTCAAACCGAGCTCTCGCAAGTTTTGCGCATTTTGATCTGCGTGCCTTTTCGCAGACCTGAGCGCAACGGATTACTTTCTTTTGGTGTTTATTCCTAGTGTATCGTTATTTTTTCAAATAGCGTATTCGGTAGCCAGTGCCATGGCGCACGAAGAGCACATCTCAAACTACTTGCATTCGCATTCAATTTCACTGAACATAAGAAGATTTGGGAGAACTTTGTAGGCTCGTATATCAGAGAGAAAGACAACCTCCTACAAGTGGTAGGAGACAGCACTAGCAAAAAGGACAACATGAAGAAATGAATAAGCATTCCGATCGCGTGGCTCGCCTGGAGACCAAGGTGGAGAAAAGATATTGCAAGTTGAAATGCAGCAGAGAGGTTGGAGTGACGAAAATATACTGGTGCACCTACTGTAAGGCTAAGGAACTAATGAGTAAAGGATAGCAACATAAGTTGGAGATTGAAGACGAAATGTCTATCACTGAACGCGTCTTTGAACGCTGGTTCCAAATCTGCTTTTCCTTCTTGCGGAACAACTCTTCGGAAGAAGTTATGAACTATGAAATTCAAAACTGTCAAGCCTTAAGTGGCACGAAATTAGTGAAAAGCTCTACAAAAACACCTAAAAATGGTAATCAAATTTGCATCAACTATACTGACTACGAGAAAGGAACAAAAAAGTAAAAATCCGCACATGTGTTTTTATAGAGCTTTTCACTAAATTTATGCCACCTGACGCTTGACGAATTTGAACTCTCAAACTCTCATTCCGCAAAAAAGGGAAGCGAATTTGGATTCAGCCTTCAAAGATGCGTCTATTGCTACGCATATCGTCCTCATTCTCCAACTTATGTTGGTATCCTTCCCTGTCAAGAAATTGAAAGGATTTTTCTTCTGTTTCTAGTTCATGATACTCATTGATTCAAAAACTTCCAGCATGCTCTCTCACAACCAGAGGAGAATTAGCTCTTCATTCCAGTAACACAGTGTTTATCCCTGCAGATCTGATAAGGCATGCTTCTCAAAAGCGGCTAATGCAGCTTGCATTTGTTCAGCATAAATATAAACCAGCAACGCAACCATTCTCAAGCAATTCCTTCAAGCAAAGTTTAGCGCTCCTATTCCATGATCCATAACTTTTTCTAATATTTTAAGTTATTTAGTTTTAAACTAATCCTCTTGCTTTCTCTCACAGAAAGCTCTGAGTTTGATAGCGGAGTTGACAAGCTAAGCCTGTTCATCTAATCTCAAATTACCGTAACAAATCTTTATCAAACAATCTCGCTCTAAACTTCTGGGATGGCTGACCATGGGACAATCAAGTGATTCGGAGGCATCGGGCATGTGTTTGTTCCCTTTAGGCTTAATTATTCCTTGAAATCTCGAACTTCTGAGAGTCAAAATAGAAATTTAAGCTAAGTTGAAATTGTGGGAACTGATTTTGGACATAAGAATGTTGCTGCACATTGACAAGACTGTCCCCTCTACCCTCCATCCAACAAATTTATTGGTTCTCATGTATAGAGTGGCACTCGGGCTGTTGCAGAGAACCTAATGTGACGCATGCATAACACTACAGTTTTTGTTTGAACGTTCAGTCGTGACATTCCCACCCTTTATCGCGCCTTTTAGTGTGATCGCTATTTTCGGAGCTATGCAACTTAGAGATCAGCATGCACAGAAGGCAAAGAAAGAGAACCCTGGACCAGACACTACCGAATATTCAAAATATACGGACATCATCGGGATCATTTGACTAAAGCATCACTAATGGCATATAATTTGTAACACATATTCCAAGTCATGCAAGGGATACAAGAAAAATCAAGAATAGCAAGCGCTATATTTTGAAAAAAATCTGAGCGCGTGTGCTTCTCAACTCAAAATTTTGGGTCGAATTTCGGGTCTTTAGGTTTCGGGCTGAAAGAACTCATAATGTTTGTCCCAACACATTTGCTTCCCATATCATTTGCTAAAAAGAGCAATTTATAAATGCGATAGCATTCTGACTGCTTATTAAGGAGAATTGAAAAAACTTTTTCTTAAATTAAAAGTGGTCCTACTATCTAGATGACAACTTCATACTATACGCAGGTCTTCCAAGGACTCATGATATTTGAAAATCATGCAAAACCGCGGTTTTGATTTTTGCTAATATTCTTTCAACAAATGAATCTTCATGAAAGCTTTCGATCTGCGCAAATTCTCTCACCTATGCGCAGGGGATAAGAAAAGAATTTTGTCTCACTCATAGGACCTATAAGGAAGGCGAAACTTTCAGTATTGATGATTTCAGATTCTATTACAACTATTCTTTGCAATTCAGTTGAAAAAATTGAAGCGCGAGTGATATGGTTTTTTCAACTAGAATCCAGTGTAGAAAGCCATCAGGGTGCTACTGCAAAGCTAGATTTGAATTGTTGAGTAAACAAAAAGCTACGAATTTTCAGGAAACAGCGAAGACGTTCGAAACGGCCGTTTACTAAGCCATGATGCAATATCTAATGTTTGTCGAAAAGACTCCGCGATGTGCATGATATTCTTCTGCACAGCTCCCATTTGAATGAATGCGCTAGAAAAAGTGCACGCAGCAATCTGTGTAAAATCATTTGTAGCGTGCTGCGCGAGGGTGTTCCCTCGATTGATTTCCCTCGCAATGATTTTGATTCCAAAGCTCCTGGCTTCAGACAAGGGCTGTATTTTCATTTTTCCAAACAACCATTGCCAGCACAGCCAGTAATAGTGTTCCCTTGAATAACCTCTAACTGCGCTAATCTTTTGAAGTGATTTGTGGATTAGTGCGTTATCTTGATCAAAATCCATCAATCAAAATTTGCCTTCATTACTCCCGATTCTGCTCATGCGAATTAAGTTTGAGTTTAATTAAGTTTGCAGATTAAACTTTTCTTCTTAATCCCTAAACTCTTCAAACGCATTCTTTTGGTATTATTCAATCCTAAATCCTATATGCCTGAAGATATATTATAGTTGATCATCTAGAACAACTCAAGTATGTAACTTTTATAGCACTTCGCCAAGCTTTGTTTGGATTTGAGCAGTTCCAGCTGAATTTTTAACGCAAATACCGGTGTGCTTAAGACTGAGTGACTTCTTGAATTATAGGGCATTCGAAAAATCTGACAATGGTGCGCGCAACACGCACGCGTCTTCCGGCAACCGCATTTTTTTTGGTTTTCATCGCTATTTGAATTCTCTGCTCATATATGTCAGTACTTACACACTGGAAGTGACTGAGTTGAGCTTTGAGGTGATGCCTCTTTGTATGAGTGTTTTATGCTCCTGTGTGCGCAAAGACCGCAGTCAAATCCTTCGTCACGATTTTAAAAATGACCTATACAGAAGGTTGAAAAGGAAGTAATTAAAGCCTACTGAGCTCCCAGTATTTCTTTTCAAATTTTCGAATATCGCATAGCTAAATACAGAAACTGTGATATATTTGACCTACAGTTGGACAGACTATACATGTTGTCTGCGTCTTTTTTATGATCTTCTAATTTTTTTCTTTGGTTAATCTTTTTACAAAATTCTTCAAGTAGATAACTGTTTTGCGCATGTAAAATGTTGGACGAAATCTCCTCTATAGGTCTACAGCGCTTTTCATCGCTGAGTTTGAGCCATTTCTTGAACTATAGAGGGTTGAAGGAGGACTGAGAGGTGTGAGAGAGCACTACTGCTTGCGTACGGGCAAAAGTTGGAAGAATTACTTCATGTGGATGTGCAGCTTTTATGACCAATATTGCTGTATTTCACTAGGATATTTCAAGTATTTCTTGCAATTTTTGCAATTTTTCTTTTTTCTTCCTTCTGAAACTTTCCTTCTTCTAAGTTCACAAGTAGACCATCGAGAATTCTGCGCAATTCCGGCCAATCCGGGATCGTAGCGACTATTTCAATTTCTTCGCAATTGCTTTCGTCGCTAATCAAATGATTGTGCCATCAAATCGCACTTCTCGGAGTGAGAGCGTAGAGCTGCGTATTGTCAATAGATTGATTCGAATAACTGGGTCGGGGCCGGCGATGGTTGCTCCGGCCCCCGTAGAGCAGCCCCTTCGATGACTGGATGACCCATCTCGATCTGTGCCAGAGTGAGGGCCTCTTACGCTGGCTGACCTTTGCCACTAAGCGTTCTGTCGTTCTGATGTGTTCTTGGCAAAAAGCCCGCTTTCGATCTTTTTTGCTCAAAAAATTTTACGCAGTGGGAGAGCAGTATACCTCGCCGAAAAATATCAAAAATAGCGTTCATTTATCTAATTTGTGCTTGCTTACTTTTTTTTTCTAGAAATTTCTGACCGTTTCTCCCGTTATCGATCGCGTTTATTCCTTGTTCACAATCATATGACATCATTTAAAAACTTAATCTCAGCTTGAAACGATTTAATATCTTATACCCTTTGTCAATCGTTTTTTTTTTCGCGTCATTCTCTTTCAAAATTTTTCATCTTTTTCTTTCCACCGCTTACATACATCTTTTTTCAGCTTAGTGCCTTACCCCATCGTTTGAACCATGCTCAATATACCATTCTTGAGCAGGTTCATTCAAAAAACTATAAAGCGGCAAAAGGTGAATTTTATTGGATTACATGCTTTTCCAAGGATTCAATTACTTCTTGTAGGTTGCTGATTCCGTTGATTACCTCAACTACTATGTGACCTCAATGATGCTTGCTTTCTTTGCTTTGGCAATATCTGCAAAGCAGTATTTTGGATCTCCTATACAATGTTGGGTACCGAGTGAATTTAGAGGTTTGTCGTTACTTTTGTATCAATTCTGATGGCCCTCTTTCTACGAATAATCATTTTCAAAACTTATGTCAAGCCAGATCGTCTTTGATTATTGAAAAAACTTCTGTGCTCTTTTATTTGCACAATGTTTGATCCAACTGGACAGCTATTTCTGTTCCTTTGTTTTCCATCTCTTGTTCTGTTTGCTGTTCCTTGTCTTGCTCTTTACATTGAGTCGTTCTGAAGTTCTTGCCGTTTATCCGATCGAATAAGAACACGTGATAAAAAAACAAACAAAACTTTACTTCAGAGACTAAACAACGCAGCTTTTTGAGGTCTTGTTTTTGTACATTTTCCTTATAAGGTCACTGAAGTAATCGCCGAAACATAGAGGCTTTTAAGAGATAAGCAAATTAGAATTTTTCTTTTCCTTTGAAAGAGTTTTGATAATAGATGAAAGAGTAAGCAAGATGCGACTCCATAAACTTTTTTTGGTATTTTCAAATGGCTTTTCAAATTTATCTTTCCTTTCCGATGTTTGCAAATTTGTATCTGGTCAAGTCCAACCTTAAGAGCATCAACCGACAGCAACAGAAGTGTGATTCAATGCAGCTTTTTTCCTCTTTTTTATGGGCATCTGTTCTTTCCGATTCGTGGAACCTTCACGAATAAAATTATCATAGTTGTAGAATTTTGGACCATCAGTGGCTATAGCCGAGAGTTCAGAATTTGGTTTTTCGAACCGCTTGCTTTGTAAAATTAGTGCTAAATGGTAACCAATTATTTGAATATAAAGTTAGTGAATTATAGTGATGCTTTGTAATGACGCGAATTTTGCGAGAGTGTGGATTTCTGATATTTTTAGAAATTCGGAAAACCTAACTGAAGGTTTCCAAAAAATTTGACATATTGCACATGTTTGATCTATCCACCTTTCATCAAATTCTTCAGTCTAAGCGAAATGGGCGTCTCAAAAACCACTTTATGGCATTTTTGACGATCATTTTAGTGATCACAACAGAAAGCAACCGAATAACTTGAAATCTGAAAAGAAGAAGAAAAGCTGCGTCAAATAGTTCTTGGGTCATTTGTCCATTTCTATTCCACGCGTTATTTCAATGCGAAAATCGACAGCAAGTTTCGGAACGTTCCAATATTTCAGCTAGCCTATGTAAACATCTTTTTGCTTTTCTCTGCTCTCAAGAGGGAAATCTGAAATAATACTGGTTTGCAGAACCATCAAATCATTATGCAAACATGAAAATTTGAAAAAAACCTTTGCGGAGAAAAATTTTGATTGTACATACGTTCTGCCTTATCAATATGACTCAAATTTTGGTTGAGCTACTTATTATGTTCTTATGTCATTAAGGGAATAATATCCTGAGTAGCTAGTTCAAAAACAGTGCTGTCTTTTTTTTTAAATTTCGCATTCTCTTACTCATCTGGACTCCTCCCCAGTCGTAAGAAATTGTTAAAAATACTCAAATTCGAATTTACTTTCCATCATTGTATGCCTTGAATTTTCTTCCAAGTGCTAAGCCATCGCTGTACTCACAATCCTTTTAGCTTTCATTTATTTGAATTTGTGACGTAGCGTATTCGTTACCCTCGCTCAGTTTATCTTACGGCTCATGCTACGCACACTCTTCTACGCTTCGTTGATTCTATGCAATAGTGCATGAAGGATAGCGGACCTTTATTGTTGGGATTGATGATGTATATAAACAGATTTTTATAAAAAATGCATGATCATAGCGCTAAGTGATAAAATTTATGATCAACAATCGTTTAAGCGAGATTATAATTTTTTGCACTGCTCTTATATTCTTCGCAGTTACTGTAAACGCCTGGTGATGATGTTTCAATGTCATTGGCTTGCACCACCTGTTCATCCTTTCGCGTCACCGCTAAGTTCAAAAGATGCCGCTAGGGTAGTCTCGTAATTGATTGGCAACTCTGTTTATTAGAAGGAAAAAGTAATACCATAACCAACTAACCGTAGTGGATTTATAACTTTAGCAGAATAACAGTTTTGCTGAAATCGCATTGGAAATTCTTTGAGATTCAGAATGTCTGTAGCCAAATGCATTTGAGAACTGAGAGTTTTACTTTTTTTTACCCCGTTTTACGAAGTCTTTTCAAAACAGCTTAGGTCCTTCCAAATAATTCTCATCTCATAAATACGAATTTGAAAATACAGTTCAGGCACATTCTCCCTGAAAAATAAAAAGGATTAGAACTAAAAGTCATGAGCATTGCTTCTAATATTCGGAACGCTTCAATCATAGCCTCGTGTATAATAAGTGGTGTAGTCCGCTGTGAATTTCTTACAAATTTTTTAAGCGCTCTTGTCGTTCTCTCCTAAAGTCTTCCTTTTTTTGGTCGCATCCTCCACCGCAACTATCTTTTTTGCAAAATTTTTCCTTCTAACGATAAGACCAACATGATTGCTCGTTATGAAATTCAATACACATCAATATTTTCGGAAAGTTAAATAGTATTTCCTACCAAAAGTTTCTATGAGAAAATCCATCTTCTTTCCCCTGTGTTCAGCTAGAGAATCTATTTCAGCATCTGTGTGTTGCAGGTGGCTGGGAAAAATATGCTGAAGACTATTGCTTCATTGCAAATTCGTACTATGTACCATTTGAGGAAGAAATCCCAACTGATATTGAACATAGGCAAGATCACATCAGCTATTATCGATGGGTTCCGATCATGTTGGCGCTGCAGGTAAGTATCCGCTTTATCGATGTAAAAAAAATTCCGAATTAGAGTACAGTATGTTTTTTTCAAGGCCATAATGTTCTTTATACCTAACTGGATCTGGAACATGCTCCATAAGCAAACCGGTAAGGATCGCCAAACTTTTGGTGTGTCCGGATTATCGTAATCAATTTCAGCCATCAATCCAAGAGCTTTTCTTACCGAAGCCGAGAAGGTTCGGTTCGCAGTTGGGGAAAAGCGAGAACAAGAGATCAAATCACTCGCTAACTACTTCATGGATACTGTAGCAGTATTCAGCTACCCAGGCGACTACAAGATGAGCGTATGTTGATTTTATCGTCGTCGAGTACCGTTCGGAACCTTTTGACAAGCGTTGCAGCGGCGCAGGGGTGGAGTTCCCATGCACCTGCTGCGTATTTACTTACAACATTGATATCTAGCTCAAGTAGGCGCCGCTTTGATGTCTCAAGTAGTTCTTGTCTAGGATCAGATAGTATCAATGCTGTACCGAACAGCGTATAACAGCGTCCAAATAGAGAACGGTATAGCGAAGTTTTGAACAAAATTCTGGTAAAGAACGTTTGTCTGAAGCTTTTATTTTTTTCGACAAAATCAAAAATTCAGAAGTATCAGCATTTTAAGTTACTTTTGACTATATCTTGTCTAGTTTTCTAAGATATCAACATTATGATGAGTTAGCAGCAAATTTCTCTTCAAAGAGTTAAAGCTGCCAGACGAAAGGCGTCATAAAATCCTTTTTCGTTTTTCAACAAATTTTGGAAGGATATCGAATCTTGCAGAGCAACCAAGGAAAAGTACAGTGTGTGCTGAATTTGTCAGCCTTTGTTCTCCTAAGAACCGAGTTTGGAAGCAAAACTTCCTACCAGGGTTCCGAATGATCAACGCCTGCATTGTCTGTTCAGATCTGACCATGTTAGATTCTTTGACATCCTGTTGTAAACCTTCAGAAGTGGATTTTTCTCAGAAGATCTATAGCATTTGCTCGGACAATAGTCAGTTTTCTCATTTACGATCTCCTCGAGGTAGACTGTGGGCAATGCCTAAGTTCGATCTCACTTTAATTTTAGAATGAATGATGGACATCTTAAAATATCGAATCAGTTCCAGCAAGTCTTTATGAGGCACACATCAAAAACAAGAAGCTTTTGTAGTTCTACATCTTATCGTTAGATTAGCCAAGGACTCATGGATTATGGGGTCTCAAGACCATAGTGTTGTAGGTTCTTCGAAGATCCCTAATTTTATAAAGTTACGTTGTGATATAATTTGACAAGAAATTAATCTGTGTATATCGTGCAAATCTGACAACCTAATTCTAAAGGATAGCGTAAATCGCAGAGCCAAAGAGCTTCCACTAAAATTTTTCAACCGATTTTTGTGGCCTAATTTTTTACGTAAACTCTGACTTTTAGGTTGGTAAGAAAGATTTCGGACATTTTAGGCTAAAATTGCTAATTCTTAGATCGTAATGCATCTACGAATGCGAAAATTTGTTGTTGTACTTTCGTGCTTGGGATCAAGCGGGGGGGGGGGGGAGGGAGGGGTTTGCCACTTTTTTGAACCTAATTTCCATATGAACTCCGCACGTATGTATGTGAGTTTTTGTCCACTATAAATCGGAGTATTTATGGGCGTCACAGCGTGAACGGAAGGTGGAGATCTGAGCCCTGTCAAAAACCAATGTCTTCGAATTTTCGCCTCTATTTTGACAGGACCCATTGATTATGCTCATTAGTATTATGTTGTAGAGCTTGCTTTCCTCTCCCTAATGATGTGCTACATGCCCTATTTAATGCTCGCATCGAGGCAAAATCTGTGTCTAAATACAGTGTCCGAGAATTTTTTTACCAACCTAATTTGTGACGTATAATTCAAAAGGTATCAATTCCACTCTAAAAATTTCCAGAAACGCACAGCTCCACGCTCTGGCTACAATGCGATGTGGCTATATCTATTCACCAAGGCCGCGTATGTCGCCAATATCTGTCTGCAGCTGGTCATTCTCAATCACTTCATAGGAGGCGATTTTATGCGATGGGGTTACGAGGTCAGTTTCGAATGTTTCCATATCCACAATATCAAAACAGCCAAAAGTTGCAGACGGCAACGAATATAATCCACGGAAACGAATGGAAAGAGACTTCCGTCTTTCCTCGCGTTATCATGTGTGACTTCCAGGTGAATTTACATTTTTTCAAAAGAGTTTGTTAGATTTTATCAGATTTGTTGGACTTCGGGGTCCACTAAATCGGTGTATGGTCCTGAATAACAGTAAATTGACTTCAAAAAACTGCTTCAGAAAGTGCCTACATGAAAAGATTTTTACCAGAAGGTCAGTTACAAGGTCGAGCTCTCCGATACCTTTCGTATGTAGGGGAGGGGGGAAGGTTGGAACTCCTTTAGACCTCATCTGCTAAAAAAAGCCTGCAAGCATAAGATGCCCTTTTGGGCTATTTTCCGTGCCTTTCTCCTGCCCTCACTCCCAACTTATCAAATATATCTAGGAAAATTCGAGAATACTGTGACAGTTTGAGTTTTCATTCAATCCAAGAACATTTTGATTAGTGATCTTGCTAAGGAATATCAAACATCTAATACCCATTCATGAGATGGACGGCGATCAGGATTCTGTTTTGTTTCCTTTTTCAAAATAACCACGGTGGTTCTAAATACACTAACTACTTTTCTAAAACTCAAAAAAAAACTTTTTCACAAACGATAACTATAACCAAATTAAAAAAATGGTGTAAGATGAGCAGTAGAAATTGCGCTAAGCAATAATTTTCCAGATTCGAAGACTCGCAAATCTTCAAAGACACACAGTTCAGTGTGTTATAATGATGAACATGATCAATGAGAAGTTGTATCTGTTCTTGTACTTTTGGTAAGTCCATGTACATTAGCACACATATAAAACACAAAAAATCCTTTTCAGGTTCCTTTTCTTAGGTGTAGTAACTATTATTAACTTTTTCTACTTCTTCTGTGTCATGCTTGTACCAACACTTAGAGCTAAGCTCGTCCTCTTCAACATCGACACTAAGCGCAACGTAAGCTATCGTCAACCGACTTCAGCGAAATGAGAAATTTTATGGAGTATTCTTTTTCAGCGCGGATTGTCCCAAGGAGAAATGAGGCGATTTATTCACGAATGTCTTCACCCAGATGGAGTATTGTTGCTACAGTTCGTTCGTGAGCACGTTGGTGGGCGTATAGCTTTCGATCTCGTCAATAGACTGTTCACCATGTATGCTGAGAGTGATGTAAGTTGAAATCAGTTGATCACTTTGCCCCCACACCTGTCACGAACTTGAATAAAAAAGCTTGTTCGTTTTTTCACGGAGAGAGGGGCGCGAGAGAATCAACCATGCACTTGGAAAAGATTCTAGATTGCTTCTGAATTTTTTGGGGCAAAATTTCAAATCATGATTATTTTTGAGCAAAGACAATTTATTTGCATTATTTCGTGGAACATTTAACAACTCCAGAGAATTCGTGGTCAATCCTTGAGGCCCTTCGAGTTTTTTCCCTTGTTCCTCTCTGTTCCTCGGTTCACCGCTGCCTTCAATAATTTAAAACTAGAATTAGATGTTGTAATGTTAAAATCGCCTCAAAACAAACAGTTTTTTCACAGAGAGTTCTGAAAATTTGCACTGCTAAGACAATTAACTTTTCGGGCATACATAGAACGGATTTATAGATTAGAAATGGAGAATGCATTTATGATAATAAGTTTCTCGGCGTAGCTATAGGATACTATGCGATTTTTAAAGCAGGGCATGGAGACTGTGACCTACATGTAATGAATTTTACATAGTAAATGTAGTGAAGATTCGGACGTGATGCACTTCTGAATCTACTTACATTGACCTGCGCATGACGGATCTCCTTTCAAAGCTACGAGTTTCACTTATAGTTGCGAAAATTTAAGATTTGACGCGGATGATTTGACCTCATAGCATTGTTTTTGTGCTTGCAAGCTCAGACCATTTACGCTATTCAGAACTTTTCGAACACTTCAACGAAGAAGCAGCCTATTTCACCTATTGAGAAATATTCGCGACCGCCACATCTTAGCAATTATCCTCGTGATCCAGCCCGGGTATGACGAGCATACGGTATAATAAAATTATATGAATTACTCCAAGTGATAGTTTAAGGCCTACTATCCGGCTCTAAGCTCTGCCCCGATGCTTGAAGACTACATGGATCATGGCACGATGAAAATTGGCGAGAAAAACACACCACCTCCTCCACTCGATCAGCCGCCTCGACACAGTCCAACCGATGTCTAACTACTAACATCTTCGAGCTCCTTGTGCATTTTACGAGTTCCATCGCAGGTGTTGTCTCTCAAGCCTCAGGGGGTGCATAACCTCACCGCCATACTGTAAATAGACTCATGTTTAAGCATATCATGAATTGCGTTGATCGTATTTAGCCTTTCTCGAAATAAGAGTCGGATCTGGTAGATCTCACTCGAATTTGTGTATTTTTGTAGGCTCAACTATCTTCTATAACTTATTCTCGATAAATCTGTCTCATAGCTTCATGTATGACAATGTGGCTTGGATAGAAGTTGATTCATTTGTCCGTTCATTCGTCATCAATATATGCACTAACAGGTCCAAGTGACAAGCCGCTGTTGGCAAGAAGATGAGAGGTTCGGCAAACAGCTATAAATGTCAAGCAAACATTAGGGGTCAAGAGACCGGCTATGAAAATGAGCATAGCTTTTCAGGGTGTGGATATGCTGAAGCGCACGAAATTTCACATGGTGTCTGAATTTCATACCATAAGAAAATCATTAAACTGTCATTGAACTACGACAGCCCTTGTCTTGTTGAATACACTTTGCTTGCTAATTTTTTTTTATATCACTTCGTCCCAAAAGTAAACCATTTCTTCTTGCTTTTTCGCTTCTTTTGCTGCAGTCTCTTCTCGTTAAGCAAGTATTATAAGCACTAGTGATGGCTATTGTGCAACACTATATCCTTTTCAGTCCTCAGTCCGATATTCTTCATTATTCCTGACTGGCTGACGGCGGTCTCACGAGACTCCCATTTCGTTAACACATTGACGACCGCTTGACACACATGGTGTGTCAAGCAATGACTACCGCGTGGGACCGCTTGACACACCATGTGTGTCAAGGCTTGAATTTTGTTAAAAATAACTACTATACTTTGATAAACACACTCCACGAGATTTCTTCCGCACTGAGTCTAGGGATGACCTCTACCGTTATTTTCAGCCTTTCAAATCTACTGTAGGTGTACTGTAGATGGTAGTATGCGTAATTATAGTTGAAAAATGCCGGCTGGTCCGTAAAAGGCCTTGGTCTCAGAAGGGAGACAACTAAAAATCTGCATGGTCGTCAATGTGTTAAGCAAGAACATGGGTGCACTTACGATTAAACTTCTTCTACCTGCACAAAAAGCACTTTGAGACGAATGCGGCACTCTTGTAACCATGAGATTGGAGATTCACCGCCCCTACTTGAATGGTCATGGGAAAATGATTGGTTGTGGGAGGTGTTACCCTTTGCTTCAACCAAATCGGCTGCTGGAAGGAGGGGCTTCATGACCTAGGCGGCGATTGCTCGTGTCCGCGACGCAGTCTGCGCCTCTCTCGCGAACATGCTCTCTGATCATTTTCTAGCCTTAACTAGGTCACGGAGCCCCGCCTTCCAGCTGCCGATTTGGATGAAGCAAAGGGTAAAAGGTTTTGGAGTAAAACCATTAGTAGAATATGTGTTCGCACAAAATTTGGCTAGGACTTCCACCTTATTTGACCCGTTGAGAGGACTGTACCTAACGAATCTTACAAAGCTTCATAGTTTTTGGCTAACATAAGAGAAGAAACTCACAGAGTACTTAAAAAATAACAAACGTCTTTCGTAGTTTGCGAGAAATTTTGAGATGGTGTTTTATATCAGAACAAATTTTCTTACATAATGAGTTATTCGTGATGTTCTAAGAAGTGTTTCTTATTGTAGAATAAGTGACTGTATATGGCCAGTGTATTTGAGATATTCAATCTTGCGGACCTCAAAGGGAGTGTAAATCGCCATAAGATTTTAGATGATACTACAGAACCTATAGCATACATCGGAAGGGTTCATGTTCTGCTCGAAGCAATCGTCTTCTCGGTTTATATTATTCAACTCTGCTTTCATTGCTTTGAAGTCAAAACAAGGATATGGGACAGGTGTACTATATTTGGAATTTTGAATTTGTACCGAAACAATCAAATAATGATCAAATTTATTACCAAAGGACGCTTTGAATGACAACTTGTCAATAGAATATGTGCTACGCAGATCAAGAATAATTTTTCACGTTTCGTCATCTTCATCTAGGGTTTAGGTTCTGAAGGATTCGAGGAAATGTCGGTTGTCGAGTGATTAGTTGATTAATTGGTTACAGAAGTACAAACTGTGGGGGTAACTTATGGGAAAGTTAAAATCACCAATAATCTCTTCAGAAGCGAGAGAGTAAACCGAAAGCAGGTTCAAATGAACAGTATCAGAATCCAAAATCATTTGGAGGGCGATAGATTAGTATTGTAATATAGCAAGTGGTTGGGAATGGTAGAGATCGATCAGTGTATTTTCAAAATTGTGGTTAGTGATCGTTTCGATTTCTTTACATAAAAGCGGCAATCAGTAGAAGTACAAATTCACCTTCCTTTCGGTGTTTTCTGTCGCATCGAAAGGCGATACAGTATTTCCTTTTATATCAATCAATCAACGGTAGATCAAAAACGATTTTTGCATCGGTTGCTTTGGGAAACTAGCAGTTTAACAGCTGTCAGGTGTGAGAAATGTAATACTGGGTCACCAAAACCTCGAATAACAATTTTCAATACCGTAGAAGGTCATAAACTCCATTTATTAGGTTGTCCCATAAGTCTTTTCATTTCTGAGCGCTATAATAAGTCACACCTTTTTATTCTAAATAGACACCAGGATACCATTCGATAAGGCAAAGCAATCCCTATATGATAGTGCTTATGCTTTTGCACAAACTTTGATCCATCTCGAGTTTTCAACCAAAATCTAAAAAGTTTCGAATGCCCAGAAAACCAAAAATTTTTCATACTTTCGTTCAGAAAAATCCTACAGACCTCTAACTTGCTCATGCATACGCATTCCGCATCAGACATTCATATGTGCTGTTCAGGGCCCGGCACGCGTTGGTTTGGAGGTTTTTAGGAGACGAAGTCCCCCATGACTTCGCGAAAATTTACGAAGTCCCTCTCGACGTGAAAATCAGTAGAGAAACCCTTATTCAACCAAAATAGCAACAAAAAAGCGAAAAAAGCCCATTTTTAGGTTTGTAATATAACAAAAAAGCAAAAAGAAAACATTTCGAGTCGATTAAAGGCTCTGCCATTGGGTATAGTACCATTTTGATGCTGGGAATGTCGAGAATCTCCTAGGCCAACTAAATCTGTAGCCTCAACAATCCTGCGATGCATTTTTCGCCACGTATTTCAAAGGACACCGCAAGTGATTGGAGCGCGATATCTACCAACGCGTAGAATTATACTACTCTTGACTCAAAAAAAGGGTAGAGGCAACGGTTTGATCCGCTCTCTTCACTATATGATAGATTTTTGACCGTTCTAATCGTCCAAATCAAAAAGGTCCCAAACTTATGTGAACTCTCCGATATTTATGCTCCGAACCAACTCAGTTGGTTTGGTAGTTGGTCTAGAAACCAACAAATTCGAGAATGGATATTAGGACACATAAGTTTTGGGAACTTTTTACATAACATAGTTTGGAGTAATATTGTATACTCAAAGCCCAAATTCAAAGCCATGTGATTGTTTGTGCGCTGTAAACAAGCCACTTGTTTGTTTGAGTCTTGCATTTGAAATTCGCGCGCTTGCGAAAGAACACGTTCAACTCGTGAAACCTGACATGTTCGTCGTGTTTTTTTGGCGCTTCCTCCAGGACCTCATAAAAACGATGTCCCCGTTGCTTCTAACTCCGAAAACGAAGTCCAGTTTGACCCCAAACCATCGGTGCCGGGTCCTGGTGCTGTTGCTGTAATTATTTATCAGCCAGAAATCCAGAAACCGAAAATTCCCATGTTTTTACCAAAGTGATGCTGTGCTGTTCTTACACTAACAGTTGTATACTAGAAGCCCTTATAAGTACTACCGTAGATTTTTGGCACTATATGCTCAAGTTTCTGAGATATGTTGATTTAAGCGTGAAAAACCCGAGTGAAGAAAGCTAAATTTGATATTTCTTGGAAACTAGAGCATATAGAGAGCCAAAAATATGCGTTAGTACTTCTAAGGGCTTCTAGTATACAGTCTGCCCCAATCCTAACCAGGCCAAAATTGACTTGGCGGGAGTGCGCGTCTCGAGGATTTCGCGCCACTTCTGCGTCTAGCTGTCTGCTCTCTCCTCAATCTCTTCGCTATCTGCGACAGCGCGCGTATGCAGCGCAAACTCCTAGCGCCGCGAGCGCGCAAATTCAGCCGACGGTTCGGCCTGATCCCGATTGGGGCAGACTGTACAAGTCTGTTAGTGTAAGAACAGCACAGCATCACTTTGGTAAAAACATGGAAATTTTCGGTTTCTTGATTTCTAGCTGATAGAAAAATACAGCAACAGCACATATGAATGTCTGATGTGGAATGTAAACGCGTGAGCGAGTTAGAGGTCTGTAGGATTTCTCTGAACGAAAATATGAAAAGTTTTCGGTTTTCTGAGCATTCGAAACTTTTTAGATTTTGGTTGAATACTCGAGATGGATCAAAGTTTGTACAAAAGCATAAACGCCATCTTATAGACCTTGCTTTGCTCTTTCGAATGATATCCTAATGTCTAATTAGATGAAGAAGTGTGTGACTTATTATAGCGAAAATTTAGAAATGAAAAGACTTATGGGACACCTAATAAAGTGCGGTTCATAATTATACGAACACCCAAAATTTTGTAAGTTTTTGGACTTTTTGGGAGAAACTCAAAAAGCCGTTGGTACCACGCGATAGAACACAGCCGAAAACGGTATATGATCCATAATAATGAGAAATGATGTCAATCTTAGGAGTGTTTTTGCGCCTAATGCGAATTTTTAGCGGTTCATAATTATACGAACACCTCAAACAAAGGTCCATTTTTCATTCAAGATTGCAACCATTTAAGTCCAAATTTTTTGTACAGTTACAGTAACAAAGTCTGACATATCTGCTACACACTAAAACTAGTGCAGTTCAAAAAAGGATCTTTACTTTTTTCGGATTGCTCTAAATGCTTTTGGAGTGATTGCGCTCCAGAAACTTTCGTTCTTCTGTGGTTTAACGCGCTCTAATTAGCTTCTACCAAAGCTATGAGATAAAATAAGCTCTTTCGCTAGGTATTTTGTTTGACGCTTAGAAAATCTCTGCGTTTTCGTGCCCTTTCTCAACCAAGTTCCAACCTTACTTTAGGGTTAGCACAATTTCGAGCCTCGAAACTCAGCTTCTGCAGCCGTATAATGAAGTAAGCATGTAGCATGTAGAAGTTCATAAGACTGTATGTTTGGCTAGAAAAAATCAGCAGCGTTGAGCGTTTGTTTCGGTCACGCATACGTCATTTTACCAAAACACACTGTTTTACTATTGCAAACACACCTTTATTTGGTTTGTAGCTCCACAGCCTCAAGATCAGTTCTATAAAAAACCCAAAAACTTTGGCACAGAAACGCCATCATGCAAACAATGCAGCTGTTCCATATCAAATGTTTGCGCAAGAGAGAAGCTGAGTTTTGAGGCCCGAAATCGTGCTAACTCTGTGGTAAGGTTGGAACTTAGTTGAAAAAACGGCACGAAAACGCAGAGATTTTCTAAGCGTCAAACAAAATACCTAGCGAAAGAGCTTATTTTATCTCATAGCTTTGGTAGAAGCTAACTAGAGCGTGTAAACTACAGAAGAACGGATGTTTTTGGAGCGCAATCACTCCATAAGCATTTAGAGCCTTCCGAAAAAGTAACGCTTCTCTTTTAGAACTGCATTGGGTGCAGTGTGTAGCAGATGTGTCAGAGTTTGTTACTGTAACTCTACAAAAAATTTGGACTCAAATGGTTGCAATCTTGAATGAAAAATTGACCTTTGTTTGAGGTGTTCGTATAATTATGAACCGCTAAAAATTCGCATTAGACTCAAAAACAGACCTAAGATTGACATTTATTTCCATTCTTATGGATCATATACGGTTTTCGGCTGTGTTCTATCGCGTGGTACCAACGGCTTTTTGAGTTTCTCCCAAAAAATCCGAAAACTTACAAAATTTTGGGTGTTCGTATAATTGTGACCGCACTTTAGTAATGTTTTAATTAGAAAGTTCTGCTGGAAACGTACGGTGCGCATATAGGTTTGAATGACAAAAGGGCCATTGTTTGCAGAAAAACGCTTAGACTAACCAATTATCGCCTAGATGTCGCGTTCAGTGAAGCTTATTCTCGAAGATAGACATGCACTGACAGACACCTCGTACTTTTCTCTAGACTCGCCCTGCACAGTGGATAACCGAAATAGTGTCTCTTCCGTAGCTCTCCTTTCTGTGACTTTTCCTAGCTAATGTGTTGCGTGTTCCTTTCGGTGCAAATTCATTCGCTAGTGGCTTTTCCCGTCAAAGCATGAAGGCGCCTAATTTCCCTTTAACTCTAGCCTTGAAATCAGTTTTCTCCTTTCGAATTACCTTAGTTAAGATGCCCTGAGTTCCCCCCCTCAGGAGTCCGCAACCAAGTTATCCACTCTTCTTTCGTTACTCAAAGCTATGCCGTCTCCAAAATCCCGTCTTTTAAAGCTTACCAGCCAAAGTCACATTATACTCCACCTCCTTCATATATTTTCGTCCACAATGTTCACAGCGTTCCCCTCAACTTTTCCATGTCAAAACCCAGCTTCTTTCTCGAATTTTTCAAAGGTCATGGCTGCAGTTTGCAATGCCAAAACTCAGTAACCTTCTCGGAAATCCTCCCTCCTTCCCTCTTGTCTTCCTCTCCCATTCACATCAAACAGGTTCCCATCGCTATCCTCGCCATTTTTTCGTGAAAATATACTTTTCTCAAGAGTTGGCTGGCCAAGTCACCAAAGTTTTTATAAACTCCATGCTTAAGCGCAACTCTAGTGTTGATGCCATGCTATCTTACTTTGAACGAAGCTGTTCCAGTATCCGAAACCCAAAATTTGAGTTGATCCTGCTCAAACTCATTCTAGGGAGGGGGGAAGCACTCGACGCGCTGAAGCCGATTAACTATCATATTTGCGAGGTGGCACTTTTTTGGGGCTACGGTGGATACATGGTAGGGGGTCAAAATCACGGATTTCGCTAAATGGCTTAGTTGTGTTATTCGACATGCTGAACACGAGTGTCGTATTCTTTCTGCATCAAAGGGCCTTTTCACAAAGTTACGTTAGGTTTACGGTAGGGGGACAAAATCTTAAGTTTGGTTGGATTCAGTCTAAAAAACTTATTCCACATGCAGAGTGCAGTCATCATATTCTCTTTGCGTTCTGGGATCTTTTTGTGGAGTTATAGTAGACGTATAGTCGGAAATCGACGAAATGCCATGATCGTGAAATAAACAGAACTCCCTAGAATTCCCAAATGTAGCAACTTGATTGAGAAGAATACAAAAAAATTACAAGGCGATCGAAGGAAAACACGAATCCGTGACGTGAATGCCTCTTTTATGTAGTGCCTAAAAAACAAAAGGACCAGTGCAAGCGCATACATCTGTATCGCGCAGCCTTCTTCAAAGAACTATCGAATGCTCAAAAATCCTTCTCTGCAAGTAATCATACTGTACCTTACGATTCTATTTTATGAAATGATAACCACCTTTCGATAATAAAAAGAACATCAGGGAATTCGCAGATGAAGAAATGGTGCAAATGTTAATTTACTTTATAATGACCTTGCGTCATGATTAACATCTAGGAAAATTGCCTTAAAGCTTCTTACTTTTTCGTCGAAGAAGGTTGGTGGTGGGAATTTGTTAAGTTTTGTAAATGTATTTCTATATGAAAGTGAGGTATACGGAACCAACTCACCTTTGTATACAAATCTCCTCAAAACTCCCATCCTGATCTTTTTAGTTGCTGGCAGAGAGCTCGTGTTCTTTCTGCCGTGCTGTCACCCTCTAATATAGACTCCCTCGACTGAAGAATGCCAGGGCTGTCTGGCTCGGAAAGGGCGTCCAATGATCTCCTCGTGTAGTTTAAGTTTACAAGACGTGGCCCTTTAGTTGCTTTATGGCCCATTTAGAAAAACCTTCACAGGTTGGCAGGTAATGATTAAGCGTTAAGAATTACAACAAATCTCTTGTGCCGCGTCATTTTGACGTTCAGACACCAGGAAACGGTCAGACCGTCACTTTCTGTGAGTTCGGGTAGGTCAACCACTTACGATGTTCCTCTGCCTAGCATGTCTCAATCGCCCCATCACCAAGTTAACCCACGCGTTAGAATTTCGCTCTTGATACCTTTAACTACCAATTTTTGAGAAGCTGATTGATATTGCACCACGATTACTCCCATAACCGTTTTGCGAAAGTGAACCAGAAGACTGTGAGGTGAAACTGATATCAAAGCGTTGATTTGAAGATTCTGAATAAAGTTTGAATGATATCTTGTAGGATACCGAAATGCGTATCCTTTGATACAACGGAATTGGCGGCTGGAGGCTCGCACGCGGAAAGAAGTCTGCGTCTTTCTAGCGAGCGTGCACTCAAATCATTTTCTAGCCTTTATTAGGCTTTGAGGCGCCGCGTTCCAGCCGTTGAGTCTACAAGAGTGCAGGTGCCAAAATTGCCATCCTTCAAATCTCAAAAAGTTGACGTGAGAAGTAACAAACAAAGGTCATTAGATTTGCTTCGAAAATGAAGAGAACTGGTTTGAAGAGCAAGATTGGTTTTTGCGAAAATCTCCAATATTTTGCCTTAAACTTATCTTACTAACCTTATCGTTATTAAACTCAACGTTCCTTGGAGAAACGACGACAATACAAACTTAATGCACTAACGAAACGATCCAACACATCTGCTCAGAAAAACGACGTTTTAATTAATTATTCTCTAATTTTTGCTTATTTATTGGGCACTAGTTTACAGATGCACGAAAATTTCAGATTTTTGAGGTTAGAGCAAATCTTCGGTTTATAGAGTTCATCAGTGCCGCATCGGATCAGCCCGTTGTGATCCCGGGATTCTACCACATTAGAAATTACCCCGCTTTTCAACATTCACATCCTTTCGTTTAACAATTAAGATGCCCTTAGAAATGAAACAAAAATCAGCGAGGCCCATGGTTTTTTGACCACCTTCACCTAACACACATGATTTTCTCAAATGAGAGCGTCCTATGACAAAAAACTGCCCAATAAAGCTTAACGACGCCCATTTTGGTTGTTCAATAAAGCAAGACTATTATATTTACAAGCATATATCATCTTTTTTTCTGGCTTTATTGCCGTCTAAAGAAGAAAGTATACCCAAAAATTAGTGTCTCAGCAGAGCATATTTCTATTTTTACAAATCCCTGCACAGAGGTAGAGAAGAAGCGAGAATTGCCGATCTTCCGTGTTTTATCAAAATGGCACATAAGTAGTTACCCTAATTTCACGCGTACAGGGCGCACCTTTTTCGATTTTTCAAACGTGCCGCTCAGCCGCCTCGTTGTGTTTCGGAAAATGAGATTTATGCCGCACGATACTCTTAGGCAATATACAGCGCTGTATATAGTTTTTTGTTCGCGAAGTCCTTTGCCGTGTTTGGGCTGGCCGATTTTCGGAAAAAATCCCCCGCGCCTTGTACGCGTGAAATTAGGGTAAATGAGGAGGGTAACTCAAAAGTGCGGTGAAATGGTTTTTTTTTCGACTTAAGGAAATTCTGATGCGTTACCGTAGCAAGGCTTTTGAAGTAGGCCCCCTGCCTTACAAGGGAGTGGTCAAGAATTTGAGTGGCCATTAGCCATTAGCCATTGAAGCAAGGCCATTATTCTGCTAAGAAATCTTGTATGCAAAACGCAAAGTCGGCAGTAAAGAGCCATGTTCGGCTTATGCTCGGCCAAAACATGCACCTAAGTTATTCTATATTCTTGAAGCTTGAAAGTGAGCTGAAATTGCAACAATGCGCTCAAAGTCGCGATTTTCATGTACAATTTGTCTTAATAAAACTGTTATAACTTCGTCTGCAAAGGCGCTAAGCAGACAAGGCATACAGGTTTGAAATCAGCGCTGAATGCTTCATCGAATGGCAGGTAGCTTGACTGGATTGGCCACTTCGACTTTTAAACTTCCCGTGTCAGTTAGTTATTTACCGTTCGAACATGGAAAATTGTCGTACTTTTACTATTGTTCTGATCACTGAGATAACGAGAATTGCCCCGGGTTAGCAGCTTGGACGGATGAGCTATGTGTTTTTTGGAGTTCGTGATCTAATCGGTTGTAACTTTCTTGCACTCAGTAGGACGACGACAAACTTCTCAATTTTGCAAGCGGACGCCGAAATTTTTAGGTAACATTTTAGAGCCTCTCTCACTGAGCTTACTCGACCTGCAAATGAGGTTGACTATACGAAAATCACCTTGGTTATCACGGAAGCATTCTAGCAAAACGCGCACAAAAGTATGTTGCTGTCGAACTTGCATCAGGCAATAATATCCACTGTAGATTATCAGCAATCAGGACTCAGAACTTCATCGAGAGGGGGATTCCCACGATGGAGATCTAAGTTCCATGCAAGCAAAACATCATTAAAACAATGTTTGCATCAGTCAACGACTTGACTCCGCTGCAAAAAATCTATGATAATAGTTCATGGGAGTGGAAATGACGCTTACTTGTAATCAAACATCAGTTTTCTGGAGCAAATATTGTGAAGAAAAAAACTGCGCCTTGTTTTTTAACTAAGGTGCCTATCTTCCAAACAATCTTTATAGGCTATATCACCCACCATCAGTCGCGGGAACTCAAGGGATGAGGCTTCGCGCAGGCACTGAAAATGATGCTTAAGCGAGAGAGCGTCTAGTGGTAATCAGACATGCGGCTGAGCGACTCGTGCTTCGTATCAACTGTTTTTTGTTCGTCTTTAAACTCTATTTTATTTATTTATTTATTTGTTTTTATACACAAGAGTGCACCAAAACAACAAATGAAAGGAAAAAGAAAAAACACAAAACAGATTAATGGGATTGTCACTGTCCCTTGCTGGAAGGACCAGGTCGTTTCCTAGTCCAGGAAGTGAATAGGGCTCTGTCGAAATCTTTTTCCCTTACCCGGACGCGGTTATAAGGGCAGAAATTACCAGGGCTTGGCTGACCAACTTAACCCGGGGCGAATCCGTCAGGGACCCTGGGCGAACGAGAAAGGGGGACCTCTGGTAGAGCGCTCACTAGTCTTCAACCTCCTCGAACGGCTATTCCAAGCCCACGGAACTTTACCAAACCCTCCAAAAGATAGTGGACTTCAAAAAATCCTAGCAAGTTGTATATCATATTGAAGTTCTTGATCTCTTCTTTGACGCTGACAACGTCGCAGAACTCCATTTTCTGATTTGAACGGGAAATCTTGCAAAAACCGTGTTTTCAAAATTCCCTTGTTTTTCTTCATCTTAGCTCTTTCCAAGTTTTTATGCAATCCATAAGTTTTGCTTCCGTTTATAATGCAGATAACGTTGCAGGGCTAACTTCTTTGACTGTGGTGAAATATCAAGCACAAAGCTGCAAAAAGTGCGTTTTTGTTCATAGGTTTTATTGGAGCTAGTCAACAACCATTTCTTACACGCTCCGGACATTTTGCTTAGTATTATGAGCACAACAAAGCTAACAAGTCGCCAGGAACAGAAACTACGAGAAGAGGCTAAAAATTCAAAGGACGCACAAAAACCAGGTTGTCTTTGACGTGCATTTCGACTTCAGAAAAAAACAAAACTTTGCATTTTCATAAGAGTGGTTTTCGCTTAATTTCTTCTTGATAATCACCATTTCCAATAAAATGATTTTGGTCAATTACAATTGAGAAACTAGCTTTCCCTCGTGCTCCCCCGTGCTGTGGATTGCCTAGTCCTGTAGCGAAAATGTACAATACGAAATGCCATCAAGCGAAAAATTTCGAACTGACTGCGGCGGTTTCATTAGGTTTTCAAGAACTTATCATGCTTGCTGGTTGTTTTCAGATGGTCAAATAATCTTCAAGTTTTGACATCGTATCTCTATACTATAGAAGATATGCCTGTAAAGCTGACTGTAGTTTGTGTGTGCACGTATGTTCCAAATAGGAAATTCCATTTATGAACCGATAGGGACCAAATGCCACATACACCTCGGGGCGGGATGAGGTGTAGGCTGCCTTGGTTAACGATCGATATCAAGTTTATCGATTTTTATCGATTTTTCTAAAGCTGGGAGTTGCCACGAGGAGATTCGAGCACCCTGATTACGAATATAATATCAGTTTTTGAAATTATCCGTTAGTTTTGTTGATTTTATCGATGTTTTTGCAAACTTCGAGCCACAGGCTGAGAATGGCAGAGAGGGATAAGTGAGCATGCTAGTTACTAACACAGCGGGGATAGGGAATTGGCATGTAGAAGAGGGCACAAGGAAAGGGATAAGGATGGGGCCTTTATCATAGTGTTTTGACAGGGCCGGGAGGTGCTGGGTAAGCCAGCTAGCGTTTATAGTTTTGGTTGTCTGCGGGAGTAGCAAATATATTTGCCATATTTCGGATCATATAGTCAGCACGGCCACCTCTGGTTTTCCTTTTTTCCGTTGTTATAAGATCAGACATTGAATTTATGAACCTACGGTCAAAAGTTTTATTATCATGTCATTCTTTAGTTCAAAGGATGAAGAACGCATTGCACACAATACTCGACAATCTCGCACACGTTTCCCTTCATGTCCAAGAGTAGAATTACCGAAGTTATGATAAAATACAAGTATCTATGATCAGTTAAACACAGTTAAACACGTGGAAACGTTTTCGATTCTCCTGGTGAATGGGTGATAGGAGCCGGGCATATATTAAGTGATCTCATAGAATCACGCTCCTCCCAACAAGATATAGGCTGTACCAGCCAGCATCGGTCATGCGACGTCGCGCCTGCGGCAACTTGCGACGGTGCGATATGACGCGTGCGAACTCTGCTACGCATTAAGGCACATCGCGTGCGACGGTGCGTCGTCGCAAGTCATACTGGCGCGGGACCGATGCTGGCTGATACAGCCTATAACTGCTGCGAGCAAATAGTAGTCGAACTTCTTGCATTTCGGTTGTGATGGTTTTTCGAAACAACTAATCACGACTTACTAACACAACGGAAATGCAGGACGATTGGCATGCAATGGATTCCGGCTTTCTTGTTGGGAAAATTGCGAGACGATGGATCGCGTGATGTGTGCCCGGCCCTATGATCAACATCTAATCCGCAAAAGAAAGCTTAACTTTAACTTTTCTCAACTAGCCTTCATGACGGCGTGTCCTCTTCTAAGAAGGGACTACGAAGACAAAGAGGAAAAAGGAAAAAGGAAACAGGATGAAATGCAGTCATAAGTATGACAAGGGGACGATACCGGTATCCGTAGCCCTTTGAAATGAGATATATACCATTATACTCGTCCTGGAACGCTGATTCCGAATCTGATTTTTGTTTATGCTAATCATTTCTCTGAAAGAAGTTATTAAAAATTCTGCGCCAAGTTTGGCCGCCTAAGGGAAATGCGCCCGAGACTTTAGTCCTCCGTACGTTGTGGTGCAGTGGTTAGTGCGGTAACCTCACAAGTTGATGCAGGTGTAGGTTCGGATCCTTTTGTATTTTTCGGTTTTGCATTGCCTCAATTAGGATTCTTTTTAGAAGTTATGCCTACCCTTAGTCTAAAAAATGCCGAAAGTTGGGAAGATTATATTTTGCAAAATGCATCGATTGATGCGCTTACTGCAAGCAACTCCTACGCTTTCATCGCTTTGTTATAGATTTCCATCCCTGTGTTCAACATGCATTCATTTCCCATTCATTTTCATTTTTATAAGCACCTTATGGAATATATATAGGAAGCACTCGTATAAAGATGAGCATCGTTGAATTACTAATGAGTATGGGCATGCATTCATCTCGAGGACGCGTAACTTTTAAAAGAAGCTTAATCGAGGCAATGCAAACTGAAAAACAATAGGATTCGAACCCACACCTGCATCATCACGGGAGCCTATAGCACTAAGCTGCACTGCACCACAGCGTACGGAGGTACTAACGTTCCAAGCGTATCCCTTTAGCGGCCAAACTTGTCGTGAAAATCCTTCATAACTTCTTTCAAAGGAATGATGCGGAACAGGAAGTCAGATTTGGAATCAGCGTTCCAAGACGAGTGTAACAACATACACATCATCTCAAAGACACCGAGTATCGTCCCCTGTGTGCATAAGACCGGTTCAGCGCCCCAGTTCTATCTTCGCCGCCTGCGGAGCGCGCTCAGCCTCATTTCGCCGATTTCTGCTACCGATGATGGGTGATACAGCCTATAACGACTTGAACGGTGTACAGCCTTTAACTACTGAAAGGCAGTGTCTCACCAAAATTTAGTTGCCGAGATTTTTGCATTTTGCAAGCCTGTCGACCCTGTCTAGCACTGTATGGGCTTGAAATCGCACGAAGTTCTCAAACACCCCGTTATCTGGAGGCCCCGCTGAAGCAACGCGGACGAGTTGTACCTTCCAACTTCAGCCTCAGCCATAGTGAGAGCAACAGAGGGGAGGTGGATGCCAAGTGGAGGGACATGTTCGAACGCGTAAGGGATAAGACTGAAAGAGTCGTTCGCGCGTACCAAGTCGCTCTCCGCGTACGACTTTGAGCGGATTTTTCTCAGCGTGGAGGGGGTCAAATTGAGTGGGACTTGTTGCAATGACCTATTTAGGGGTCCCTATAATAGAATTTGTGAAGATCCGCGCGACCTCAACTTTGGTGAGGCACTGCCTTTAAATGTTATAATGATGCACTTTTCATCTTCGTCCGTCTGTCGCAATGCTCTGCATAGTGGCATGCCGATTTATCGTAAAGCCTGATCATGTGGGAGAAAGTGCGTCTCAACGGAAGAAAAATTATGCAAAAAGAAAATGCAGGCGAATTTTTCGTCACGCAGTCGGCGAAGTTGAACAAATTTGACATCGGATCGCTTTATTGATGGGATAGCGTTGGAACAGAAGATAAGTTTTGTACATATGAGTTAGTTAATAATGTAATTCATGATTTTTGCTATTTTGCAGCACTCTCACATTTCACTGTCACGTTACGAATCTTTAGTTCTTTGTACATTTTTCTTAAGGTTCTTGCAGGTTGGTTTTTTCAGATTCAGTCTTTCAGTCACTCAAATTACTTCAACATTCCATCATTATGGTCAAATCTTTGATGCTTTTCGTGCGTCGAGCAGCTCTTGCGTGTATACGAAAAAATCGATTCTATCTTATACTACTAACGATGGGAATTCTATTAACAGTGCATATATCATATCATCAGAAGAAGTTTCGAGATGTAAGTCAGAAACATTCGGAATTACTAATGATTTGAACGATCTTTTGAGGTTTTTGTCGACTCTGTCACGAAAAACCCGATTCTATCTTATAATGAAGTGAAGTTGGAGTTCCCCGTTATTTTAATCGACTTGCGCTTTCTTAGAAGTTTACCCAAGAAGAGATGGGATCCAAACGAAGACAATATCAAAATTGCCGTGCATATTCGGGATGGAGACAAATTGCCTCAAGAGTATCTGCAAAGATATGAAATTGTTTACTACGAGCAACCATTGAACAAAAGTTACTTACTTTTCCAAGACGAAGTGACGCGCATAATCCCAAAGTAAGTGGCACTCAATTCTTATTTATTGATTAGCGCAGCCTCAAAATCAAAGCTTAGACTTACTAGCTTGTTGTAAAAAATGAGGACTCTGTTACGCAAAGCAGTAACACACTGATAAGAATGCGTTCCTCTCTTATTGTGCTGGGCTTCGTCTTTCATCGCTGTTCATGAAGCTCAAAAACTTTTGCGCAACTTTGCGAACCACAACGAGGGCGATAACATTTCCTTTGGCCAATAAAAGAATAAAGGGCAATAAAGTCATGAACATGCTATCTATTTTTGCGAGCATGAATGTGCGCTTGCACATTAACTTCAATATAGAGAAATGACATCTGCCTACAGCGTCGCGAGATGCCTATTCTATAAAATGGAGTTCCGAAGCCCATTCCTGATTAGCGCCTTTGAGACGGTTTCTTTAAAATTGTTTTTGTTCCGAGAAACCTTTGATTCATGAACGATAAAGTTGAACCCACGAGGAAGACTTCCAAAGCGTTCGGACAGACGCAACTGAAAGCGCAAAAAGAGCCACAACACCGAAAAGCTACACCAGCCACCTGAGCTCTTTTGCCGGTTTTCCTGCACTCAGTCTTGGTCTGAAGCTAGTTTTCGAAAACATCACGCAAAATCAAAATGCTTGCAGTTACCCTAATTTCACTCGCACAAGGCACACCTTTTCGAATTTTCAAGCGGGCCGCTCAGCCGCTTCACTGTATTTCGGAGAGAGACCCTCACTCATACCGTACGAGTCTCTTATGCAATATACAACACGTTATAGGTTCCTTCGGTTGCAAAGTCTTTTGGCTCTGGGCTGGTCGATTTTGGAAAAAAGTCCCCCGCTGTACGCGTGAAATTAGGGTACATTAACCAAGAAAGTTTCAGAGTCTTGTGTGTGTTAAGCTTCACTGAATAATATAATGCTTTCTAAGCACGACTTGTTAAGGTTTGCCACCAGGGCGGGCGAATGTTGTTTTTTGTGGGAAACAGCAAAGGGGAAAAGTTTTCATGAAATCTCAATCTGACAAATAGCTGCAAGACAATTCTAACTCTTTGCAGGCCCGAAATTGAATCTCCGACGTCACTACGCTAATATACGGTTAAACTAACACGCTGCAAACGGAACTAGTGTTCAAATCTGTGTACGCGCAATTCCATGTAAGAAAATAACATTGCGCGCGAGAGGATAAGCAATCAGTTTGTGTATAACGCGTATCGGCCATTATTTAGTAAGTACCTAGACGACGATCAGAAGAAACGTGCGAATAAAGGGTAATGCTTAATTGAATGAAAGGATTGTTAGTGTACTTTGTTTTAGGTCGCCGCTCAATCTGGGAGCACCCTAAGATTGCCGAGTAAAGTCATTATCCCCTTCCTCACTTTCAGACTTTTTACCAAATCTGTTTCTTACTTCGATCGACCTGCTAGTACTCACTTTGACTCAATTACTTTCCCCGTTTTTTTGCTACCGCCCTTGACGAAATAAAACGTCTTTTTTGTTTATCGTTGTTTTATTAGGTTGCTGCCTAAGTTCTGTCCAATTTGAATTTTTTGAGTTCAAAATGTCATAACTTCTTTCACAGTCAACTTTTTTCCAAGATCTTAGTTTATTGTGTTGAGCAATTCCTTGGCTATTAGAGACATATTGAAACCTGCGAAAATCCGTGTTAAGTCAGAAGCAAGAATTCAGAAACTTCACAGCGTTTTTCTTCAAGCCTGTCTTTTTGACATGACAATGCTCCCTTATGAGAATTGATAGGCACCTTGTCTAAAAATGGATAGATAGAGAATTTTCGTAGATTATTTTGTACCATAAAAGAGCCCATAGGGTCTGCGTTGCCGAAAGATTTTTTGGCCGAACAAAAAAGAAGCCACTTTTTGACTTCGCTTCAGCGCATGTGTGCATGCCTATTTACGAATTATGAAAATTTTACAACTGACGTGAGCGCCGAAAAGAAATTGGTGGATGGCCTCTGCTAGCCCTTGCTTTACCCTACCACCTCCAACTATGAAGTCGTCGATTACTTCTATTCTATTAAAGTTGTTGCTTGTAAAACATCTATACAGAAAATTAATGTTTGACAATAAATTTCACTAGCAAGACGTTTCCTTCAGGAAACTGAATTTATGCGTATGCTAGCTTGTTACACCCTTATTCCGCAACCAATTGAAGAACTTGACCTAAGGGGGCGCATTGTGGAGATTTCCTGGCAAGAACATAAATCTAGGGTGAGAACGTACCTCGGCCACTTGGAGATTTTGGGTCTGAAATCTCCTTGCACTAAGAAATTTATTGAAATTTAATATGCTTTGGAAAGCGCAAGAAAAGCACTTCCTAATGATACTAACAGTTATACTTGGGTCCGAATCGAATAGAAATTCGATCATTCGAATAAAACATTCGAATATATTCGTATTCGAAATTCGATATTCGGAGTTCTTCCATTTTCGAATAATATTCGAAACTTGAATAATCAAAAAACGAGGTTTCGAATATTATTCGAAAACTCGAATAATCAAAAAACGGGGTTTCGAATAGATTTTATTCGAATGTTTTATTCGAATGTTTATTCGAATTCGTATTCGAATGACTCCGTATTCAGATTATTCGACTTTGTTGCAAAGCCAACTGCTAAGTATCAGGCTCACTTCGTCCGCGTTTTTTTTCGCAAAACTCGGTAATGCATCTTTTGCAACCGTTATACCTTTGAACTGTATGGAGAGTCGCCTTCTTCCGACTGCTTGCGACATTAAAAAAATCATATGTGGATTTTAATTGATGTAGAAAGTAGAGCAAGCCTTTTGCTTTTACATTGTTGATGCTGATCTTATATATAAAGCTGAATGTCTGTTTGTCTGTCTGTCTGTCTGTCTGTATGTCTGTCTGTCTGTATGTGTGTACGTATGTTCCGAATAGAAAATTCCATTTCTGAACCGATCGGGACCAAACTTGGCACACATACACTTCGGGCCCCGGCGGGTGTCATAGGCTACTTTTCATATCGATTTTATCGATTTTTTGCAAAATTTGAGCTACGGAGCTGGGAGTTGGCACAGGGGGGTAAGTGGGCATGGGGATTCCGAATACAATATTAGTTTTTAAAATCGATAAAAGTAATGCACGGTTTCGAAAAATATTGTATTCGTAATCAGCATGCTCGATTACACCCCTCTGCCAACTCCCAGCCCCGTAGCTCAAATTTTGCAAAAAATCGATAAAATCGACATCGATCGATAACGAAAAGTGGACTGTGACACCCGCCGGGGCCCGAAGGGTATGTGTGCCAAGTTTGGTCCGGATCGGTTGAGAAATGGTTCTATTCGGAACACACGGCGGAGCCGGGTAAGCCAGCTAGTAAGAAATAAAATTAATTCTGGTGTAAGTCTCTTTCAGACCATCTGAAGAAGAATCTTTTGGGCGCAGCATAAAAATTTATATCGACTGCTTTTTAGATCGTCCATAATGGGTAAAATATGACTTTTTGCTGATGTATAGACTAGATGCCGACCGACCGACTTTATCGATTTTTGGGGAAGTTTGAGCTGCGGGGCTGAGAGTTGGTACAAGGGGGTAAGTGAGGGTGCTGATAAAAACCGAAATCTATTTTATCGATTTCAGCAATTCTTGGAAAATTTTGAGCTAGGAGTTGGTATAGGGGATACTAGGGGGGCTGACTATGATAGGATCGGCTCTAGCCAGATATGTTGGCAAGTTTGAGACGTGATTGCTTTAGTTATTCGATAAATCATTCGAATATTAATTCGAAATTCGACTTCCAATGTTCGAATATATTTGATATTCATTCATTCGATATTTTTGATTTTCCGAATTTATTCGAAATTCATTCATTCGATATTTTTGATTTTCCGAATTCATTCGAAATTCATTCATTCGATATTTTTGATTTTCCGAATTTATTCGAAATTCATTCATTCGATATTTTTGATTTTCCGAATTTATTCGATTTTCGTTTATTCGAAATTTTTCCTTTTCGAATTTATTTGATATTCATTCATTCGATGAAAAATTCTCGAAACCCAAGTATACTAACAGTACCGCATAAGAGATGAAATTCTCTTAGAACAGCTGCTTCAAACATAAGGCAAAAAAATTCGGACAGGACTTATGCAGCAACCTAATATCTCTAACTCTTCTTGCCTTTTCTTCTCTTCACGCTGGACGTCACTGTTGCAGATTACATGCGGTACTACTACAAATACCGAAAAAAACATATTATAATCTTTTGTCGTATCGAGAGACACCTCGGTTTACAATCATCAAATGCCAGCTTGTGCTAGGCGCTGTTTGCCATACACTATTTGTAAGCTTACTGCCGGACAAAGGCACGAAATCTAGGGCACGAAAGAGGTATTATAAGCCATAGAGCGCATGAAGCGCAGGGTTTATAACGGTGCAGATACGCGCACTGCTTTCCTCCCACTCAGCTAACAGTGCTTTCGCATACTTTACCATCATTTTTACGCGTGGATGTTTGTTTCAGTCACAGAAAACATCCTTTTCACGTAGAGAGCTTTAATTGGCGTATGTTCTGAGCTACTTCTGCACAAAATCTTTTTGATGTCTCCTAAAAACATCAAAACGACTCTTATTGTAAAGCTTCGAAAAACGACGGTTTCTAATACATAATTTTGCGCTGAAACCTGCGAAAAAATTATGCGTTTTCTAACGCCGCGTTTCGCTTTAACGAAATCCTATGGATTATATATGCCATCTTGTGGGAATACAATACTTTTTGTTCCAGTCTCAAATATTAGGTTTTATCTCTCTAGATTTGCTGCTTTTCTTATATATAAAGCTGAATGTCTGTTTGTCTGTTTGTCGTCTGTTTGTCTGTATGTATGTATGTATGTATGTATGTATGTGTGTACGCATGTATCGAATAGAAAATTCCATTTCTGAACCGATCCGGACCAAACTTGACACTCATACATTTCGGGCCTCGGCGGGTGCCATAGGCTACTTTTCATCATCGATCGATATCCATTTTATCGATTTTTTCGCAAAGTTCGAGCTACGGGGCTAGGAGTTGGCACATGGGAGTAAGTGAGCATGCTGATCACGAATGCACTATCAGTATTTAGTATCATCTAAACTTCTATCGATTTTATCAATTTTTTGCAAAATTCGAGCTATGGGGCGGGAAGTGCACAAGAGGTAGGCATGCTGATTAGGAAAACAAAACGGGGATAGGAAACTGGCATGTAGAAGTGTGTACAGGGAAGGTTGTACAGGATAGGGATAGTGAAACTTATCATAGTGTGTTGAAAGGACCGGGCGGAGCCGGGTATGCCAGCTAGTTTTAATTATATAGCATTCAGTCTGACGGGTAGAGCAATGTGCAAATTACCAAGCGCGCGTTTTGCGATTAAATGATTGTTTTATTAGAAAACTAGATGGCTTACCCGGCTCCGCTCGGCCCTGTTAATAATATATTTGTAATCAGCATGCTCGATTACCCTCCTGTGCCAACTCCCAGCCCTGTAGCTCAAATTTTGCAAAAAATCGATAAAATCGATATCGATCGATGACGAAAAGTAGCCTATGACACCCGCCGGGGCCCGAAGTGTATGTGTGCCAAGTTTGGTCCAGATCGGTTCAGAAATGGAATTTTCTATTCGGAACATAGACGTACAGACAGACATACAGACAGACATACAGACAAACACACATTCAGCTTTATATATAAGATTGCTAATAGACTTTGTCATTCTGCGCCGCATCCAGCTGTTTATGCATATGGTTAACAGCTCATTTACAAAGACTTACCTGGCTTACAAAAAATGAACTAGGTAAATTCGTTTTAGCATTTCTTTGGAATCCTACGGGAACCTTTCCATTCCGCAAGATGTGGAGCAATTTGCCAAGTTTTGGGAAAGATCTGAAATTAGAAGATGCATTGGATTGGAAATTGAAAGATCTCAAATGAAGCCATATCTACCTGTGAAGAAAACGTTGCAAAATATGATACTCCTGCAGGAGTATCTTATTTCACTCAACGTCTATCCGTTCTTATTCGGTGGTACATTGCTGGGTAAGTCTTACTGTTTTTGCATACATTCTACAGATGCAATAGTTTATCTTTCCAAAGAATTCTGGAATCTAGCATATATTAAGCGCTACAAGGTGCTCCTTAAGACTGATAAAACCGAATTAAGAAAGCATCTTTACTTGAAAACGTGTAACATGAGACTTTTTGTTATATTGAGAATGCCTCAAGATTTGGTTAGCGTGATTGCTGTGTCTCTATGCCGAAGTCGTCTACTGATTTCATTATATTAGGTCGTTCCAGTTCTTTCCGTTTTTTCAACATATCATAAAAACACGTGGAATGAAGATGGGGAAACGTTTCAGGTCTATCCGACGCAGCTTTTCTTCCTCTTTTAAACTGTCATGCTACTGTACCGCTTGCTATTGTGGTCAGTGAGATAATGGCCGAAATTTCGGACCTATGGTTTTTACCATGTCCAAATTTGGCAATTTTTCACTATCTTCTTTCTTAACTTTTGGAGAAGCTTTGATAGCATTCAGATAGAGTGAACAAAGCGCAATGCAATGCAATTTTTTGGCATTTTCAGCCGGCTTCTCATTATTTTTTTCGATAACTTTTTTAGAAGTCTTCACTTTTTCGAAATCACAAAACACACAAACGCTCTGAACATCAACAAATCTTCGGTTTTCGAAACTTTCAAAAGTCGCTTATGATTGTACACTATTTTTTACAAAGTAACTAAGCGTTTACCGCTTCGAAATATAAGATTTTGCATTGCACGGATACATCATGAGGCGGGTTCAAAATCAAGATTTATGGAAATTTCATCGCCAAAGACTCCACAAACTAGTAAGAGAAAGTGCTCATCAGAAAGAGGAGAAAAAGCTGCCTCGAATGACACCTTAGTTGTGCGCCGCTTTATGTTCTGTGGCTTTTGGCATCCCCAAAAGTGGTATTTGATAGCATCAGAAAAATGATTATAAAAATGTTTTGAGGCTAGCTATAGATGCCGAAAAATTGCATAAAATTGCACTTTGTTTACTTTATCCGACTGCTATCAAAGCTTTTCCAAAAGTCAAAAAAGAAGATAGTGAAAAATTGCCAAAGCTGGACATGGTAAAAACCATGGGTTCGAAATTTCGGCCATTATCTCACTGATCATAGGAGCAAGCCGCACAGGAGTATGAATATGAGGGTTCTTAAAATTTACACTACCTTGAATTGCTTGTAAAGGATCTTCCATGCCAGGTTGCACAGATAAAAATCCGAGAAGAATACTCGTCTCATTAATATCACCGCATGTTTACCAAAACTCTAAAAAGAACCAAACTACCGAACATGATTTTTTGACTTTTTCTTTCCAGCTAAAGAAAATTTGTGCTGATAGAGATCCAGCATGACTTAGGATATTGTAAAAACAACACTAAACGGGCCAATTTCTTCTATGTTCTCAACGCAACTTTTTATGAAGCGCAGTCAACACAAAAGTTACTCATTCAAATGAGGAGGTCGCAAAACTTATTTTCACAGTTGTTTCGGTTTCTGTCGTAATGCGTCCAGTTATAAAGCATGAATAATTCGGCGTCTCCATTAACCTCTCCGGGCATGTGCCAAACGCACCTTACTTCGTAACCGAAGAGCACGTATGCGTGAATGACTTGCGGGTGCCAGTCAAGCACCATGTCAGTGCTTTCCTATCAGATTACCCTGTTGTAAACCTAACATTCCGGAAGGTAAAGGTGTTTGCGGACGAAAGCACTCCAACTTTAATCAGAAACTACATGTTTTCTCTGTTTTAAGAAAAACTTATGGCAACAAATGTTCTGGTAAGAAAGGTATAATTTATCAAGAGTGATGCTGAACTTCTCGACCAACTCAACATTCTCATTGCTATTTGAACCAAGCATATCATGCAATCGCAATGGGTTTTCAATCTCTGGCGCTTCAGCCAAAAACTTGTTGCCACCTTATGCAATTTCTAGCCGAGATCTTGTAGCATTTGCATATAGGTGGCTAAAAAGTATTGGGGAGTTTCTAGCGTCTATATCGCGTAACCTTGGGATAAATCTGTTTGTTTTTGCTGTGCGCTTATATTGCTACGCTATCCTCAACCGTAAATCAATCGCACTCCTGGCGGCCAATGGACAAATAGTTGGCATTCTCGGCTCGCTCAAAGTACTTCAAATGGGCATAGGATTAAGCAGCTCCAGTCAGAAGAAATGTCGACGTAACGAAACCAACAGGCCTTGCTTGCTCTATCAAGACTTCTTGGGTGCAAGCCATCATTAAGAGAAGAATCACCCGTACGATGCTAGTAGAAGTCTGTAGTGAAAAGCTACCCAAATACTCGAGTGATGCCAAACTGGAGAGGATGGGATTATGCAAAATGTTACACATTCAAGAGCGTGCGACGTATTAGGTTGTCAAGAAAGTGATAGCTACTTAATTGCTCGCTGTAGCAGCGCAGACATACCACCCAAAATGAGTGAGGGGCACTGTTTGATCGAGCACTAGCTCTGACAAGTGGCATCAATGCTTTCGCTCTAAGTTCAGTTTACTGAAAGTTTGAACCCAACATCTAAAAGGCTCTACATGCCAACATATCGAAAAAATTGGATCTTCTGCCAAAAATCTCTGCGAACCTTCCATCCACTTACGTATGATATCAGACATTAATATATACAGCTGCCGTAATTTTTCCTTGAGTAAGAACTGAGGCAAACGAAAGTTATTGTGTCTATCTCAAAGCAAAGCTGAGACGTTCATAAATGGGTAATACTATGCTACAAGCCTTTGTACGTATAACCGTAAACTTTCAGCCTATTTGAAGAACTAGTTTTCGAGAAATAACGAAATTTAGCTTTACTCTTCTTAATTGCGCGAAACATCGATATTTCTAGAACACTCGTAACGTTCGAAATAAAAAAGTAAAAATTTACACTTATACCTACAAAGGCTTGTAGTATGGAATCTTATATATAAAGCTGAATGTCTGTTTGTATGTATGTCTGTCTGTCTGTCTGTATGTCTGTCTGTACGTATGTTCCGAATAGAAAATTCCATTTCTGAACCGATCGGGACCAAACTTGGCACACATACACTTCGGGCTCCGGCGGGTGTCATAGGCTACTTTTCGTATCGATCGATATCGATTTTATCGATTTTTTGCAAAATTTGAGCTAGAGGGCTGGGATTTGGCACAGGGGGGTAATCGAGCATGCTGATTACACCCCTCTGCCAAATTTCAGCCCCCTAGCTCAAATTTTGCAAAAAATCGATAAAATCGATAAAAGTAATGCACGGTTTCGAAAACTAATATTGTATTCGTAATCAGCATGCTCGATTACCCCCCTGTGCCAAATCCCAGCCCTCTAGCTCAAATTTTGCAAAAAATCGATAAAATCGGCATCGATCGATAGAGAAAAGTGGACTGTGACACCCGCCGGGGCCCGAAGTGTATGCGTGTCAAATTTGGTCCGGATCGGTTGAGAAATGGAATTTTCTATTTGGAACATACGGCGGAGCCGGGTAAGCCAGCTAGTTACTTATACAAGAAACTTTGCTTTTTGAGACAACATGAGAATTTCCGTTTTTTAGCTTCTAGTCACGGGGTAAATAGCTAATAGCAGCAATTGCATAGAATATGATGTCTAAAGTATTAGGTTGGTGCAAAAGTAATGTAATGGCCGATTTGCGAATTCTCACTTTGACGTGCTATAACTTTTGGAAGAATTCACATTTCCGAATGCGGTAAAAATTATCAGAAGCAGCAAACCTTCTGCAATGCAGCGCACATTTTATACTCGTATCACAAACGGGCAGAAAAATATGGATTGAAAAATGAAAAAGGTTCTTCTGCTAGAACCTTGTCTTTGACAATTCATATCTTCCTTCAAAGTTTGTTAGTATAAATGTTAAGTAGCCTATCTTGTAGCCGCAAGCCAGTAGTACAAATGCAATAAAAAGAATTCGGACAGAAAAGTTTGCGAAAAAGAAAAAATTGAAATTTGAAATTTCTCACTTTTTTGAACATTTTTTCAGTGTGCCTCAAAGTCCCGAATATTGAGTTTTTTTGATTTTCTAGGTACTGAAAGCTGGATGTTTTTGCAAAAACTGCTAACAGGATGCCCTAGCTCTACGCTTACAGAATGAGCAAAGCTCCGGCGATTGACTTCTTCAGAAGAAAATTATGGGTCATAAAATGATCGCAACAGCTACCCATGTTTAGGCGCCGATATCTCAGTCTGGATAGCCTCAAAGAACACAGTCAAGTATGCATAATGTAGACAATTTCTATTACATACAATAGCTAAATTTTCGAAGAAATCCCATTGATACGCGCTTGAATTCAGGCCGGGAATGTGAAAGCAATGAAATTCTGAATTTGGATGCGGTTATTTGAAGCTCAGTAACTTTATAACAGATGAGGATGAGAGCACGTTTCAAGCACCGTTAGATAGAGCATGGAAACAGCTTTGCGATGGTATACTACATCCATTGTAAAGAAGAAGTATTGATGGAAAAAAGTTGCCATGAAAAAAGGTTTGGAAAATCGGCCATTACTTTTGCACCAACCTAATACATATGTGTACTGTGTACAACGGGAAATTCGTAGAAATTTTTTGGATGAAAATCCGATTTATTCCCGATTTTTTGGGCATTAAGAACTTTTAGAATTTGGCTCACACTTCCTCGTGGATCAAAATGAAGGGAAAGCATGGATGCCACTTGTAGAGCTTGTTTGCTCTATCGAAAAGTTCCGCTTACGCATTTTTGAAGTGCGCCTGGTTGATGTGCCTGGTATAATTTACCTTTGCTTTGTAGCGGTTGGCACTGTGCAACAAAGTACACACGGTGAAGGCGGCAACATCCTCGTCGTAGATAGAGCAGAACCAAATCGGAGGAGGGAGTCTCTACTGCAAGAGAACCAGTATCGAAAGGAGAAGACATTGGTGTGAACTATAACGAGGGATATGCTAAAGCATAGAACGAAAAGATGGTCCAGCTAAACTGCGAGCAAAAGATTTATTGCAGAGACGTGAGAATAAGGAAGGTCAAAGCGCAAAAGATCAAACGCGTCCAGATTGAAGGAGTGAATTAATCGGTCAGAATTGTTCTAGATAAGAGATAAGACAGATTACACTGGAAAATTGAGCTTCTGGGGAAACTAGTTTGGTCGTTCCAGCGCTCACATAGAGCAATGTGAGTATGAATGTATAATGTATCCGAGGTTTATAATGAAAGGAAATTATAAGCGTTTTGACTACAGGGCACCATGACCCGTATTCCTGAACTTGATCTATCAGGATAAATTTAACCCTGGCATAGAGCAAGATTAAACTTACTTTGACACTCCATACGAACATAAAGTGGTCTCTCGATGCACCACTTCGTCTCAACGATGCTGTTCTGACAACAAACACTCAAGAATCGAAATCATTGCGAAATTCCTGTGACCTCTTTTCGTCCCTCTAGTCATATTACAAAGGTTAGGGAATTTTTTTGTTATTTTGATGGTTAGCTTTGAGCGTATTCAGTTGCGCTACGACAGTCTGATTATGTATCATAACACTGAACAAGTATATATTAGGTTATTCCGAAAGTAATTTCGCTTTTTAAACGGACGCCACATGTGATGGAACAAAGGTTTCTAAGAGATCTTGGATGCATTCGATGCAACATTTCATTCTCTTTCTAATGGTTATGAAATTCTTGCAAAACTATCAATGAGCTTTCAGAAAATAACCAAAATCTGCGACCCATGCTTTTTGAGATGGTCAAGTTTCACGATTTGTTGAAACTTTCATATCAATCCTAAGAAGGAGTTCAAGTAACGATTCGATAGAGTGAACCTTATAACAGCACTACTTTTTTCTCTTCCTCGTATCCCGCGGTAATATTTTTTTAGATTTTTTAGCTGAACTATCGAGTTTTGGCAGGCCCTCCTCAGCCACAATCGCATCAAACATCGTAATTTTTTGGAATAGCATTAATTTTACAAAGCAAGTGAAGGTGCACGGGTTCGAAATATCAAATTTCGAGTTTTTCGGGTACAGCCTGGGCTCGCCAAAAAAATGAGTTATGATGATTTCTTCCCGGAAACTAAACGAATCGAAAACAAAAAACACCTATTAGAAAGAGGAGAAAATGCTGCATCGAATAGTGCGCGAGCTGCCTTTCTTTTGATGTTCTACGAGGGTTTAGCTGCTCAAGTATGGAAATCGGTAGCATCAGTTAAAATTCTGTTAAAAATGTATGACAAGCTAAGGAAAGGAGAAATAAGTAGTGCTGTATCCTATAAGGTTTACTCTATCGAATTGTTACTTGAACTCCTTCTGAGGATTGATATGAAAGTTTTAAAAAATTGTGAAACTTGACCATCTCTAAAAGCATAGGTCGCAGATTTTGATTGTTTTCTGAAAGCTCATTGACTGTTTTTTAACAATTTCATGACCGTTAGGAATGAAATGCTGCATCGAATGCATCCAAGATCTCTTAGAAACCTTTGTTCCATCAAATGTGGCGCCCGTTTGCAAAAAGCGAAATTACTTTCGGAATGACCTAATATAATATGTGGAGAATTTGATTGAGGGAGCTCCTACAGTTACGAAAATTTTTCTGATTGCTGTACTCAATGTATATATCAGAGCTTTCGGTTTGTAATTTATTGAAGCTAAAATTTTTGCTGTAACAACTCGGCTGAATGGGAGACGACCCTTCTAAACCCACCGTCCACTACACTAATCTAAAACTAGGGCGCGTGCGCATGCGCTGCTCTGGGTGCGGACGAGTACTCCGCCGAGCGCTCGTATTATCGAAAATCACCAGTTCCCTCTATTCGGCTCCAACATTAGAATGTAAGCCTGTTTCGCTGAGTTTATTCATACATAAACCGTCCGCTAAAATTTGCTCCTTATAGAATACATTTTCGCAGTCTTTTTAGTTAAAAGACTCAGAAAAAAACTTCTCAACTTCAATGTTCTCTTTGGAACTCTTCTACGCTTAGTTTTTTTGCATTTTTCTTATGTAACTTTCCTATGTACGCGATCCTTAGAGCGTCATGGTGAGCTGCTTGATGTTTTTGAGGAAAGCCCACATAGTCTAATCTCCTGGCAAATTTTCAAAGAGATATAACATGAATCGATAACCTATGCTAGATTTTCGACATCAGATGCGGGTTTTCTCCCGACATCTCAATGTCACTTTGAAATTTTCCAAAAAACTATCATCACCTTGCTTAATAACAACTACAAACATGCATCTGGAGTTTTTAAGAAAGATACATGATGCTGATGCACCAGAGAAAAGGAACGCTACCAAAACTAATCCGTACATTACGGTCATTGAAGGCGATCAACCTTACTCGACTAAAATACGACCAGAGGAAAATCTGAAATAGGTGTTGTTAGACGCATCTATGTAGTGCACATTTCAGTTGAATGTGACTACAAGATGCTGCAAGGATGGCAAGCGTAGGAGAGTATGCAATCAAACTCACACAAATTTTGAAAAAGACACAGATGTGAAAGTTGAAAAAGACTCGAAAACATTTTACAAATTAGAAGCATACCATATTAGGAATCCGGACGATTCAGCTTAGTGTAGTGGTACAGGGAGAAACTTTCCTCCAAAAACTCAAAAATGGAGTAGATCACTACCGTGAAACTCGTCCATCTCCGCAACGCACCTGCTCAGGTCAGTCGCTTGCCACCGCGAGGCAGCCAATTACGATGCAACCTCTAATTAGTGCTGACCTATTAGAGCCGTCGCGAGTGGAGCAGGTTCAGAAGGGCCTACACCCCCGCTGAACATAGTGCTGATAACATCGAACGAGAACATGAAAAGAGGCCATAGGAAAATTTGAGACTGTAATAATTATAAATATGTGTTTGTTGTCAAAACAGTATAGTGGGACTAAATGGTTCATGGAGAGATCACTTTATGTTCGTATGAAGTGTCAGGGTTAATTAAACCTTGCTCCATGCTAGGGTTAAATTTACCTTAACACATTGACGATCGCTTGACACCCCATGTGTGTCAAGCAATCTACCACGTGGGACCGCTTGTCAGACATGGTGTGTCAAGGTTTAGTAAAATGACGACTTTCCTGGGAGAATTTCACTTCAGAAGTTCTCTCTTACGCTGGAGCTAGAAATAACCTCTTTCTGTTTTGTTAATCTCACAGAGCTACTGTAGTTATAGTGTAGATAACAGTATGCTTGTTTTTATTTGAAAGATAATGAATTCGCGATAGACCTTGGTCCCAAAAGGTAGACAACTTAAAATCTGTACGGTCGTCAATGTGTTAATGAACCACGTTCATGATTACGGATTAATTGCTTTCTGGGGCAAAACTTGCCCTCAAGGGCAAATTTTACCCTCGCGGTTCGTTGATGTATGCGGCCACAGTGGCTTATAGTTAGTTGGATTCTATCTAAGGCTACACTAAAGCTAACCGGTTCCATAAGATCATGGAAATGTTAATTTCAAAAGTGCATTATCGAAAATGGTGTCGATAAGATTTGATGCCTAACAGTAGCGGAGCTCCTGTGTACTTACCCATTCGCTGTGCCAACAGTTGCTTCCGAAGCGATCAAATTGCTTCAAATGACGGATTTCCTACATTGACTCCTTCCCTCTGAGTGGTGTGATATTCGTCCGCCCATCCGTGTGCAAATAAGGAATCACCGTTTCGGAGAACTCGCCCAGTGGGTCTAACGATCGTCAGGGTTTTTGCGGACTCCACTTGATTTTCGAGATTAGGGAAATGGGAAAGTCCCGGAACGACAGAAACATGAAAGTCGATAATTTGGGTGGAAGGTGTCTTTAAAGGTAGCATTCGGGCAAATTTGGATCTATGGGGATCTTAGTAAAAAGTAATTTTGAGGCCCTAACCAGGGTCAGGCGTGTTGATGCGATCCTAGACCCTCTTCTACGACCCCCCCCCCTGAAGCTAGTACCTATCCGTACGACCCCCCTCCTCACCTACCCCCCCCCCTCCCCTCCCACCTACCCCTCCCACTTTTTTTTGCGGTAACCTGCATAAATGAATGTCAATCTCAAGAGATGCCTGCCAATGGACCTCAATCAAAAATTATAGATCAGAAATAGATTACTACTTACAAATTGGGAGATAATGCAAGTAATGCATCGCCATTCAAAAACCCTCACAAATAATTCTGCGTAGATTTAAGTAATAAAATTCCACGAAGATTTGGCTATGTTTATTGTGGTTGGGAAAATACGAATGGAAAGGACATCATCTGACAAAGCAGAACATCGATTCCGATCTGAATGGTAATTACCCTAATTTCACTTTTATAAGGTGCACTTTCTCGAATTTTCAAGCGAGCCGCTTAGCCGCTTCACTGTATTCCGGAAAGAAATCCTTACATCGCACGATTCTCTCAAGCAATATACAGCACGTTATAGGGTCCTTTGGTTCTAAAGTCCTTTGGCTTGTCTAAGCTGGTCGATTTTGAAAAAGTCCCCGCGCTTTATGCGCGTGAAATTAGGGTAAACCTTACTTAAAGATTTACAAATTATTGACGGTCACCGTTGGTAAAGATATGGGATTTTGTCGAGTGTGTGAGACTTCAGTGGGGCTTCGGAAGCAGAATTTCTGAGACAGGGGGTACGTGCAACATCTTTGGCACGCATACACACCTTCAATAATGTTTGGGTTCTGCAAGTTTTTTTTTTGAATTTTCAAGCATACTTCTGGCCAACAAATTCGGTCCCCGTACGCGACACCATTTTTTGAAGGGAGAAAAGACGATATCTTTGAAGCGTAAAATATGTTTTGCACGAATTTTCGTGCGAAAAAATTGTTTTGGCGCCTTCCAGAACGATGTCAAAAACGTGCATGAGCACGGTATTTTGAAATTTGTAACTAAAGGCAGGGAAAGACTGAGAGGCTGCAGAACAGGCTTTGTAGTATGGGCCCATACTATCCATGGAAAAAGTTTCAGCCATTGAGGAGCAGTAAGCTCGGAAAAATCTAGATGCGACTCTTGCAAATTTAGATGGATCCTAAGAAGCAAAATGTGGGATTTTTGAGCTTGACTTGTATCTCACTGGAGAAGTTATAAAACATCCTGAAATTATTATGATAAAAAGTAGAGGGATGGCCTTGTATTACAGCAAGTTTGAAGCTAACAAGCTTCAATAGCTCCGGAGAAACTTAGATGAAGCGCAGATACGACCCCCTTTTCTCATTTTTGCTACCGTATAAAATTATAAGAAAATCCACAGCTGACAAAATAACACCAAATTTTGCACTGTTATAGCAAACCATCTCCAAAGTACAAATAAATCATATGGGCCCGTGAAAAACATTACAAAAAGATTTAGAAATTCATGAGTGCTGCTGCTAGTAGTGCTCTAACGGCTGAGATATTCTTCTCGAAAGTGGACCCCAGGATCGTACGTCGCATGGAGTCGTGGCGTAACGCGTTCCTTGCCCGAAACCGATGGGTTGAGCCATGAATCTATGCCAATATGATCCTGGGGTCCAGTTGCGAGGAAAATATCTCAGCCGTTAGAGCCTATCTGAACTGCCGGTTGGGCAGTGCCTTAGTCAGGGCCCCAAAATTACCTTCCACTCAAAATTCCCGTAGGTGCAGATTTGCTTGGACCCTGCCTTTAATTTAAGCACCTCCTTTATTCAACGACTACTGTGCAACAACCTGCAAACGAATCGGCGCTGCAAAAATATCTGCATTCCAATCTCGTAACTCGTTCCATAAGTTCGTACCGTTTTTACGAATCAATAGAATGGCAGAGATTTACCAAAATTAGGTAGTATGTTTTCTTGATGAGCACAACCTTCTGCCACCTTGCCAATTTCAACTTCTTTTTCAGAACTCGCGAGGAGGATTCCAAAAAAGTTGTCTATAAGCACCTGAGATCGTTTTCAGAATCACAAGCATCGTTTATATGGTTCAAAGAGAGCGGGACAAATTTTTATTTGGTGAGGTTTGACTCAGACAGTTGAAGGGATACCTCCGGAGCAAAAATGGGGGGGGGGGGGGGAGGGAAGGGGTCCCGGGCTTGCCCAGCGGGGGTTTGCCACTCGTGCTTCGGGGCCCTCCCATTTCACCCAATTTGGTGCTCCGGGGCTCCTCCAAATCTGCTCACCCCCGGAGCAGAGATTTGCGAGCCCTGGGAGGGGTCCGATTCGCTTTCTTGTGACGTCACCATCACTGCTCCGGGGGTGAGCCAGAATGGGAGGGCTCCGGAGCACGAAGTGGCAGACCCCCGCCATTTGCCCTCTGGAGGTATCCCTTCGACTGTCTGAGGATGTATCTCCCAGTCACGCCTTGCACAGTCTTGAAGACGTTTGCCGTACGGAGCTATACTTTGTCGTGCAGGAAAACTCATCAGACCTGTCTTGAGTCTTTTTTGCAGCAGGGATTCGTTGAACGGCGCAATTAGGTTGAGTGTGCTATGGTCGACCGTTTCGTTCTTGTCCAGCAATTTTCAGTGCAGGACGTCTTGGTCGTCCCACAAAAAGTTTTGTTCGAGGAAAACCCTGTTCAACTCCAGGTCTTTTGAGGCAGTCTAATTCTTTTTTCTCATATTGTTGAGCGAACCCCACTTCCAATAATCGGCAGGAAATCTATGCAAACACTTCCTTTGTAAGAAATGGGCAGGTGTCGAAAGTACTTCTTTTTGCTTTTCGAGACTACCTTCATAAGTTGGAAAATTGAAGTAGATCAAATCTACATTTATTCAATAGGTTCATTATGAAGATCTTGATCAGCTCTTCTCAATGATGCACGGATCTTGCAGCAACCCCTCTCAGACAAACGAGCACGAGAAAGAAAATAGTACAAACTTATGGAGCGACCTAATATGTCACAAATGTACCTACTTTATCCACTTACTAGCTACCCGTCTATTAAAAACGATTTCTGAGATCAGGCTGCACTTGAACGAGATTTTAAAAAATACGGGGGATGAGCAGACATGGATAATGCACTGGAGCGAAAAGAATAGATGAATCCGCGCTTCCGCGAGAATAAAAGCTGCTAACGGCGTCTAATGGCGACTAGTTTCGTTAACGCACTCTGTAAAGTTCAGGTGAAGGCGAGTACGCGGTTATACCAAAATATGGCAATTGCTTTTTGAAGCTGGACTACTCCTGATAGTGGTGAAAATCAAAGAAGACTCTATCAAAATATATACGAATCCAATAAATTCAGCTGTGCTACCTTGAAAAAAATATATCAGCTGTTCTCCGAATCGTCGGGTCAAGGCCTCAATTGAACCAGCAGATGGGCTAGATCCTCGACCCGAAAATAAGGAAAGACAACATTGGTGCACTTCGAAGTTCTGTCTTCGACTGGTTGTATTTCTTTCCATGCATCCGTTCTCACCAGAGATGGTTAGCCCACTCAAAGCGTATCCCAATGCTGTAGAAAATTGCATTTTGTTTTGCAACGGAAGACGTTTTTCGCACATAAAAACAGCGTCTGCAACAACCTTCTTTGATATGTCAGACTTTGTATCAGAAGTATGGCAAACTTCCTAAGGTTCCCAACCTCAGACAGATTATAACACTCTACGCTATAGAAAAAGAGTGTGCAGCGCAAGAATAGAGCAAAGCGAAAAAAGCTGAAGAGGTTGAAAAAACCAACATCTTCGACTTTTTTCGCATGCTTTCACTCCGATTAACAGCAAATATAGCCTGTTATAAAAGTAAAGAATCACGCTAATGTTACAGCAGCTGAAAAAAAATGCATGATCTCAAAAAGACATTTGTCATGCTGACTGTGAAAATTTGAAAAGATGGTTCTGGTCTGTGCTTTCTGAGTTAACTTTCCATCGAGCTTTCCTCCACTTATAGGATGGTTTCGAGAGTGTGGCATCATACCTCACACCAAAGATATAGACTTCGCAGCTTTTATCGAAGAATATAAGCCGGAAGTGCTAGAGGAGTTGCAAAAGAACAAAAAGTTATTTCTCTGGCGAGTACTTGGAAAAGTGAGTTGTCAGATATAAAGACATAGGCCTTTGAGTGAGAGATTTTTTTAGCCAAGTGATTTTTTCGAATTTACCTTGAAACCTTTGGATCGCGGGGAGCCTCTAATGGACTTGTTCTGGTTGTTCAGCTCCAAAAATGAGTCTTGGACGGGAGGCCTCAAGGGTGATGACGGAACGAAATACAAGTATACATATCCTAGGTAACTAACACTTGCAGATCATGGATAAATTAGCAGTATCATTCTCATGCAACTTTAAGAATAAGGAAGATATGCGCATGTGATTTTCTTGGACATCTGTTCTGGGTTCCTTGCGATCTAGTAGCATTTCTATCAGTGAGTTTTTTACTTCACCATCAATTCCTTCGCATCTCAAACAAGGTTAGACTACAGTTGAGTGTTTGCACATCTATATAGTTTTTGAAAATTCGAGAGTGATTAACATTAGAGGTAAAAATCAGGTTGTCTTATATGATTCTTCGACTCGACGATATCTTGCCGATTTTGATTCCTTTTCTATTAGAGAACAAGCCACCGTACCTCCAAGAAATGAAAAGCTCTAAATTAGCTTTCGAAGTTCGCACACAGTTCGATCAACGTGGAGTCGGGGTTTCTGAAAATTTTGAGAACGCTGGGAAATTCCAAACTTTGTTCGAATAAATTCCTCAGATCCATAATTCCAATATCGGACAACATAAATTCACGAATAACGCACTTTGATGCGAGCAACTCGGCTGGCTGTGATTTCCGCACAGCTATTAGGTTGTCCGGAATAATGCAGGTTTTGAATTCCAAACGCAATAAGTCATACACTTCTCATTTCTGATTAGGTTGCAAAACACCATTCGATAGAACAAAGCAAGCTCTACAAGTTGGCTATCTTGCTTTAGCAGCAGCTCTGATCCACCACGACTTTCGAGCCAAAAACTGAAAGATTTAACTGCCCGAAAATTGAGAAAAATCGTAACTCAGTTCATAAAAATCCTACAAAAATTCTAACTCGCTCACGTAAATACAATCTACATATGGCATCTATATACGCCGCTGCCGCATTTTTTCGTTGTTGAAGATCAAGAAAACGGAAATTTTCGTGCGTTTGCCAAAGTGGTGCTGTGCCGTTCCCGCATAAGTGGTTGTATAATACAAATCTTTAGAAGTACAAACGTAAATTTCCAGCTCTCTACAAGCTTTAGCTCTCGAGAAATATCGAATACAGTATTCCCAAGTCATGTGGTCCAAACTAAAATCCAAATTTCTCGAGAACTAAAGCTTGTATAGAGCAGGAAATTTACGCTTGTATTTCCGGTTTGTAGTATACAACTACTTATGTGGGAGCGGTACAGCACCACTTTGGCAAATGCACGAAAATTTCCGTTTTCTTGATTTCTAACGGAGAAAAAAATACGGCAACGGCGTATGTAGATGCCCCTATGTAGATTGTGTTTACGTGAGCAAGTTAGAATTTTTGTAGGATTTTTATGAACTGAGTTACGACTTTTCTCAATTTTTCGGGCTGCTGAGTGTTTTTAGTTTTTGGTTCGAAACTCGTGGTGGATCAGAGCTTTGCTAAAGCAAGATTGCCATCTTGTAGAGCTTGCTTTGCTCTATCGAATGGTACTTTGCAACCCATTTGGAAATGAGAAGTGTATGACTTATTGCGTTTGGAATTCAAAACCTGCATTAATTCCCGGACAACCTGATACTAGGTAAGTTGTAGTACGGTAGAGGGTTTTTTGGTCGCGGAACTATATGCTTTATTCGGGCTCGTCGAGTTTAGAGTAAAAACAATGCGTTTTGTGCCTTTGAGATCAACGTGTATGTACACTTACTAGAAACAGTAGGAGAAGATTGATGAAGGCTGGTCTACCGCAGCATGGGTAATACTATGCTAAAGACTTTTAAGCACTGCCACTGATTTTCAGCCTTCTAAAAGAACTAGTTTTCAATAAAGTTGAACAACATAGAGAAAAGAAATCTTCTTGTATTTTTTACTCATTTTTGCTTGTTAATTGCTACTCAGGGAACTGCTGCAAGGCTTAAAGGCAGCATCCCACCAGATAGGGAGTAGCTAGCTCTGGTAGTAATGTAATAGCAGATGCCCTAACTAAGCGACGACAGAAGTTTGCAGCGCGAAAGGGGTCTAGGAAGTCTACACATCGCCCCCCAAGTGACTTAAATCTTACGGTAGGCTCGGGCGAGTACGAGATGCATGCAGGATAAAGACGCAGAGTCGTTGCGGGACCCTGCCCTTATGGCTGTGCGTGCTATGCGTGATTGGCCTTGCAGCTCGAAATTGCTGTGTGGGTGGCATCCGGACCTACCGTAAGATTCGGGCCTATTTCGGTGCAAATTTCAGGCTTCGTAGACCCCCTTTTTCGCTCCAAATGTCAGTCATCGCTTAGGTAGCGGATCTACTTTAACATCGCCACAAAAGCACGGACCCGTGTTTTTGCCGGGAGCTGCCTTTAATCCTTCCGAAAATTGAAATTTGATAGATATCGTTGAAGATGCTTATGACATAATGTGCAAATTACTTTGAAGCTAGATTTCACATAGACAATGATTATAAATTCTTTTACGTAGTAGCATAATAACAGATATAAGATGGACTTGGCCTAATGTGCAAGTTTGGAACTAAGTCTACTTTCTTTCATGACTTTGCATTCCGTGGCAACCGTATATTACTATGCTAGTTAGAAATTTGACCCTTTCACGCAACGCTGAGACAACATCCGTCAATGACTAACAAGGTATCAGTTGTGAGGTTGAACTTATTTCTAAACTGCATACGAATGGATGCAGCACGATACTGATTCGAAATCTAGTTCTAAAGCTAAGCGCCCTCTGTAAAAAAACGGCTATACTGCAATGGAATGGTTTATGCAAAGTGCAATTTTGACATACAGATTCATGTTTGGTTAATGCTAGGCCAAAATGTAGGTTGTTTTATAGAGTCATTGCCTAAGGTGCGAATGGCGTACGGGTTAGAAGCTTGCAGTTCTTGTATACGATTTTTTAGTAAAACTGCCCATAACTTTGTCTGCAAAGGAGTGCAGCAGATGTGGAAACCAGAAGGAGCTTTCCATACTGCATTCAGCGGCATATGCCTATTTGAAAATGACTACTTCGACTTCAGACCATTTCCTTGTAACTACAGGAAACTTCGAATTTGCATAGACTTTGTGTAGTGAGTGCTTTGACCAGCTGAAGCACGAATATTACATCCAAATGTTGTCAAGCTGATGAATACTATGTAAGTCTGCAGAAGAGCCTTTACCATGAAAGTAGTCATTATTCTAGCAATTACCATGTCGCATAAACGCCGTGGAACGACGTTTCAACAACAACGTTTCTGTAACATTTCGAAGTCTTTGCACGACTTGTCGTATGCTTAGCCTAACATGCGTTTGCATATGGGCAGAAATGTTCACATTCGTAGCTACAGCATGATCTCTATAACATTAGAATGAGCGCACCATATTCAAAAGAACAAAGATCATATAAAAAGAGCAAATCTGAGTTGACAATCTACCAATAGCAGAGCTATTTAGCCTATAGAGAGAAAGCTAGAGCTAATAGGGCAGGTTAGAGTTGAGCCAGACCTCGCGGGGAAGCGGCGTACGCGGCGTACGCAGCGTACGCTCGGTATATTTCATCATAGGAGCGTACGCGGCGTACGCTGCGTACGTCGTTTACGTCGCGCAGTCTGGCCCAACCCTTACAAGGCATAATATTATTAGCTAAAGAGCTATTAATACCTATGCCCTGTAACCTGCGCCTGCATCTCGCAAGAGTGGGAATTAGCATCTCTTATATACAAAACTGGATGCCTATTAGTCTGTATGTCTGTATGTCAGTGTGTACGGTATGTTCCGAATAGAAAACTGCATTTCTGAACCGATCCGAACTTTTGCACACATACAGTTCGGGGTGGGCGGATGTCCTAGGCTAATTTCGTCATCAATGGATATCGATTTTATTGATTTTTTGTGAAGTTTGACCTGCGAGGCTAGGAGCTCGGATAACGGGGGGGGGGGGAGGGAGGGGTAAGTGAGTATGCTGATTGCTAACACAGCGGGGAATAGGGACTTGGCATTTAGAAGTGGGCACATGGAAAGGTTGTACCGGGATAGGGATGGGGCCTTTGCCGTAGTGTTTTGACAGGGCCGGCGGAGCCGAGTATGCCAGCTAGTAGATAGACTATGTGACGCATCAACTTCTTTTCGCAATCTTTCACATCGTTGCGCAATATTTCGAAAGCTTTTTTCAGCTCCTGGGCATGCATTGAAAGTTCATTCAATTTATAGGAATAAGTCAGGTAGCTATACAGATTCTGCAATGAGGCAAAATGGCGTCAGATTACGATATACGCAGTTAGAAGTTGGCCTTGTCAAGTACACACTGTTGGACAACAACGGCTGCAAGCATAACCGGGGGTTCCTTAAGCGTACCAGGTTCTAACTGCAAGTGAACGCCTAGAAGGAGAAATACTTATTTTCTTCCGCAGTTGTTTGCAAATCTAATCTAGTTGCGAATGTTTTCATTGTTATTTTAGCTATCTTTTCAATGGGCGTTTACTCTAATTATGAGGTTCTCCTTTCTTTGTAAAATTCAACAAAACAAGTCGTTAATTTATAAGCGCTGCACATTTGCAGATGGAATATGGACCAAAATGGTACTTGGACTACCCAACAAGCGAGTTTATCTGGTATAAGTCTCATTACAATATCAAGATGAACGGGAAACTCAATTCCAAGGAACTGAAAGAGTTGCAGAAATATTACAAGTGATGCTACTGAGACTGGTTGTCTACAAAGAAGAAAATACTGTTCACAAGAAATTGATCAACGTATTTTTACTCAAGGATGAAGAATGTTTAACATTTTGCATGCTTGATTAACATATGAACCTCACCAGTAATTTACTGCTTTTGTTCGTTTTTCTTTTTGTTCGGAAATAAATATTTTCTTTAATGAGAAGGTGAAGCGAGGATAAGCTTGGAAGTTGTGTTTTAAGCTCAGCATTTTGATAATACAATGTATGTGAAGATTGCCCGAATGTGGGTCTTGACAAAAACAGAAAAAATCTCGAATTTCCAACAAAACTGAGTAAATCTTTCCCCGAAACATTCTCAAGAGACATCGAGGGGTTCCTTGTTTAGATGTAAGTTTCATTACTCCTTATAACAAATCATGCAGCATTTACTCATATTCATAATTAATCATTACAATGACACCATCAAAGGCAAATTCGCTCTAACGAACAGATTTTTAGTAACAATGACAACGAAATGAAAGAAAGGATGCGAGAGGAAGTCTCATATTTTGCTACCACTTCTGCGATCAAAAAAGATTGATATACTCAGTATAGAACCTCGCTTTCTGAGTATAAGTCACCGTGTAAGGTGTGATTTTGCATAAAAACGATGCAAAAATTACATGAGACTGAAATTCTTTGCTATTGAAAATATTAGGTCGTTCCGAAAGTAATGTCGCTTTTTTCAAATGAACGCCACATCTCACGGAGTTAAGATTTTCAAGAGATCTTAAGAGCATTCAACGCAGAATTTCATCCTCTTTCTGATGGTCTTAATTTCATTGCATAATATTCAATGAGCTCTCGAAAAATTACCAATATCTGCGACTCATGCTTTTTGCCACGGTCAAGTTCGGCTATTTTTCTAAATTTTTGTACTTATCCTCCGAAGAAGAAAAAGAGAGAGTTAATTAGAGCAAACCCTTTAAGACACAGGATTATTTTTTTCTTTTCATTAGCTTGCTTCTTAAAGTTTCTGGAATCAATTTTGTAATGCCATCAAATTCAATATTTGGTCAACTCAAACCTCACAGAACAACAACCGGCACTGAACTCGGGTGTCATTCAAAGGAGGTTCTTCTCCTCTTTCTACCAGTTGTTTTTTGTTTCCGATTCATCAAGTTTTCCGGGATAAAATCGTCATAATTCAGAATTTCCAGGGCGCCCCAGGCTGTACCCGGAATTTTCGAAAGTAGCTAATCTGAACCGGTGAATGCTCATTTGGTTACTAAAATTAGTGTCAAACCATAATTCATTTGTGTAAGTTTCAAAATCCGAAGATTTATTGGTGTTTGATGCATTGGTGTCTGAGGCGAAAATGCTGAAATTCGGTGGTTCTATTAAAAAATCTATACAAAAATTATGACGAGCTCTGGAAAGTAGAAAAAAGTTGTGCTGTTTTCCGTAGGGGTTGCTTTATCCATCCATTACTTGGACTCCTTCCGAGGGTTGTTGTAAAAATTTAGAAAAATTGTGAAACTTGGCCTTCCCAAAAAGCATGAGTCGCAGATTTTGACAATTTTTGGAGAGGTTATTGAATTCTGTGCAGTGATTATCAAGCCATTAAAAAGAGTATGAAATGCTGCATTAAATGCTTTCAGAATGTTTTACATATCTTTGTTCCACGAGATGTGGCGTACGTTTGAAAAAAGCGACATTACTTTCGGAACGACCTAATAGATGAATAGACTGATCGGTGTCTTTCTTTAAAGACGCAAAGGTTCAGGCTCTTCCTCTCTTCCCTCTAATTGTTCTCCATGCTAAACGTAAGTCCCACATAAATCATCCTTATTTATTCGCAGCTGAGTTTCCTCAGCATTGTCTCTCTTCATTACTCGGTAAGAGAGCGAATCATCCGCAAAACAAAGGTGAAATCAATTTCCCATTATCTCGTATGTCTCCCTCATTTCAGTGCACTAATTTCATGCCAATTGCAAGCCCGCGATGAACAGTTCCGGCGAGCTTGCTTCTTTGGATCCCCAGTCAGTATGGTGCGGGGCTAGGATATCTAACGATTAAAACGGATGGTTGATGTCCTCACATAAACTGGGTCATGAGCCGATCAATAGGACTGCGTTGGTTGGAAACAGGCGGTAGTCTCGGCACCTACTATTTTGACGACAGGCACGGTTTTTATGCGTTGTTCGCTAGTCGCAGACTCTTCGCTCCTAGAGTGAATGCCATAATCGGCTCGAGACGCCCGTGTAAGGCCCCGACCATGCCTTACGCGATTTTGATCGTGACTCGACTTGGCAATACTTCAGTTGCCTATTACTCGTTGCAATCTCATTTTGAGCACACGGAAAATAGCACATTTTTTCAACCCACAAAAGTTGAATAACCAAGCATTGTGGTCTAACTGTTGAGTTTGAGAGATCTGGCGAATAGCCAAATCGCCTGGCGACCTGAAATGGCAAGAGTTATGCTCACGGTCTAAGGCGTTTGCCGATCGTAGAAGATCACAGAGGTGACTTCATCCTGGGACCGTGAATTTCTTGTACGGATGTTATATTCGGGGCGCACTTGAGCACGAAAACCCAGTCATAGTGCTTCTCCAGCGGGAACAACGTGCTTCGGCACGGTAATGAGGAGGAAAGGTTGCTGTAAAAACACTCTGAGATTGGCATTTTTGTCTGAAAGAAAAATCTGGATCTCGTCTTCATCGATAGTGCTGCCAGCGGTGCAAACGTTTCGCAGCGGTCCCATTAACACTACTTGAGAACGGTTTTTTGGAGTGATTCATTATCTTGCTGTACTTTTGAAGATTCTTCTGCAACGCTGTTTTGCACTTGGCGCTAAGCAATAGTCGCTCGACCTGCACTGCAAATGGACCCTGGCTTAAGGCTTTTCTTCTCTTAAGCAATCCCTTAAATGGTTTTCCTGATAAGCTCCTAGTTTTTCCCACGACCTAGAGGCACATTCTCCTCAGGTTAAACTCTTCAAAAGACGGTTTAGTCGCATGTTGGATGCTTCTGTTGGGTCACCCACAAACTGACATAAGCTCATCCAGCCTATGACAAGACTTCTAAGACTTGTTCTCATAAGACTTCTTTTCTTCTTGCGGCGCTACTGCCGATCTTCATCTCCAGCTTCTAACTCAATCGTATTTTTGCTTGGACGAGGTTATAATCTAAGCCACTATGGAAGGGGGAAGTTGGCAGAAAACAATTTCTTTTTGGTATACAATTTCTATAAAACTTTCCTAGTTGTTTTTAATCCAAGATTTTTTGAGGGGAATTAGTTCAGGGCTTCTACTATCATACATCAACTACTCAGAAAGTTCCACTGACAGTACAGGACGTTATCCCCAATTTCAAAAACCGAACTCTTCATATTTTTGATTAGCGATTTTGTTATCCGTCAGTTTGAAATTATTATTGGAAAAACGAAATTTGCTCACATTTTTGCTCTGAGAAAATTGGGGTATCTCGAATTTTTGCGCCTTATTTTCAGAGGGATATGAGTTCTATTCAAACAGAATTTATGTTCCAATCTCCTTTGAGTACTGTTTTTTGAGATATTAAACACTGGACAGGAATCTGCCATCAGCATTTTAGGAGCCGCAAAAGCCCGAAATTATCCATTAGCAACCACCTAATATTTGAGCATCCAACAGACTTCACGTTCGGTTGTTGAAAAAATGGTCAACCATCGCGGTCCTCCCCCTCCCCCTCCCCTTCTCCCCCTGTATGTGTGCAAAGTTCAGTCCAAATCTCAGAAATAAACTTTTCGCACCAACGTATATATTATACATGCATTCAAACAGACAGATAATCGGCGTATTGCTTAGCCCATTCATTCGTTCGCTGTTTTTTGCTTGCGTTTGCAAAAAGAACCTCATTTGTAGATTGACTCAACAGTCTGAAAAGTTTACAAGCTCCTGGAAATTTGATGACTCGCAGAAAGCGAATCCATGACACTCTTATTTGTTAAATCAGTGAAATCATAGGCTTTAAATAAATAGAATTGATGCGCACGTGAATTTTGCTAAGATGATAAAGTTTTACGAGTTCATGAATAAATTAGTCATTTACCTCGTGCAAATGAATGTATAGGTTGATTAAAGTTCGTAGCGTTTTTTTAAGATTAATTCGCGAATCCCTTGGGAAGAGTGTAAGCCAAATCTTATGTGTTAAATGCAAAATTTTTTGCTCTTTCTAGTAGCAATGTTTTCATCAATACCAATCATTTCTAGCTGGTCCGACTTTGACAAATTTTGAAAAAAATTTTGCGTAACGTTTCTGAAAGAGCTCCAATAACCGCTGGGTAGAGCAGAGCTTTGCAATGCAAGGCTTTTTTACATCTCTCTCCCACGATTTTTTCAGAAACTTGATATATTTTTTTGGAAGTCGTTTTTGGAGCCTGTATAATCTGTGGATCACCAAACACTTTTGAATGTGAGAACATGAAACTTCTGAAATCTGACCATTACAATATCTGGTTTTGGGAAGTAAAGTTGTCGCTTCAGAATATCAAGATCCTGAAATTTCATACCGTCCGTAAGCACGTGCAAAACTGAGATATAGGCTTGTTCTTCACCTTCGAAATTAAGATTCTGAAAGTAGCCAATTGTCACATATGCATACACAAATAGCAATAAGAAAGAGGAGGATAAGGTACATCAAATAATCTTGAGCTTACCTTTTGATGCTATATTTGGATGGATCGCGCTTAAAATTTGGCCAGTCGAAGATTTTTGAGAAAGAGTCTGAAACTCATTTACTGAAGAGATAAGAAAAGCAGTACTTGCACGAAGGGCGGTAAAGCTGATTTGAGCCTTAAAAGGGAAGGAAGGTTGGTCGAAGTGGCCTTTTGGGATGACATATAAACTGTCTTGTAGAACCAAGAACGCTGATTCCAAATCTGTCCTCGCTATCAGCTGCAGACTTTTGGGCGAGAAGTTATGAAGGTTTGTGTGTAAAATGTCAAATGCAAGATTAGCGTAAAATCACTCGTAACATTTTTACTAGGGCTTAGCTGATAGTCGGATCGTGCAATAAATATTCTTCATTCACGTATATCAACTCGCTGCCGCCTCATTTGAATGCCAAGAAATGGTTACGGCTGAATTTCACTAATCTTGCATTCAAATTTTTCAACAAAAATCTTCATAACTCCTCGCCCAGAAGCCCGCAGCAGATAGCAAAGGTAGATATGGAATCAGAGTTCCAAGTTCTACAAAACCTGTACATCTCATCTCAAAAGGCTACTTCGATCAACCTTCCTTTCTTTGTTAGCATAACGAGGATACGGTGAACAGAAGTGAAGTTTCCCCGGGGTAAGTCATCTATAGCATAGATGGGGAGGGGGGGGGGGGAGGTCTTGCAGTGCACTAATAATACTGGCGACCAAAACGGCATTCACCTCATCCCCAGTGAACAAAGGCCCGGGCAGAACCGCGAAAGCTAGTTGGTTAACACATTGACGACCAAGGCATTTCACGGAAAAGTCAATATTTCCTAGATAAGATAACGCACAATTCCATTTACAGTACATCTACAGTAATGCTGGAATGCTGGCAAAACAGTAAAGGCTTTGTCTAGATTCAGCGTAAAAGAAAACACCCGGGGTGAGTTTTACGCAAAATAGTAGCCATTTCAACGACACATTTGGTGTGTTAGGCCTTGACACACCATGTGTGTCAAGCGGTCGTCAATGCGTTAACAATAAAAAAATTTGTGACTGGGGTCCTCGAAGTTTCTGTTGGAAGGGAGGTAAAACGCCTCCTCTTATCCCTCGTTTACATCATCATATTCGCGGCTAAAACGACGTGAGCTAAATTAGTCACTTCATTTTGTGAAAGCACTGAATGGTACATCAATGATATTCTATTCAAAATCTGGTCTCACTCCTACCAACCACTTTGTCCACAGCAATTATACACGATGTCTATGGCAGACAAACAGTACTTTGTCACGCTATTGTAGAACATACATGAAAAATTCGATCTGTGATCGGTGCTGCCCTTTGACGATACCAGTTTCGGATCGTAATTACTAACGAGAACACCAGAAAGCGCAAAAAGTAATCACAGTAGCCTATGAAAATCTTGGCGGATGTTCTGTCCTAGAAGGTACCAGGACGAATTCTCGCAAAATAAAATTCTTCCCGTCCTTGTCGGTCAACAGTCATGAAAACATGACTATTCTTGCAGCACTGTTACGACGAATTCTATGACCTAGTTAATAACTACTCTTTCTTGAAGACTACTCGAACAGTCACAAAGTGGGTTTGGTAAGTCTACAAAATTTTCTATAGGTGAGAGCCGATAGCGGATCGAGCCCTTCAAAGGGTTGCAAAAATTCAAAAGTAGAGACGAGGATAGAGGCCCGTAGTAAAGCTCGGTCACGGGAGATGATCTCCCCTGAGGCCCTCATATGAGACTTTGTCGGGTGAGATGAGGACTGCCCACTTTTCCGTGGTGTAAGTATGCAAGGTCACCCTACAGGTAAGCTTCAGATGGAGCCCGGCAGGGAGATCAGCTCCCGACCGAGTCATCGGAGATGAGCCGGGCGACGACATAGGATAAATACTGTGCTAGAGAGGAGAGCACAGAGAAAATCTCCGTAAGTTGCTCCCGAGTAACTTACGAAACACCGCAGCTGACGTTCTTTTGTGGTGCAAAACTCCCAAAACTGCACAATTTCGGACGCCTAAGTGAGTGAGGATCGATGAACTGCTGATTGCGCGACGAAATCGGAAAGAAGGTTTTTTTGCATTTTTCTTGCTGTTTTTGCTTTTTTTCTCAAAGATGACAAAAATACAGATTTACCTTTCTATTCATTTTTCGCCAAGTGTAACTTTCTTCGTATAAATGCCAAAAGAATGTGTATCTGTTCCATCTCGTTGTTTGCTATTTGAAATCTCTGATGGCTGCTACCATCGATTTTTCGATAACGGTCGCTATCAGAGGTCGCCAGGCCAAGTACCAAAAATTGTGCCGCTAGCCGCACTCGAACCACGGCTCTGCCCCTTGAAATGCATTAGTCTTATCCATTCGACTAGTAGTGCACAAATAGCAGAAACGTTCCACAGTTGAAAACGCGATCGTCCAGTAAATGTTCTGCCCGAAATCAATCGCTCCCCTGGCAATGTGCTGGGCGCGATGAGATCAACTCCGGTCCGCCTCAAGAGAGATGCCCTGATGGGGGTTTACTACGGGCCAGAGTTGTGCAGGCGAGTTGTTTTACTTCAATCGGAATATTCAAAAACTTCATGTTCAAACTGGATCAGTAAAATAAAGTCTTAGAGGGTTTAGTAATAGGCTCGCCATTTTGGAAAGCATTAAAAATATCCAATAAAAAAGAGGTCCTGTAGCGAACTATTTTATTTGCACAAAAAATTTTGTCTCCTTTTCCTCCCCTATTCTTCCGCTAAAGAGGCTTTGGTGAAATTACATTATATTTGGGACAAAACACATATCTAAGCAACAAAACAACATTCTTCTATTATGGTTTTAGCTTGCTGTTTCGAATTTTCTTAGTAAGTCTAAAATGAATTTTTCTCACAATGATTGAACTGTGGTATGTACTCTGTTTGTGAACATATAAAAAAGCGCAATTTTACGTTTTTGAAAATTCAACATTTAAGGCACATTTGCAAAAAGATCGCATTTACGTGTGCTTCTCGAAAACTTAAAGGCACCGTCCACCCAAAATTTCGACCTTCATGTTTTTGCCGTTCCAGGGCCTTCTCATACCCCTGATTCCGAACAAGTCGGAAATCCGCGAAAACCACGAAAAACCCCCTTTTCAGAACCGCAGAGCGATTTCTTCGGAACGGTGATTGGTAGGACGCGTACGGATGGGCGGGACGAACGTCACGCCCAGGGAGGAGCCAAAGTGGCGAATTTGTCATCCGAGCGATTTTCGAAGCAAATTTCTCGCTTCGGAAGCAACTTTTGCCAGCGCGAGTTGGATGAGTATACAGTTGAGGGTCCCACTACCATTAGGCAACAAAATGTCAACGGCCCCATTTTGGCTGGACGGTGCCTTCAAGAATACCTAAATCGGATAGCGAGGATAGCCGATTGATAGAAGAAATTCAGAAGGTCTGATAACCTCCAACGAACTGAGCGATATATTTGCCCTCTGAAGACAGCCTGTATGTGGCAGATGTGTACCTATAGCTTGATTCGTACAAAGTATTATGTTCATGCCAGTCATGAAGTACATTGAGGGCAAGAAAACTCCAGCAAAAATTCTTTTTCCAGCTTCACCACAGAACCTATCTTTCACATTTAGGAGACATAACACTTCATTTACAATGTAAAAGTACTTCCGTTAGCTCACAGGCGAATGGTCGCAAGTCGAAGTGGGCAATCCAAACCAGTCCCGGGAACAAATCGAGAAATTTTCGAAATTTGCTTACGTGGACTCAGAAAATGTGCAAGTGACTTGTTTGTTCTTGTAAAAATTAATATAATTTTTGAATTTTTTTTTAAATTTAAGTCATCCTTGTAAAAAAAATTTTCGGTTACGTGGCTGCCGCTACACTCCCTTTTTCTAGATTTTAGGGGTTATGGGCCCATAATTTTGAAAAGCACCTGAAAAAATTTTTCGGAGTGGGTGGCTAACACCACCACCTTCATTTGAAAAAATCTCGCCCCCCCCCCCCCCCCGAACGGAAATCCTCGACCGCCACTGACTGCTGAACGCCTTTGCGGATGAAGTCATGAGTGGTGTTATTGTAAGTGAATATCTACAACTGGCAAAAAGAAACACATTAATGTTCTTTTAGTTCTCCCGCGGCACGGAATAGGTAAAGCAAGCTATTAGGTTGGTAAGAAAGTTCTCGGACATTTTCAGAAAAAACCTGCTATTTCTCGAAACGTAACGCATGTACATCAGATAGAGGTAGAGCATTCGATAGAGCAAAACAAGCTCTACAAGATGGTATGCAAAAGTTCGCACCAGCTTCGACCCACCGTAAGTTTGCACCCAACATCTGAGTCGTACCGAAATTCAAAAAATCGCGAAAAATTCATATCTCTGTTCAAACAAATCCTACGGATCTCCAACTTGCTCACAAAAATTGCACACCACATAAGGCACTCATATGTACCGTTTCTGTATTTTTTCTTTATCTAAGAATCGAGAAAACAAGGATTTACATGCTTGTACAAAAACGAAGCTACGCTGTTCCCACACGTGTAACTGCATAGTACACCCCCTTAGAAGTATAACCGGAAATTTTTGGCTTTCTGTAAGCCCTAGTTGTCGAGAAATATTGATTTTAGCATGGAGCGCCCGAGTGAGGAGCGCTCAATTCGGTAATTTTCGGGAACTAGGGCCTGTAGAAAGCTGAAAATTTACGGTTATACTTCTAAGGGCTTGTACTGTTTAATTACATGGGTGGAAACAGCACAGCTTCGTTTTTACACAAGCATGAAAATTTTCGTTTTTTCGATTTCTAGATGAGCAAAATTTACAGGAACGGTGCATATGAGTTTGCGATGTGTTCCGCAATTTTTATGAGCAAGTCGGAGATCCGTAGGATTTGTTTGAACAAAGATGTGAATTTTTAGAGATTTTTTGAATTTCGGTACGACTCAAATTTTGGGTGTAAACTTAGGTCGGTCAAAACTGGTACGAACTTTCGCATACCATCTTATAGAGCTTGTTTTGCTCTATCGAATGGTACCTCTACCTGATGTATATGCATAAGGTTTCGAAAAAAAGCAGATCTTCTCTAAAAATGTCCGAGAACTTTCTTACCAACCTAATAGCTGCATGTGGCCCAGCATGAGCCGCAAGATAATGGCTCATAACTACGTCCACAAAGACGTTCACTCAGCAAATACGGAAAAGAGAATCACAGTTTGCGTCTATGCTGCATCCAACTGTATGCAGTTTTTTACAAGACTTCGTGCTCGATTGTCGATAAACCTTGGCATTGTGGTTCAAATTGTAAATACAGTTCTTTAAAGCTGTTAACCAAGGTTGGTAGCAAGACTTTATTGTACGAAAAGCCAACGTTTCGGCGGACCGTCCGTCTTCTTCAGGGCTTCCTCAACCTTGCCAGATCAAGATGTACAATAGAAACCGAACGACCAGTAGTGCGCTGCAGCTGCGCTATGAGTGAGTATCATAGCGCATATTATACTCACTCATAGCGCAGCTTCAGCGCACTACTGGTCGTTCGGTTTCTACATCTTGATCTGGCAAGGTTGAGAATGCAGTTTGTCCAACTTGGCCACTTCGACTTCTGACCTATATGGAACCGTGACCAAAATCAGCCTGATACATGATATGTAGAGGAGATGTAAGATCTAAGTTTTGATATAGTGGATGGATATCCTAATTTTTCTAGTACTCTAAGTTTGAAAGAATAATCAACCAAAGTTATTCGCGATTCCAAAAGAACTTTTGACTAAACAGCAGTAATAAGAAGTAATGTCAAGGAGTAATTGAAACAGGCGTTCAGTAAACGACGTTCTTCTGAGAACAGCTCGGTGTATTCCTCGTACAAAAGGCATAGGACTAACATATGACCATACTTTGAACCAATTAAAATTACAGAACGTATGAGCTGAATTTTGTGGATGACCACACTTTCTGCTGGGATTTCTCGCTGCATCATTAAGTGCTCGCCATCAGAATTGAATCAGTTTCCTTCCTTGACGTCGTCTAGGCCAAAATTCTTCGTTCATCACCAAGGCCAATCGTGTGCTAAGACAAGCCGAAAGTAATTTTGCCCTCAACAGCTCTTCATTCATTTGCTTATCTAAAGTGTTGACAGTGTTGACCCTTGTAATATTCGAGTACCAAAATATATAAGTTTCAAAATTCTGCTCGACTTCCGGAGTGAAATCCTGCCAAACTGACTTTCGCAAAAGTTTTTCCATGGCTTATCACCTGACAATTAAACCTAACTAAAAGTTATGGGCAAGGAACTTCAGATGTAATGATTAAAAAATAAAATGCAAATCAAAACTCCGTTTCGTTCCTACCCTTAGAAGGAGATGAAGAATATTTGATAGCCCTTCACGGAACTCCTCAGTAAGGAAGGAAGGCTGACTAGATTAATTTAGAAAAGATTAAAATACCTACCTGCACAGAGTCCTTGAATCCTTGTCCTTGGTGTAGCGTCTCCTTGTTTGGGAACGCGACTGGCAAAAATACTCGAAAGATTGTCAAAGCAAATTTGAGCACCTAGGGTCAAATAAACCCTCAGCAATGCTGACGTCAAAGATGTATTTGCTATTCAGAGTTCAAATTTTGACGCATCGATGCTAATTCATTCTGCATTTCGCTATTTGCTCAGGTGTCTATTGTTAGTATTCTTTTGTTCGCAAACCCATATATCTAGTCATCGTTGCGTTAAGAACATCGCATTAAAATTGATTTCATGCGCCAATTAGCTGCAAAATGTGCTTGGGATATATTTTAGTTGCACCAGCTGCACAACGGTGACTCAGATGTTGAATGCAAGTTTTTGATGGTTTCTGCTACAATTGGTTTACTGTGTCGCATATGGTAGCTGGGAACTGATTGTGGTATTAGGTTGTAAGGAGAGAATGTCGCTTTTTTCATTTTTTTGGCTAAATTGGCTGAAGTCAATATGTCCCAGGAATTAGAGCGTTTAAGAGGCCAAATTCTATGGTTGAATTTCCGATAGTACCCTTTGATTCAATTGGCTTGGCGGCGGTAAGGCGGGGCTTTGTGACCTAATTGAGGCCAGGTAATGAGCAGAGAGCAGGCGGGAGAGACGCAGACTGCGTAGCGAGCGCGAGCGGCATTTATTAGGTCACAGAGCCCCCGCCTTCCATCCGCCAAGCCAGATGAATTAAAGGTTACAAGGCTGTTAATATGGGAGGAGCTTAAGTCTATTGGGGGGGGAGGGGATTTTGCCTTTTTGATTTCTACCCATGAAGTATCATGCTGAGTCAATATTTAGATAAGCATAGGTCTGCTTCACGTGGGAGCAAGTAATTTTTTTTAGATCTAATGTGAAGATTTGATTTTCTTGTGATTCGTTCTTGAATATTGACTTCAGACTTTGCGTCAATCGCGACTTATGCTAAGATTCAAAGATTATCCTGGAGGTTTTCTTTGCTCAATCGAATGGTACCCCTCTCGCATTTTTCGTGCTCCTACTGTTGATTCGCAATGAATATACCATTCTTTTCTTTCCATTCTGATAGACAAAGGACGTAAAAAGGATGAATAATCTACCATTGTGGCGGCCATCAGTTCCCTCATCAATCTCTGGGGGGACCCTATGTAAACTACGTGCGCGGGTTGTTTACCAGTCTTTTGCCCAGGCTGAGGTAAATAGTCCCTCTTGGCCATGACACACAACGTCCGTTACCATCTAGCAAGCAATCTAGACACTTGTTTTGATGTTATGTCATGTAATTATCTCACACAACACCTTCACTCTTTCACTCTGAGAGGTTCCTCAGCCTTGGACCGGTCCAGTGTGAGAAGATATTGTTGTCAAGAATTATATAGTACATGTTATGCAGTCTCTATTGATCGTTTCAGAGAGATTGTACCGCCCGGAAATAAAGAACGTGCAGGAAAAGTTGAGATGAATAATAAAAATTCTGAATGGGTTCGTATATTGATAAAATTAGATTAAATACAATGTAATCTTCACTAATATCGAAGTGGAATTATACAATTTTTACGTTCTTTGTTGCCTTTTTTCAGCGGTTGCAGAAATCTTCAATTTGTTGACACTCTTCAAAACTATAGGAAGGAATGGAGAATTAAATAATAATTTTTGCTTGGGCATGGATAAGTGAAAAACTGCGGCCCTAGAGTAAACTATCATTAACACATTCGCGACAAGGCCGATTTTCGATGACTGCCATTTCGGACCAAAGCATATTTGGCAATGAGTTTGCGCAATATTTTCTTGCCACTGATGGGTGCTGTGGTCTGAAGTGTAGATTTCGGGAAATACTCCAAGAGACGTATACAAAAATTTACTCTTTTTGCCCAAAAGCTTCATCGTAAATTAGCAAAAATCAAATATAATGATTTAGAAGGCATGCAATCCAAAGGTGGGTCGTAATGTCGTGAATGTGTTAAAGGACAATTTCTTACTAGAACTAGTATTGTCCACTACACGATTCGCCACTGGAGTTTGCATAAGAAGGTTGCAGTGCAAAATATCATCACTATTGTTCAGCAAAAGATGTGAGTACATGTTGTGGAAAAAAATTTTCTACCTTAGCAATATTGTATGTTCCTTTGGTGTGGCAAGAGTCTTGTTTCTCCAAAGGTGACCGATGCTTGAAGTTCTTGCACAGAGAGCTCCCTACCTCAGTAGCATTAGTCCATGTGAAGAAATGCGAGGTCAAAAGCGGCAACTGTCAAGTTTCCAAATTGGGAATCTCGCTCTCGGCTTCTGTGAGTCAACTTGAAAGCACCTTAACATCGGATAACTGTAATGAAGCTTATGTAGGACCTAAGCCATTGTCATACATTCAAGAAAACCTTCTCATCAACTTATTCTAATGCTAATTCGTAAAGATTTATTTTTCGAAGAATGTAGATTTTCGGTAAGTTCGATCAAATTTCAATCAGGGCTCGGCACAGATGGCTTATAAGCATGCTGGGTATCGCCTTTGTGGCCGAAAAGACCAAAAATGGCGAATTTTTTCAGTCGACGTTGCTTTTTTGAGTTCTTCACGTTTTGGGCTTAGGGTCAGAGGAGACTTCGTAAAATATTGCGAAAGTCATGGGGACTTCGTTTTTTCTATTTACGGAGAGCCACCTCGAGCCCCAATTTCAATGAAAACAATCTAATTGATCACTGAATGCTTGGTGCAAAAAATTTTCTTTTCGATTTCCAGGTACATTGTCTAATGCACAAATTTGCCAATAACCCCAAAATATATTTGCAAATCCATGGAACTCCGTTAAAGAAAGTTATCGCGCGCGGCGTTTTTGTTGAAATAAATACGCGACAGCGAGACGTTGAGGAAATTCAAAATATACGGTGAATTATTGATTGTGTAAAGCAATAATGTACTCTTCATCTTCTAAAAAACCACTGGAAAAGCCAAACCATTGCGACGGTTTTGTCACGATTCAGTATTTTTCGAACCAAGGCACGGCACAGCTGGCATCCGGTCGAACTGGATATCGTTTTTGGGACAAAAAGCAAAAAGGATGTCGTTTTTGTGGCCGAAAAAACACAATGCGACGTTTTTTTAGTCGATGTTTTGTTTTTTAAGGTTTTTCTTTACATTTGGTTTAGGGTCAAAGGGGACTTCGTACGAAAGTTCGATTAAAAGGGACTTCGTTTTGAAAATTTCCCTGGTGCCAGCTGGTGCCGAGCCCGGTCCGAACTTCCTGTCAGATGTGTGTGAACTTTGAACATTTCGTCTGATGCTGCAACTGCAAGAGTAACCTCACCCTTTTCTTTTTCATTTCTCTCTGTAAAGCACCAAATAACATATTACACACTGAAGATGGTGTGTGACATTTGTTAAGAAAGAAAGTTATCTCTTTCAGCAGCAATCTCATTAGCAGCTCTATCTCCTTTAATTGTCCAAGGTTCCATGTCGCAGCTTGCAAATGATAGCTCGATAGCATTTACCACTAATCGTAATGAGATTCTTACTGATAATGCGACATTGAGATTTAGTAAGTTGAGCTCAAGGCTTTCAGGAGATAATGCCAACAGGCATTTAGGAAAGCTGCGGACTTCGGAGCCTAAAAGTTGCGCTAGATTTGTATGTTCCAAAAGGAAATTCAAATGAATAAAACAGAAGAATAGCAAGTCCTTGTGGAGCAGAATAGATACATTTTTTCACAATAATAAATGAATACTTAATCGAATAATTTTTCCAATTGCAATTTAGCGTTTTCTTTCCTTTTCGCGCCAAATCTGAGTTAATACGTTGACGACAACTTTCAGTTATAGTTGTCAGCCTTAGGATGCAAGAAACCACCCCTCTACTGACAAAGCTGATAATATAGGGATTCTCTTTTTTACTAAGTGGATAGTGCAAATTAAGGAAATTTATGACGTACATAATTTACAGAAAAAACAAATGACATTTGATGCCATCCGATATTACCTTATCTGGGACCATCTAGACCGAGAACACTGCCAAAAAAAAGCGTTTCACGCTCTTTCACAGACGTACAAATTAGTTTAATGCCATTTGAATATTTTTCAACAAAGTTTTTCTTACGTATTTTAATATCTCATGCAGACCCCCGGCAATCTTGTTTCTTTTTTTCTGTTTTTTCGCGAAATGGCCGCTTTTTTGTTTATAAAAATTCACTTATTAACAATGAGACTGTCGAGTTCTTCAAGCAACTGTCGAGTTAACTGGGTAAGAATAACTGCATAGTTTTCCGTTATTCAAGTTTTACGACAGGAAATTTCCCCCCATGGAGAACCAGCTACAAGCCCTGTGTTTTCAGCAGACTTCTCAACAGAGAAACGACGTCGGGGCAGTCGAAGAGTGGTCATTAAAACTTTGCGAAGATTGAAATGAGGCTGATCGAGAGAGAAAGAGAGCGATGAAAACAAAAAACGCTATATCCGCTACTTTACAGTGTTGTTGTGCAGATCGTTCGGTGTCAGTGTGTTTGTGTCGATGGGTCATTGCTGCTTAGTCGCAATAATTTTGATTGTAACATTTTTACCTGCTTTACTGATAATTTCAGTTGTTGAAAGAATATTCAAGGCGTGGGAATTTCAAAAAAAAAATTACTAGTTGTAATGATGGGTTGGCCCGAAAGTTCATGCAGATCTTTGAAAAATATATAAATTCTATGTTTTTTGATACATTTGCACAATTTTAGTTTTATTTACAAAGCAGTCCAAAATTCTAAAATGCAAACTGCAGGAACAGATGCTGCAAGGAAAAACGACACAAATTTTGTTTTTTTTTTCATAAAAGGCTGCCAAAAATCACTTGCACCAGAAATCGGTACTTTTGGATTGAAGGGTATTGAAGGTTACATGGCTTACGAACTTTCGAACCGACAGGTAACCTCACAATTGCATCACTAAAACCTATAACAATACACAATTGTTCACTTTAGGGATTTTTAGGTCACAAAGAGGAGGAAGAAAATTCTAGGACCTAATCTGTCCTCTAATACAATTTGCCCCATATGGTTTGAATCAAGAGATATAATTTTCGCATTTACGGGGACGAATGGAAAGAAAAAAACTAGAGCGTAGTTTCTTAGTTTGTTCATAGATTTTGTTACACTTAACGGAAAAAAATCTCCGTGACATTTTCTAAAAAATCTTTTCTTAGTGTCAAATCAGTGGAGGATGTGAATTTCGATATGTATATGGCACACACAAAAAAATCCATTTAGATTTTTTGAAATTTTTCCAAATGATTTCTATTTTCCAATCTGCTTTACTTGAGAGCATAAACTTCCGAACTTTCTTCGTAGTATCTTATTAAATTCTTTACGACTGAAGATGTCACCAAGAAGTCACCTCCCGAAAGCCATAAAGAACCTAAGAAGACCAAAAAGAAGATTTAGGAATTGGTTGAAGTGTAATTACAGAACTGCTTTTTCATTTACTGTAACTCATATCTATGAAGGCGAAAACGATGCTACTGGATAGCCCCTAGTTTTTCTAGGCCAAATATGAGATTTTGTCAGGATTTTCTAGCAAAATAAGAAAAAAAATTTTACAAAACTTGTGCGAGGATCCCCCTTATTATTTCTTAATCAATTCATTTGGTTAGAAAGCTAATAAAGATTAGCCTAAACTCAATTTATATTTGCATTATTTGTCTAAACTGGAAGTGACACAATGTCTGTTGAACAATGTATCAGAGAGATACAGGCTAAAACAAACAGTAGAAAAAATTTTATCTCACTTCTTCCCAGGACGGAAAGCATAACTTGCTATAGGCAAAGCTTGATATCTCCAAATACAGATCATAAATTTTCTCCTACAACAAGACGAAAGCCCTCAATTAATATTTCTTTAGAATTCAAAAGCTAAATTTACCTTCTATTTTTCATGAAGTTTTTACCATTCCAACGCGAAGAACACTGGATTCTATAAACGACGTCTAAGATAGTTGGAACCCCTTTTTTGCAATTTTCTTCAACAGAAAAAAATAGACTAAAATCTTTCACAGTATTGACTTGCTAAGATAGAAGAACTAAGTAACTTACACGAAACTTTCGCTCGCAAGCTGGATATCGTTTTTGGGACAAAAAACAAAGGAGATTTCGTTTTTGTGGCCAAAGAAACAAAAAAATGCGACGTTTTTTAGTCGACGTTTCGTTTTTTGGGGGTTTTTTAGGGATTATGAAAATTGGCAAAATTCAAGGGGGACTTCGTTTTTTGCATTTTCAACAGCCATCTCGTGCCGAGCCCTGCCTTGACTACGCATATTCCCGACACATTTAAAAGCTCTGATTTGTATAAAACAAGGAGTGCATCCCACGCAAGTTACTATTCACGAAAGCATATAAAATATTCACATTATGGAGCAATGAATGACGCGCAGAGCATTATTAACCTTGTGTAATGATGTCATTACCAAAGAAAGGTTTTATTCGTTACAATGCTCATTTCAACATTATTATGTGAAAAAGAACTTTAGCCCTTCCTATGACAATCAACTTGGAAGTCTTGTTGGATCAGGACTTAAACTGAAGAAATTTCTTGTACATAATATCACCATTTGGCTTGACAATTACATCTGATGCTGAGATGGACAAAAAACAGCTCCAAGATCCGTGAATTTTTTTTGAATTCCAAATCCTGGAATGAAAAAGCTGTTCAGCTTATGAATGCTTCACTTTTGAAAATCGAGGAAGTTCTTCGTTGACTTGGGAAAAACCCAATCAAATATATCTTTTTCTATAGACAATTTGTATTAGCACAAACTGTTACAAAGAACCCATCAAAACCTGAAGTCTTCGGACTCCTCTTGCCTTTAGACATATAATTCTGGATTATCATAAAATTTCCGAAAACAGAATTTTACTTGCTCCCCCTCCTCCCCGTCTCTCCCACGTTGCAGCTGGAATGGATGAATTGAAAATTCCATTTTTCACTCAAAAGTTGAGTTTTCATTTAGCCTATCCGAAGAGGCTTGAGTCTTCTTTCAACTCGTTCGACAAATTGCGCCACATTGCTATATGAATTTGAAATTACGGCCTACCCCCCCCCCCCCTTCGTCTCTCTATGGAAGAAAACAAATTTAAGACGTCATTTTCTTGCATATGGATGAGTCTTGATCAGCTTATCCAAAGAATCGTGTCAAATGTGTGCTGAAATTGATTTCTCCCCCCCCCCCTCCCCCCCTCTCTCGCTCTTTCCCTTTTTTCTCCAAAACCTCCTATACGCTTTTCCGCTAAAATCAATACCCGTGCTCCTATTCAGAAACTTTCAACAGAATTCAAACTCATTCATATTCGCAACATTGAAAAATCAATATCAAACTGAATTCCCATTTTCCCATGACTTGAATATGAAAATAATTAATAGAATGAAAAGAAATGAAAGGGGCAAAGTGTTTAGGACCGGCCACCACACCTGAGACTTTGCTCACCTTCATGAAATGAGGTTTGAGACAAGTGTCAGGCGGGAAGGACTGTCCCAAAATGGAAGTGATGGACAGAAAGAGAGGAAAGACAAGAGCGAATCAAGAGCGAAGAAGAGTTCTGGGAACGAACTCGGTGCCCGGAGAGTCGACGAGGCGAGGCTGACAATGCCCGAAGATTTCTCGCGGCATTTACATATGAAAAAGAGAATGATGTGAGAAACTGACTAGTTCTTCTCACGTCAATTCATCTGCTCTGCTGCTGCTGATTTCCTCGACGCTGATGCGCGTGGGCATGACGGGCTAAAAGAGCAATTTTTCCTAAAAAAAATAGAGCTTTATAACCTCTGCTGCATCATCTTAGGCAGGAAATGCGGAAAATCAAATCCTAAAAAATTTGTGGTAGTTGATCCGAACAGCTTAGTGACTCATTAGGATCGATACGACTTTAACTGGTTTCAAAAAACTGGTTTACTGAGAAAATTTTTTGGTGTTTTTTTCAGCAGAAAGAAGACCTCATCGCAAACTTCTGAAAGTAAACTACTGGATGTGAATATTAATCAGAGAAATGAGAGCTAGGGCCCTACTCGATATTCGCTAGAGACCAGATGAGGCTATGAACCATTAAGCCTCACTACTAATAAAGCAAATCAAAAATTTATGCAAAATTCAAAAGATACTCGGAGATCCTAACAGTAATTTATGACTGTTAAAAGCTTCCATTTCTAATTCTGAAATTTTTATCGAAAATTTTGCGGAAGTTCCTGAGGGTATGACCGGGAAAATATTAATCAAAAATGCAAAGAATGACAAGGATGCCCTTGTGTTTAGTAGCACTCTGAAAAGTTCAAAAATAACTCACCATTCTACAGTCAAAGGCTCGTGAAGAAGAGGAGAGAATGGAAGCGGGGGGAGGGGAGGAGGGGGGGGGGAAGGAAGTAAAAAAATGTTGTTGATTCTGAACAGCATACAAACCACTTACTTATGTGAATGTCCTTCACACCGGATAGTTCTTCCATTTGGTTTGTTTGGTTTAGGAAACGCGATCTTCGATCAAAGAGCGCCATATTTGGATGCTCTCAACGGAAACAAAGCGGCCACGACGTGAAACCACGACCAGGGGGGGGGGGGGGAGCGATAGTGGTAACAGAACACCCGACTGTTTCGGATTTCAGCCATTGAATACGTATGGGAGTGATCTCGTCCGCGTAGAGTGACGGCAAATGGGCAAACATGACCAGAAGGTACGTGAATGCGTAGAATACACCTTTCAGGCTGGAGTGGAAGAGGAAGTGAAGTAGTGGAATTATATGTGGCCAGGCCATGTGTGGAGGTTATGTATGTGCGTGCGCAGGTGTACGGACAACGGGGGGGGGGGTTGGCCTGTCGACATCACCGAAGCGCCAGCGCGGGGCCCCGCCGATGTGTATGTGCGAGTGTATGTATGTGCGCGGTGTGTGCCGCCTATGCTTTCGAATTCGAACTTGGCGGCCAGCAATTACCGAGCGCCACAGCAATTTCGCCGCTAGGTTTACGAGGAGTTCATTGGATGCCAATTAGAGCGCACGAGTGACTGCCTGGCTGACTGGCTGCCTCTCTGGCCTGGCCAGCCCCGGCCTGGGCCCCGGTTGAATGTGAATGTGAGCGTGAGCGCGAATATGTGTGTGTGTGCTGTGTATGTGTATGGAGTGCGACCCGTGGAGAGAGCGCCGGACACAGACAGAGCCCCCCCCCCCCCTGTGAAAGAGAGCACTGAAGACTGAAAATGCCAACCAGCCAGGCACAGGACAGCCCCCAGTCAGTTAGGCAGTCCCCTTAACGCTCGGCCAGTTGAATGTTTTATGACGCATAAGTCATTTTACAATCTCGTCCGTTGTGAGCAATTGCACACCCGCCAAGTACCGCGCGCCGGACGCGCTTACTATGGGATAAATGCTTTGTGTGGATTGGAGTAATGGGTAACGTAATTTGGGGCCGAGTACGAAGCCGAGCTGTGTTTACGGGGGACTTGTAACATTCGTAAAACTCAAGTGCTTACGTCTGGCAGAAAGCACGAGTTCTAGAACGAAAAAATATTGAAAAGAAAGTCCCCCGTAAAAAAATCCTAATTTAAGATGAAAAAGACTAATTGAAAGATATAGGAGTCCCAATCTTGATAGCATAAATTATGGATACACTTTTCACTTCAATAATTTCAGTATTTGCAACGTTGACTGCGCTTTGTCGCTATCTAATAGTTTTTCAAAAAGCTAATAAAGTATATTATCTGATCAGATGGTAATCAAATAGGTTGAAGAAATCTAATTTTTCCGGTGCAGCAGAAAATTTCTGAGGCTTTGCTCCTCACGAAGTTTTTGTTCATGGTGATTCAAATAATTTCAGTACAGTGATGTATTTTCATACTATACATCACAAGAAAATCGAATTTGTATCCTTTATACGCCTGTGAAATCCTTCCTTTCTATTTTTTTATGGAGGGAATGAACGAAATTAAATTGATTTCGTATATTTCTTTGCTGCGAAAACGCTACTTAACTTCTCCAAGACAGTTTGCAACACTTTTTTCCAACTTAAGAATAGTTATGAATGCTTCACCTGATAGAATTGTTTCTAACTAAAAAAGCCGACAAAAGCAACTTTAGAGTCCAAAAAGACTTCATTAGTAGCTGCCAGTTTCCTAACGACTTGCACAAAAAGTTCCATTACACCTGGAATGAATGAAAACAGCTTTAACGAAATGAAACAAAAACAGTTTTATTTATTCGTGAAGCACTCGTCGAAGTCCCTCGAATCACTGTGTGTTTATAACTTCTAAATAAACACTCCCCATACACACATCCAAACCAGAGTCGAAAATATCCCCTAGAAAAGGTCGCATCTCCCCTACCTATGGGTAACCCAGTTCTTAAAATATAGGATGTTTCTTCTTCTATTGTTCACGACAAAGAGGTTGCGATCACGCTAAGGAAGGTCAAGAGTTGTAGCGAGATGTACCACTTGAACCCATGGGACGCGCTTCGCACAGTTTCGCCTCTGTAAGGGGGGGGGGGGGAATGAGGAGGGAGGACAAACATCGCATAATGTCTTATCAAGTAAAAAAATTCAACAGGTCTGAAATTTTGTTCAACGGGTCGGCGGGGAGGGGGGGGGGGGGGAACGCAAATTATTTCTAGTGCTCGTAAACACTTCACCCACCCATGGTCAAAGCTAGCTGGTTCCCCCTTCGCAAACACCTCTCATGCTACCATAAACGCTAATTTTATTGCAATTTAAAGACTTTGCGGTTCGGGGACGGAGACAATTTGGGGAGAAGAGACTTAGTGATGAAACCGAAAATGTTTTCGGGGAAGAAAATTTCATTAGCCGAAATTGACAGCCGACTTTGAGAGCGGCGAAAAAGTAGGGTAAGAAGAATACGGTAGAATAATTTTCCAAAAATTTAAAATAATCTTGAGGTCAAACTGCTAATCTTTTCGATGACTCAGGTGACATTTTCATCTCAGGTTTATGAGCATTTAAGTAGCTAAATCCATTTGCAATTATTGCCGAGTTTTTGTAAAGTTTTTTTTATAGAATAAATACAAACCCATTTACAGAATGATGTCAGCTCAATTTACTATTGATGCAGCGATTTTTGAACTACAGCACTTTTTTCTAAGAATCATAAGAGTAATTTTATCTGCAAATTAGATTTTGTAGTTTTTATGAACTTCTTGAAAAAAGACAAATCTACGCCGTTATCTGTCACTTTGTGCCTTGTAATTGATCCTCTACTTTTGCTCCCTTAATCGTTCTCAACCGCAAATTTGAAAAGAACATATCGTCAAAAAAATGAGATAATGAGACATACGCCAATGCTTTTTTGAACAACTTTTTCATTCGAACCTACGGTAATTTTAGCTCTCCATTCCGCCGCAAATTGCCCATTTTTCCTACGCATAGTGAATGCTTATTTGCACAAAAGCCATCATTTTTTCCTTGTTGCGAAACATTTCTGCAGAATTGCGAAATGGATCAGCACAGTGTTTTACAGCGACGACGATGGCTGACTCACTTCTGTAAGATTTCGTAAGCTGACCTCGTTTCCACAAATGCAAAAAAGTCGACGTTTCTTTTTCGTTTTTGTTATGTTCTACTTTTCTATGCCATGCGCTATCAATACAGTGTGCTTATGTTTAGCCGGTTTGGGGCCATTGGTGAGCCGTCTAGAGGGGATAATCCGAGCCGAGAGCATTTTATGGCAGCGCACACCGAGTTTCCGGATAATCCCGATTATTTCGCAACGTGGGGTGGACGCGCACGATCCGCAGCTGACTCGCGGCGGGGTCAGGCAAAAATCAAACACAAACGCGAAACGATAGTGAAAGGATGTTTTTTAATGATGGAAGGAGAAAATGTATGGAAACTAACCTAGGGCAGCAGGAGAGCGGACGAGTGGGAAGGGGAAGGGGAAGGAGCTGGAGGTGGAGGTGGTGGAGGTGGTGGTGGAAGTGGAAGATGAGGTTCGGACCCGCCATGTCCACGCACTCGCACCCGAGCGAATATGCATAACTGCGCTGTGGTGTGGCGCATGGCTATAACGAGGAGGAGGGGTGGGGGCAGAAAGAGAGCGAGTGAGCGAGTGAGCGAACGAGCGGAGCGGACGGACGGACCGACCGAAGGCGAAGGCGTTATGACGAAAAGGAAGGCGTGAGGCGTGCGGAATGAGAATGAGGAGCGTATGTGCGACGGCGGCAGCGTGAGCGCGTTGATGCGAACGGAAACCGCAGAACTCGCCGTTGGACTCTCATAGAGCGCACGTGGATACGGTACCGGAATCGGAATCACACAGCACATACACACGTAGAACTCCATTCATCCGAAGCCAAAGCTTGGAATATTGGCGTAGAGAGCGAGCAGAGTGAGTGTGAACTCGAACACATCACAACATCATCGACGGTGGTGGTGACGACGGACGGGCACACATACACAGACGCACACAGACTGTTGGGGGCCCAGTCGAGACGACGACGGGGCTATTTGTGCAGCACAAACGAGTAAAAAACTAGTTCCCATAGCGCTCCTCCTCGACTCCTCTCTCAGTTGGGGAGGGGTGAAATCTGATAACGAGAACGGGATGGTTGGCGAGGGGAGGGGGGGGGGGAGGGGCTAGGAACGGCCAATGCGAACGCCTATTCGAAATGAAAGCGCGGCGGCACAAGACGCATCGTCGTGCCGAGGCGAGGGAAAATAGGGTCTTTGTTATTGCTGCCAGTGCTAGCTGTGTGGAGAAAGCGCATTTAGCATCGGGCAAGGCGGGGGGGGGGAGGGAGGAAGCCGAGCTGTGCACTGTGAATGAACGCGAACGCGAACGAAGCGCGAGCGCACAATGACGCTCTGATGGGTTTCCAGTTACAGCAAACAGTATTCTTACTTGTGTTGCTTGATGAGAGCGAGCGAGCTCTGCGGCACGTAAGGGAGTCGGCAAAGGAACGGACGGAATGGAATGGAGTGGAATGGGACGAACGGACCGATGGTGGTGAAGTCGTAATGCAGCGAGCACTGAAGCGTGAAGATCGAGATCGAGATCGACTCGACTCGGGGCAGAAGAAGAAGAAGAAGGGGATTCGACTCACACATCTCGCGAAACGATGATGAGCGCGCAAAAGTCAGCCGTCTTCTTCGCCACACGGCAATCAACAACTCATTGAAAAAAGCCGAGCTATCGTGCCGAGCTGACGATTCTATGCGGGAGATGAGCGTAGCAATTCGCTTCTAGAAATGGGTATGTGGTCGCTGTTTCGCCGCTACTGCGGTTCGATTTTCCCCATTCGTAGAGATTGTTATTACGGATAGTAACATTTAATTGCCCTTCTGAAATTACCCATTAGGGTAGAGCGACAATTAGGTACGGGAACGACGACGCACGCGAAAGGTAGATTGCGCTGTTACGATTATGACGAAATGAACTTGACACAAAAACTATTCTGCTAAACCGCGAGACTTTCGGAATCGACATTTTGCACATAAATTTTCCTATAGCAGTCGCAGCTGTGTAAATTTCGTGCATGAAGATTTCTCGATTACAAATTTCTACTGATTTCAGTTTCTGACAGACTTGACGTTCATAATTTTCCCTTTTTTTCAAAACCAGACAGAAAATGTCAAAATGTTGAATTTTTCGAACTTTTAAATGTTCACATTTTTCTTTTTCTGATCAGACGGACTTAGTTAAACAGGAGAACGACGTCAGACAATGAGAGAAAACCCGAAAAGCTTTTCTAATCGATTAAACGATTTTATTCATTTTCTAGATCAATCGAAACATGTACTTTTCGAACTCATGATGGTTTGCCATTTTATTGATTTCTATTTATTTATTCAAACATATCGCCGGCGCTCAGAAAGTGAAAAAACGTGCTGGAGAATAGGAAAAATGGAAAGCAGTGTTGAAAATGGAATTTATAAAGGGTTACTAAAAAACGTCACTGTTCATTACAAATTTATGGGAGAAAGATGATATTATTCATAGAAAGTGCGGGGCCGGGTTACGTTAATAATATGTTTTATAGAACTAAAACTCTCCTCTTTAGTGAGATAGAATATTTTCAAAAAAATATGGAGAATCCGAATTTTCTTTCGAGTATAAATTATTTTCAATTTATTTTTGAAAGATTATATGGACACCGATCTCTTTTTTTTGTAAGACAAATATGTCTTTTCAAGCTCCTCTTTCTAGTAAAATCGAATATTTTGAAAGAAGGTTTGTGCAACCCCGAATTTATTTTTTACCCGTCATGGATGGAATTTGTACGAGATAACAATCAAAATCTCTTATGAATTCAAAAAAGTCCAGCTCTGTAGCCTGAAAAGCATTTTAAGTGTATTTTGAAGAAAATGATGATTCATGCGGACGAAGCAAAATTCCCATTTATCTCTAAAAAGCAACGAAAAACAGCTGCAATTTCCAGTTTCTCGAAGAAAATTTTCAATCTCGAAAAGACAGACAGAAGCAAGCTAAAGCTATGACTTACTTCCAGCTAATCGTCCATAACTGCCTTTATAAGGAAGATGAGGTCCGCTGACGATGTCGATGAGGCTGCTCTGGGTGTGGGGCTGGCTGCGTCTCTCCGCAGCGTGTCGTCGATACTGGCCTTGTTGGCGCGACGGCGGTGGTGGTGGTCGTGGTCTGTCCTCCATTGTCGCGCTCGCCACCACCACCGTGTGGCCCCTATAGAAAAGGTGGGCGCGCCGTAGCGTGTGTGTGCGCGTGTATGTGTGTTTGCCCTGCAATTACACCATTGACGCGTGCGCGCCACATTTCACACCTTCTACACTCTCGCTGGCAAACATACACACACATACGCATACACATACGCATAGTACCACGGCACACAATCACTATACTCACAGAGCGTCTTGTGTGTGGACATATGGAAGGGCGCATAACAAGTTCTTGAAGATGTGGGTTGGGGAAGGGCATGGTTGGCGGATACTGTAGCGAGGCGCAAGCGAGCTAGGTAGGGAGTGTCGGTGTCTCAGGCTCGTCGGTGTTTTGAGACTGAGACGAGTCTCACCCGCCGACTGCGGCTGCGGAGACACTCGCGGCTACGTTGGGGAGGTGCTTCCCGAGGCGGAGCATCCGCACCTCAGCATGGAGCGCCAGTGGAGCGCGCATGAGTGCACCTGGATCGATTCCGCCTCGAGCACGGCCAGGACACACACACACGGACCGACTACGATGGACGGACAGAAAGACCGAGTTCGGTGTGGTCGCGGTGAAATCGATACCACCGGAAGAGGGTCTAGTAGGCGACGACCAAACCCGGGTCGGAGAAGGAGTTCAGCGGTGGAGCTGTGGATGAGCTGAGGCGTAAGGAGCTGCGCGGCGATGAAGGAGAACTGGCCAGGGCGCCAAATGCATCGCGCAAGGCTTTCTGCGTCTTCGTTGGGGAACTGGTTACATCGTGTGCCGGCGCGAACCTCACGCACATCCTCTGCAACCACTTCCGCACCTCCACCGCCTATGGACTACTGTACCCAGCTAAAAGGGCCAAGACCCGCACCGGCCACTTCTCATCTTCCGCCGCAGCGGCGCCTAATGATAGCCTGCGCTCGTCCGCGCTTGTGTTATGTGTATGTATGTGTGTGTGTGTAGCCATGACTATGTATATGCATGTGCCCATATAAACTGCGGCGCCCCCTCTTCGCCAGCAGCTTTGCGGCAAATCGATGTGTGTCTGTGTGAGATGTGTGCGTATGTGTATGAGTGTGTATGTGTGGCACATAGAAACACATACAGCTTCATCAACTAAGCACATCTGATACGCCGTCAAACGATGAATATTCGACCACCCCCTCCCCCTTGGAGATGTACGCAGCGAAAGCGCAGCTGCTGCTTAGCTTTCCCGAGGATGACGAGAGGGGAAAAGTGAGAGTTAACGTCGTTTTTCCACAACCGACGACGACACCACAATAAGATTGCGCTTTTTCTGCGCTTGATTCATTTCCGTTCGCAGCGCCTCGACTGCTGCGCTTTCTTCCGACGACGACGCGCTCGCCTCTGACATCATTCAGGTCGTAAAGATGTCGTGTGCAAATGCACTCTATATCATCTAATAAGAACTAGTCACAGCATTGAGATACAGCGATTTTGTTCGTGCGCACCGTGGAAGTCTTGCAAGTATCTTTCATGATGTCAGATGTGGATAATTCCCCAGAGAAATCACGATTAGCACTCCAACTAATGATCATGGTAATGTGAGCTAGATGGGAGATATTGCCGAGCTATTAATTTGCTGAAGCACTAACGTCAGATTGATTCAGCTTGGAAAAATCTTTTTAAATGCTCAAAAGCAAAAATGGATTGAATAGATAAAAGCACAATTACCAAATGGAAATAATGGAAAATGAAATTAACGAAGAGTTTGATGATTAGCTGAATATAATAGATCAATTTCTGTGTCAGAACATCAAAACAGCAAGTCTTCACCTACGCTATAAGCCGAGATTTACTTAACTAACAGCTCAAGGATAAAGAATCCTATCATAGATTGCAAAGACCAGCAACATAACATCGTTATATCTAATCATGACCAGAGATCAATGAGCATAGACTACGGTAGCTGGGTTTTTGGAATCAAAATCTAGAATTGAAAAAAGCAAAACGACCGGATAATTACCGTACTTGTTCAGCATTTTGTATAACAACACATAGACTGTAGGCCGTAGATTTGAAAAAGTTTAAAGAAAGTTTGAGCAGCGCGGGAAACGAATTCAGGAAAGTAAAGAGTAACATCAAATCCCCTTGAAATTTCCAGCGCATTATAGTAACGGCTTCAGCCACTCTAGCATGTAAATTTTACTTTAAGATCATGAGAAACATTTTTGATTTTTAAAAAATTCAGTCCGGAGTGACTCAAACTACTATTCTACGTGCTGCAAACTCTGATATTTTCGTACTTAATGATTGATTCTCAAATAATTGTTCTAGCAGCTTTTTGTTAGAGCTTTCCTACTTTTCCGGAGTATGCATTGACCAGGAAAACTAAACTAGAAATTACAAGAAGCTTCCCCAAAAAACTTCAAAGTTTTTTCAGCATGAGGCGAATCTCGTACTTTTCGGGTTTTTAAGATTTTTTCAATCTGGAAAATCACTTGATTTCCTTTTTAGCTGCTCTTCTAGCACAATGATAAAACTATACAGCGCAGTAGGCGAATAACACCTGCGCCATATGACCCTGGGCTTTTTCTCCTTCGATGTAAAACTTGAGTTCAAATGCATGACTCTATTTAGCATTCTGAGCTCGATTTTGACATTTTCCATTTCTTCATGTGAAATGGGGAAAAAATTAGCAATTTGGAATACATTCCGTGCAGAATGTATGCGTGCTTAGCCGATGGCATAATGACTGAGCAGGGCATCCATAATTAAGCCAAAAAGAATTACATCCAGCACGACGGCTGCATGTCTTTCGTGCTCTCCTCGAAAAAAATAATTAGTAAAGCTTATAAATGGGTTTATGAGAGGCGTTAGGGAAGCAGTAGTTATTAGGAAAAAGTTGTATGTTTGTTATTTTTTCCTCGAACAGCAAAATGTTTAGGAAAAATGTGGATAAAAGAAAACAATGTACAAAGTTTGGAAGCTATATTGTCGTACGGTATGAGTTCATCCCGCACAAAAAATTTGGCAAATCATCTTTCTGAAAAGTGGTTCTCTCCTTAGACAGGAGTTGTCTGAAAAACAATTGGGACGGTTTTGTAAGTGTGGGTGTTTTTTTTTGCAACAAGAAATTTCTCAGAACCAATCTTAGTTAATATTTTTACAGCGGAAAATGTATCGAGTCCTGAGTGATAGTTATTTCTTCAAAAGGGGGACTGTTCAAATTGGAGTTGGTAATATAGGTGTGGGTTTCGTCCTTTTATAAAACTTCAAAACATGAAAACATTGAAAAAATTGTTCATAGATGATAGTTTCGGCACGAGCGCTTTCGACCCATAAATTCAAGGATCGTGGAATTTCTTTGAAGTTTTGGATTTTTGAAAAAATTTGAAATCTTTGACTATAAATCCCAGTATTTTTACTCTTTTGAAAAAAAAAAAGAAATGTCCAAGACAATATGAGATATGATGGTCGACTTGCACGGCAAAGATTTTGCTCTTTTGAAGAAAAAATATCTCAAAGGAAACAATGTTTTTGGCATGGAAAATACTTGAGCAACAATTTCAGGTGATAATTTTTCTTTCTTAAACCAGAAATGCTCAAGACTAATGCAGTTAATAGTTTTGTTTATAGTTCTGCCCAGGGTTTGAAACGGAAAATTTAACAAAAATTTTGTGTGCTTTCTTGCAACGGGAATTTTTGAGAAAAGTTTTTTTGCCCTGTCAAAGCTAAAAATATGATTGCATGCAACGAGAACAACGTAATAATTGTTTCTATGTGACATTTATGCGCATGTGTACAAGTGTTTCTATGGAAATCCCATTGCCCTGATGTGCTCGAAAGACTCTAGGCAATAAGACTAAGGGGTTATGAAATCCTTTTACGGCCTCGTGGCCTGTCGTCGCGTCTCTGCGTGCAGCTTCGCTGGCCGCTCTCTCCCCCAGCTCCTACTTTAATTAGCGATATTTTCTGCGCCCGCAACTATCGACGGCCGAGCGCGAGCGAGCGCGCGCACGCTCGCCGTCGTCGTCGCGCCGACGTCGACGACCACGAATAATGTGCGCAATAATTAACGCTCCAAATGTGAAGAAGTAAAGATCATTCGCTCCCTTTACGTTTTCCGAGAGAGCGTTATTGAAGATTTCCATAATGCGCTTATTGGGGGAGGGGGCAAACGGATTTGAAGGTGTAAGACGGCTCAGAGGCATAATGTGCAGAGTAATAGATAGGAGAAAAACAATGGCTACGTAAGCTGTCACAAGATAAAGATGCACTTTGCGTTAGAAACCTCCGATTCGGAAATTGCGGTTGTGCATAATGTGTGTTGAGCTATATCGAAAGAAGAACTGAGAACCAAAAATTCATCTGTAGAAAACAATTTCCAAAAATAGCGTAAATGAGGTTTCAAGAGTAATTGTGATAACCTTGATGAGGCATGTTTTTGTAATAAAAAACTGTAATTCTAAATCTTTTCAAATTTATAAGAGTTTATTTGTAAGTCCCAATAAATCTACAAGAATTTGGTTGAATCGAAAGTTCGTTCTGTTGCTTTGAATTTGAAAACGTCGTAACGGCTCCCTATGTAAGCGTATTGACTTACAAAAAACACTCCCAGACAGAAAAATTCATCTATTTTCCACTGTCGTCTGAGGTTCTTTGAGGACAAGGGACTTCAGAGATAAAAATTTGAAAATGAGAACCACTCGAACTCCCGAATTTCGAAAATAAATCGTTAGAAATCTGACGTTGCAAAAAAAATCTGAGAGCATATCTCCTGAAAGTTTTGTGAGCTGCCTTTCTAAGGGCCGCATGCACTATTATCCCCGCAGGGAGGGGATCGCAGCTTGAAAGACAGTTTTATATTTCGAAACTCCAAATACCTGGATTTCACGTTGTGTACCTATCCGTAAGTATTCCTACTACCCTTTACTATGAATATGTTAAAGAGGAGCGAGAAGCTGTACGAACCGCATTTTTCAGCTTTTGTATGATCCCTGTGATCCCCGGCGCTTTTCTTTAAAGTCGTTTTTCTTTCTCCGAAGTTAACGAAAACCTTCCAAACTTGTACTGAACATCTAACACAACAGTGCTAAGCATGTTGCTGATGAGAACAAATGAGTTTTTGAAAAGTCGAATTTTTCGGTAAACCTCAAATTTCGACCTATGGACCATCGAAAATTTCATGACTTCAAAACATCATTTGTTCTTATCAGCAACATGCTTAGCACTGTCGGGTTAGATAATCTGCACAACTTTGGAGGTTATTTGTTAACTTCGCAGAAAGAAAAATGACTTTAAAGAAAAGCGCCGAGGATCATCAGGGATCATACAAAAGCTGGAAAATGCGGTTCGTACAGCTTCTCGCTCCTGTTCAACATGTTCATAGTGAAGTGTAGTAGGAATACTTACGGATGGGTACACAACGTGAAATCCAGGTATCTGGAGTTTCGAAATATAAAGCTTTCTTTTAAGCTGCGATCCCCTCCCCGCGGGGATAATAGTGCATGCGGCCCTAAGAGTGCCAAATTTGTGCTGATTGAGTTTCTCTAGAAAAGTTATGATTTTCATAAATGCAAAAAAGGCAAAAATGACGTTTTTTACATTTTCGACATTTTTTCAAGATTACAACTTTTCACGGAAAAGCTCGCTCATCACAAATTTGGCACTGCTAGAAAGAGCAGCTCACAGAACTTATAGGAAACACTCGGATTTTTTTGCAGTGTCAGATTTTTAACGATTTATTTTCGAACGGGAGTTTGAGTTGCTCCCATTTTCGAATTTTTATCTCCGAAGTCCCTTGTTTTCAGAGAATCGCGAAGATGATAATAGAAAGTAGATGAACCTTTCTATCTGGGGTATTTTTTATAAGTCAATACGCTCACATAGGGAGCAGTTTACGATTTTTTCACGTTCAAAGCGACAGAACTTTCGGTTCAACCCAATATATAAAACATTTGCAAGCCAATATGTAGACATCAGTCAAGGTGGCTTATTCATTTTATCTTCTGACTGACATTTCCGATATCAAATTTAGCAACGTTTTAGCTGATGACTATGTCCTTTTTTGCAGATACTGTAACCGCTACACTTAATCGGCACATTTTACAAAAAGCGCTCCAGAGCAAGGTTTTTGTCACAAAGTAATACATCTTGTTATTTGTAAATGCCGTTGTCCAGATAATCTGCAAGTTTGATATGGCACGAGTGCAGAACCAAGCCGGATCAAAAATGATGTAATCAAGATTAGAGGGTCATTTTGTATGAAGTCTAAGTTTAAGCGCTAATATGATGAGGTCAAGAAGAAGCGATCTTCAGTAATATCTCTTGAAATATTGGAGAAAAATTACCTGAACAAAAAACTCTCTGAAAAAGAGAAGACTTTATTCTTTGGTACTAAAACACATTTGATTGCAAATAAATGCCTCTAAAATTCCAAGTGCTGTAAGAAAGATTTTGCCACACCTTTTCCTTTGTCAGTACGGGAAAAGTGATATGATACAGAGTGAGCCCTACAATATTCTTGTTCTCTTTTGATTTCACTTTTTCCATGAAGTTATAACTGTCCCAAAACGACGTCTCAAAGCTGGTTGTAAGATCCAGTCTCTAGAACTTCGCTCCTTCAAGCCAGTAAAGATTGAAATTCTATAATGAGGCTAGAGGGGCTTTTTCCATCCAGTTCTCTTCTTCAGGACTTCACATTAAAAAAAATCAAGATTTACGGATTTTCAAGGTCAGAGTATTAAATATTAACAACTATTTCCTCCTACTCACGGGCTATGGGCATTTTCGTACTATTATGTGCAGGACCACATGCATGACACATTCTGTTGTGCAAAGATATGCACTAGGCGTAATTCATTATAATCCTACCGTAACCCATAGATTCTCACATGAGCAGCACGAATACATTACCCGTGAAGGTCATCAGTTTTTCGTTTTAGAAATTGCATAAAAAGCGATGATGAAACTAATAATGCCCCAAGGCTCATTAATCCGCGTTGGCTGCATATTGTCTCAGCCTCAACGCTCCCCTATATTAGGCATTAATCAGCTTTCTTTCGTTTCCACTCTGTCAGCACGTCATTGCGCTCTCGCACGGGCCGCGGCTCTCGCTACGTGATGCATTGAGAGCCGAAGGCACGGACGGAGCAGCAGCACGCACATCCCATGCCCGGCTGGGGGAGAATCAGAATGCATTAATCCAATAGCATCCGCACGGCCCGGCCGAAGCACTCGCGATTTTTCGACGGGGCAGACCATAAAAATCGCCCTTGTAAAAGCGATGCCGAGCATGCACATTTGTGCCTGCTTCACTCAACAAACAGCTTCGCCGTGTCCACTGGGAATGCGTCTAGAAGCCCCCGCTCTGACCGCACAGATATACGGCGCAGAACATGCAACAAGCACTACATCTTTATCGAAATACGCAAGTTGAGCAAGATGGACAAGCTGAAGATTGTACGATTAAAGCACCACAAGGGAGCAATATGAAAGAGACACCCCTCTCCGAGACCACAACATGTTGTTCGCGGCCGGGGTGAACAATTGAGCATTGTGAGTAGACAAGAGAGAGACACACACACATAAATGCAGATGGAAAGCGATGGGAAAAAACTGAATAAGACATGAGAATGAGACCCGTCACGAAAACTGAAATTATCGAACGATTAGACTCGGGGAAAAACAGGCGAGTATGAGTAAGCAAACGCACTTTCGGGCAAAATTTTCTTCAAAACTCAGCTGCACAATCGTTCGCTGAATAGGGGCGCTTGTTCAATCAAAAGCGAATATCGATAAAATTGCTAAGCTAAAGAGATATCAAACATTCAGGCATACCAAATACTCGAAATAAATATAATTATGATAAAAAAAAGTCATGGCACAAACTGATAGAAAAAGGCAGAAATTGAAGCAACGACAAACGAATGCTACCTCATACAAATCTGAAGCATTTTTGTTTATCCGGAGGAAGACGTGTCTTGAAAAGGACGGAGTCGGCTCGAAATTGCGAGAACCTTCAACAAAAGCAAACACTTATATTCGATAGAACCATATGCTAATAACCTAGCATAAAATATGGGCTAAGACGTGACATGAAAGAAAGATCGGACGTTTGACAGAATTGTAGTCTATATAGCAGCACGTCTATAACAGATTATGTTCAGAAAACAATCGCAAAAAAAGCAGATGCGGTCATGACTTTCCAGATGTGAGCGACAGCAATATAAATCTTGTGTTTATTCAGAGAAATGGTTCTGCTTGTACGAATATTTTCAATGAAACGCGCTCCAAACAAAAAACACTTTTGACCGAGTGAAATCACATCTGGAAAATCAAAATCAATAGTAGTCCAAGAAATTCTTCTTGTTTTCCTTCATGCCGCATCATGATTGAGAAAATATTTCATACATGCGCTCTTTTTCCTTTAAAGTGATCAACCCGACAAACGTTAAAGAAGGTTCAAACAAAATTGTTCGAATTTTGAAAACACCAAACTTTTAACTAAATGTTACTTCAGTTTCACTCTTTTTTTGTGTATTTCTTCACACCTTGGAACTTTCTGACAGATAAGCGGAGAAAGTCAAGGCAAATCCGGCTTTAAATATATCATTATCCCACCGGAGATTAAAACTACAAATTACCCATATTAAACTAGTATAGCTGATGTACTTGGATATAAGGGAAGTGTTCGAGATAGGCATCAAAAACCGCATATCAATATTAAAGTAAGACGGAAATTCACTGACAACCACATATCGATGTAAGACTGATCTGGGGTCCCCTCAATTTTTTCAAGGACTGGCTTTTTTCTAATAGATTTCATTGATCAAAACAAAGAAGCATCAACTGTTTGCAAACAAAAAGCCATCAAAAATCACCGTTGCATCAAAAAATCGAGACGAGCAATGACTGACAGGTCGTAAACTCCTAAGCAGATTCCGTCACATTTTGCAGAAAAGACTTCAAATATGGAAAAAGAATGACAACCGCATATCGATTCGTTTGGCCATGATGATGTCAACTTGTTTGGCCACAACAAAAGTACTATCGTTCTAGATTGAACTAAACATTTTTTGAGAACACTATAATTTGATAGTGTGATATATCTCAGAGGTCGTGCCAGGCAAGTCTGAGTACTTGAAATAAGCAGAAGCTGACTGGGGAGTAGTCATGACTGAGTCCATTGTCCATACCGCATCCCACTCGTTCGCGGCCAAGAAATTCAACTTTGAACTCTCGCCCAAACCGTATCCCCTCCGGAACAATCAGCATCCAAGTACGGTCTTGGGCAAGATTTAGGAATGGATTTCTCGGCCACAAAAAGTCATAGAGTCGCCGTACGGGCTTTAGTTACGGACTCCCTTTCGGACCTTCAGAGAAGTCCAAGTACTCGGATCTAGCTGAACAGTGCCTTTGATGCATAAAAATCTTGATGACTTGAACTTCTCTTTAGAATGTTGAACGGATTCCCGTTCAACCCCCCTTCTATGCTTTGAGCGACTTATTTATATAAGAAGAAAGTAATAGGGCAATGTATTTGACTCGGGTAGTAGTTGTATGAACATCTCGAGTATTCTGCGTTCAACACTCCTCTCAGCAGATTTGACATCATTGACGTTTTTAGCAATACATCAACTACATTCACAGAGGCAAATTATGGTTTTTTTCTGGCGCATAGAAATGGTTTCCTTTTCGGCACACTGCGCTAATGGACTCGAGCCGAATAATTGCCATTATCTCAGTTTGAACTCGGAACTTCCATTACGATGCTCGAATGGCTAGAGACGATTAAAAAGTATAACCTGCATTTGCTACGAAGTCAGTAACTCATCGCATGATACGGTACATTGAGCTTAGTGTACCCTATTATTTGGCTCAGATTCGTGTGATGAGCTTCGCCTCAATTTTGCTAAGCTCAAATTATCACTGCAAGGGCTGTAAACCTTAATTTTTCAACTGCAAACCAATTTTCAGGCATTTGCAGTGAATCATAAGCTTAATATAGCTATAAACTACTTAAAGGGAAGGATACATAGTCGAAGTGGCGTTTCCATATGAAATGTATACCATCCTATAGAGCATAAAACGCTGATCTCAAATCTGCTTTCCCTATCTGCAAAGCGCTTCTGGGAGGGGAGTTATGAAAATTGTTTCATGCAAGAATTTTAAAGCGCGGCTACAACGAAGTCATCGCAAACTTCAGTCCTTGAGCTCAGGGGCCATGATTATTACCAGGAGCTTTATGCAATAGATATCTTCAATCTAATAAACTGGTGCCAGTCATTACTCCTTTCAAGAACTGGAAATGTCTCAACACCTGTTCTTACCTAAGCCAAATCACTGGATTTTTAACTCAAAAAATTCTCAGAATTCTCCTCCCACAAGCGTTGCAGATAAGGAGAGCAGACTTGGAATTAGCCTTTCATGCTCCATAAGATAGTATCCATCTCATGTGGAAACGCCACTTTGACTAGGTATCATTCCTTGTTAGAATCAACGTGATAATGTCAAAAAATTGACTACACAACGTCTCGATAATGGCCTCCACGGCAGAAGAAAAATCGTCGATTTTCAACTGTCGGTACTTCACATTTTTAATTGGTAACGTGAGTTTCTGTAACTTTCAACTCCAAGCCGACATCAAAAAACCAACGGCTAAAATCTAAAAAATGAAAATGCTTGAACATGCGGCAAGTTAAGAAAGCGTATAGAAATATGTATATTCCAAAAGCATCGTTAAAAGTTTCAAGATTGACTTTTCAACATTTTTCGCCTACTGAGATTTCATAAGATTGCTTCATTTTCAGATTAAACATCAAAACGATGAGTTGAAAATCCGATGTACAAGTAAGCACTTTTTCTGGCCAGTCAGCTCACAATTACTTAAACAATTTTTATCCATAAAATGCAGCGATTATTCCAAAATTATTAGGTTTTCATAAAACATACAGCCACTCGAGAACAGAGTCTCCAATTTTTTTCTGTACTAATTTGTTACTAGCTCTGTGATCGAATATTTCTTCTGAGTCAATTTGAAATTTCCTCGCTTTGAAATGAGAAGGCAACATTTCTCATAATCAACATTATTCTCATGATCTCATAATCACTTCACATGATGGAGGTTTTTTCAACTGTTCTCTTGCAGCAAAAGTGGAAGATAGCTTTTGCGTAGACATTGAACAAGGTAAAAGGCACGAGCATTTTGCTTAATTTTGAAAGATGATGTTAGATGCTCAGCTCTCAAGATGGATTTTACGATGCTAGCCCCTCCTAACAATAAAAATTTGGATCGCAATAAGACAGCTTTATCGAGACTGAACAAATTACGTACTACCCCCGTTGCTAGTTATCCATGTCTTACGGTAGTTCCAAAAACATTGATTCATCTTGTAGCCCCATTTAGCTTTTCTCTCTGCACACAGATATCCTTCTGAACCAAATTCATAAAAGTTTCATAGCGCGTCGTAAGAAAAGCCTGCATTCTTCGAAATGGTTCTCCTATGCATGAGATACATGTCGAGCAAAGAACCCCCTCTCCACCGCCGCTTTCGGATGAGAGCCACCAACGAAAAGTGAATGATTTCATTAGCTATAATTAGGCTTCTACGTGCCAGTTATTCTGCAACGCAATTTGATTCCAAACGACAGCGATGATAGATTAGAAAGTCGCATTAGGTTACAGAGGAAGACGAGATGGAAAAAGTGCAGTTGAGGGAAAAGGGGGGCGATTTGGAGAGGGGTGACGAAAATATTGACAAATGCGTTGAACCAGACCGCGAATTTGTTTCACCTAGCGCAATTCCAAGTAAGTGCTATTGGAAAACCAGTAAAAGTTGCTGATGTAAAATAACGCAACGAATGTTACCGATTTTTTGGGCAGTACTCAGGCAAATCTGAAGACATGGTTTCTTGACAAATTTGAAGACATGGTTTCGTGGTAAGTGATTGAAAGATATTAAACTAAGCCGTTGCCCAAGGGGCACCTCAAAAAATACATTAGAATCCGCAAAGTCCAACACTAAACTCTCGTTCAGTACCGCCTTTTTTCAGAGCGGACCAATCAGCGCCTTGAAGTACGGTACCGGGCGTGAGTTTTGAGTTGAATTTCTCGGTTACGAAAAGATCATATAAGCACCCGCTTGATCATTGCCTTGATAAAAGTCTTTCTGACTACCTAATCAGCACGTACATCTTTCAGTCCGATCGCAAATAAACCAAGAAAACGAGAGAATTTCTCGCAATTTATTTTACAACTTTAATATTAGGTTGATTCATAATTAATGCACGTTTTGAATTTCAACCGCAATAAGTCATACACTTTTCATTCTTACATAGGCTTCTAATTACCATTGGATAGAGCAAAGCAAGCTCTACAAGATGGCACTCATATCTTTGCGCCAAGCTCAATCCACGGAGAGTTCGAACTCAAAATCTAAAGATTTCCAAATGCCCAAAAAATCGAAAAAAATCAGATCTTCGTCCAAATAATTTCTACGGACCTCCCACTCGCTCACATCAATACTATCGATATCTGATTTCCATATGTGCGATTGCCGTATTTTTTTCTTGACTAGAAATTGAGAAAACGAAAATTTCCCTGATTTTCTCAAAGCAATGCTGAGCCGTTTTTGCATATGTAGTTCTATACTACAAGCCTAGGTAAGCATAACTGTAGGTTTTCAGCCTATTTCGAATGGTACTTTTCGAGAAATGTCGATTTTAGCACTGAAACTGAAACGAAAAAATCCGAATTCGTTATTTTTCGAAAACTACCGCTTGGAATGGGCTGAAAATCTACACTTATACTTACCTAGGCTTGTAGTATAGAACTACATATGCAAAAACGGCTCAGCATTGCTTTGAGAAAATCAGGGAATTTTCGTTATCTCAGTTTCTAGTCAAGGGAAAAATACGGCAATCGCACATATGGATATCAGATAGCGATAGTATTGATGTGAGCGAGTGGGAGGTCCGTAGAAATTATTTGGACGAAGATCTGATTTTTTTCGATTTTTTGGGCATTTGGAAATCTTTAGATTTTGAGTTCGAACTCTCCGTGGATTGAGCATGGCGCAAAGACATGAGTGCCATCTTGTAGAGCTTGCTTTGCTCTATCCAATGGTACTTTGAAGCCTATATAAGAATGAAAAGTGTATGACTTACTGCGGTTGAAATTCAAAACGTGCATTAATTATGAATCAACCTAATATTTTCACAATAATGCATATTTCCTTTCACCTACTTTGATTGTTAAAGGTGGAATCACTTTTCAAGGGGATACTTTCCCATGTAGAACATTCAAAGAATGAACTTTGAACAAACTAGATTAAAGTTGACAATTGCCATATTGAAAGAACACTTTTTGACCTTACAGGTGAGTAATTTCGAGGTTCTGCGAAAACTCATTACAATCTCGATACAAAGTACTTCTTATGTCCTGTCAGCATTGAAGCAGCTGGTAATCATTAAGTACAGATCTGATGCTTGCATGCGTTGCCTAGTGAATCATGAAATTGCTGCTGATTGTATCTAACACTCTTCAGGGATTTTCAGCAAATTCAATTTCATGCATCTCAACAGCTGTGAGGGACAGATGCGAAAATTCTCGAACGAAATTACCACCAGATTAGCTCAGTATTTTTTCTCATTCTCCTCAATACCTGAAGCATATGCCGCTCTCTGCGTGATGCAAATTTTCGTCGAAAAAATCTGAATTTTATGGACTGGAACTAGCCAAGTTCAGTGTTGCCAATGATGTTTATGAGCTTTCTCTCAAATTTAAGCAACGCTTGTGTATTGCAAGCCTTGATACTCTTTCAAAATTTGTAAGTGTCAAAAACTTAGGTTTTTGGAAAATTTACAAACTTCAAAAATTTGGTGGAATATAAAAAACATCAAAGCTCAAATTACGCCATGTTCAATAGCCAACTGCCAAATTGCCTTCAAACTCACTTCAATGGATTGTATCCATAAATTTTTGTGAAGAGCCGAATACACTCATGTCGCTCACGGAAATGTGATTCATCTTGAGAAAGCGTCTCCGTGCATGTTGGACATCTAAAGCGAATTAGTCACTAACTCTTGAAAAGACACCGACACAGCAGGTATTCGCTGCGACAGAGGTGAAAAAGCCTTGACATATCGGGAACAGAAACTGAGGAAACTTGTGAAAATACTCAATACCACTGGAATAAGACTGATTAGGTAGACGATATACAGGGTGTCCATAAAGTATGTATACACTGTTTGATCGTTAATATCTTTCTTCCCAACAAGTCTTTTGCCTTGCTTTAGGCATCGTTTTGTAGAGCTGGCTTCAACTTAGATTTACAGTATGGAGCGAATCACCGACCGCTCTTCGTTACTGTAGGATTACGGTAGAGACTTGAAACATATGGTGTCAATGTGGAAAAAGCTGCCGTCTCAAAATTTTTCAAAAAAAAATGTGAAAACTTGTGTAATAGGGTTCTTATGGACGCTGAGTTCAATACTCAAGTATTTACAAGAATGCGAAGCTTTCTAAGCGGTGTAATCGCACTTTTTAGGAACATTGAAAAAATGGCCGCTATTTCTTTCCCGGCATAACTCTTCAATGAAACATCATAATAAGTTGGGAACTTTACAGTTAGAATCAGCAACACTGATTAGCCTAGTGTAAAAGTTTTCAGGCTGTTTTCTTTCTTTTCTGAGGGAAAATATGGTCTTTCATAGCCCAAAACCCTCTTTGAAATTTCTACCTTAATCCTACAGTAATGAAGAGAGATGGGTGATTCGTTCTATACTGAAAATCTAAGTTGAAGCCAGCTCTACAAAACGGTACCTAAATCAAGGCAAAAGACTTGTTGGGAAGAAAGATATTAACGATCAAACAGTGTATACATACTTCAGGAACACCCTGTATTCAAGGGGTTAGAAGGATTTATTAATGTAAGATATGTTTGAGCGTTTTAATAGTATCTAGCAACAAAAGCTTTTCACAAGAAATGAAATTATCCAGGAATTTCCTCCCAAGTTCGCGATACCTCTTTGAGAAACAAGGTGCCCCAATACACTCACTGTTTCACCACAGATACATCTTTGCCCCTTTGTTTTTCACGAGGCCCAAAATAGCTACATATATGAAAAGTTTGGGTTGAACCCAAATTTCCAAAACAGGATATATCAGCAATCCTTCTTCCTTACTTTAGGATTACATTATGAACTTCGTTTCGCGCAATCAACAACAAATTCCTCAAAAAAATGCTATCCAGGTCCTAACCGTCAGTGATTCTGAACATGGGAATAGAGCAGTTTCATGAGAAAAACGTTGTCTATTGCATATAAAATCAAAGGCCATGGCAAGAATCTTATCAGGAAATGATTATATTAGGTGCGTCCGAAAGTTCGTGCCGTTTCTTAAACATATCCTCAAATCATTCAGAGTAAACATAAACACTGAGTGTTCTATGCAGAATTTCTTCCTCTTTCCAGCTAATTTGTTCAGATTGCTTTGATGTTCGCCTAAAAAATCGTCAGTATCTTCAGTTCATGTTTATTACCTACCCTAACTTTTGCTTTTTTCGAGTTATCATAATGGACTTCGATAATGCTTTAATGATGGTTATAGGAATAAACGAAATGCAAATACAAATTATTGGCATCGATAGTTATCAGGAAATGGCTTTTCAAATTCTTTGATGCTACCAAATTTGATATTTGTTTACCCCAAACCTCGTAGAACAACAGACGGCAAACAGCTAGGGTGACATTCAATGCACCTTCTCCTCCTTTTTTTTGACAGCTGCTTTCTCTTTCCAATTCGTAAAGCCCTCAAGGAAAAATTGCTATAATTCTAATTTTTTCATGCGTTCCAGGATTCACCCGAAAATTTCAAAAATCAGTAGTTCGAAGAGGCAGAAACTCATTCGTATGTTTGATCATAATCGCATTTTTTGAACCAGTTTGCGAAAATTTCATAGTATTTAGAGCGTTTGCATAATATACGACTTTGCAAATGTGAAGAGTTTTGGAACACTTGTTTTTAAGAATACTGGAAAGCCAGCTATCGATGTCAACAAAACTGGTTTTGTAGCATATTGTTTACTCCAATCAAATGTTATCTAAGCTTTTCCAAAAGTCCAAAATGAAAAATATAATCAAATAGCTAAATTCAGGTTATGTAAAATGCATGTGTTGTAAATTATGGCTATTATTCGAAGAAACATTGAAGGAATCTCGAACAAACATCACTGCTGAAAAAAAAGAAATTTCGCATAGAACAATGCTTATGATTGTCTATTGTTATTCTGAATGGTTTGAGGATAGGTCTAAAAACGGCACAAACTTTCGGACCACCTCATATTTTGGAGCACGAATGACCTACCTCAGAGTCCACTTGCTCGTTGTTTTGATAGGAGGTTCCCGGGTGATGTGCGAGACGAGGAAATTCATTGCTATATCCTCACAGTTTGTGACTTCATCGACATGCTGGCGAATCGCTTCGGGCATTTGATATGTGTAAGCGTGCAAGTAAGACTGAAACATGGAATTTCGCTTTTTGATATTCGTAGTTTTTTGTAAAAAAAACGAGGATGTTTCCAGACGTTTTTGACTGTGTTAAGACCGGGGCTTTGGCAAACAAGAAAGTTCCGCCCTGTCTCTCCAAAAAAATATATAGCAGGACTGTAATAGTGCTGCTTGAAAATAATGATTTTTCTCTACTTCGTGTACGTCTAAAATATTTAATTCTTACCAGATCACAAGGTCTTATTTAGTAACATTATATTGAAAAAATAGTAAAATAACATCTCGTTTTGCAAGCTAGAAACAAGACTAAAAACAAACGAAACTCATTAAGCAGCTTCTACTTACAAATTTTAGATATCTTTTGAATCTTTCAATAACTCTCGAGAGATTGAAAAACTTTGAAAAAGAATACTTCACACTCGACTAAAGTGTTTTGTGTTCCATTTCAATGTATAAATAACGACCACATACACACTCTATTGCAGCCTTCACTTCTAACAAAGGTAATCTATTGCCTCTTGTCAGTGCCGATGTACAACAAAGCCCTCATTTAGAATTCGTGTCTGGCAAGGACGGCCCGAGCGATCAATGCGTAAGAGCGACTCCGAGTGAAATTAGGGATAATAAGTCATAACCATAGCCGCAAACTCCCTCTCTATATAGCCAGAACCCCATGACAGGAAAAGAAAAAGCGAGAGTAGGGAAGAGAGGGGGGGGGGGGGAGAACTAACATTTTTCGCTTGTATTATTTCCCAACGCTTTGTTAGAATTCCAGAGGTTGTTAGAACAGGAAAATAAAAATTCGACAAAAGCTAAAGGATCAAGTGTGTGTACGTTCACAGCACATATTCTTGGGACCAAATAGCCGCTAAGATATGTTTGCTTCTCGCTACGCAACTGAATTTATTGAATAAACCACTTCAGAAGATCGTCCCCTTTCATCAGAATATTTGAGGTGAAGGGTGGGAATATCAGTTAGATGGTGAATAGCAAAGAAAATATTTGAAGCAATAAAACAAACCTTATGCAGGAAAGCAGCACCGGTGAGTATGATACTCAGCTGGCAAGTGTGGTTACTGTTGTAATACATTTCATTGCCATATCGTGCATGATGTCGAGCAGGAAAACCCACAATGCGACGACGGTTCTCTCTCCAAACCCTGGAAGAAAATTTTGCTAGATGCTTTTGACACTGCAGTTTTGATACTGTATTGCTGTCGTTTTCCCCAAAGCGACACATGTATAGCGGTGAAAATTACAAATATATAAGAACGTAATCTTTCTGCTATATACGGCTGTTGTGCTTATAAAGCGGTTACGGTAAAGCGAAAAAGTTTATCTGGTATTTTGATCTGTGAAAAACACAAAGTTCATACTCGCTCAAGCAGAAGGGTTTCCTATCTATCATATAGCTCAAATAATTTGATGGTTGTGCTATCATGCATATAGCACAATCGGGTAGCTAATTCTGTCTTTGACTCTCAGGCCAAACTTTAGCATAATGATGTACTACAGAAGGGGGCAATACGGACAATGAAGAAATTCCAATTTTGTAGTTATATAAGCGCCAATATACTGCCTTGGCTAAGGATTTTCCACTTGATTATCGAGAAAGCTATATTTTGATCATAAACGTGTTCTTTAACTGCCGGTAATTCTTCTGCGAGTGCCTTATCAAGACCCTGGAAACTGCCACATCCACAATCTACTCATTTTCGCGAAGAATAATGCAGCTTTTCTTCCATCTTTTTCAAAATTAGTATTTCCAAAACAAGGATTATGGTAACATGGTTTGGAGCAATGACCTATTGACGATTGACTCGAGAACCTATGTAATTGATGCTGCATCCAATCCAGCCGCATCTTTACCATAATATTGCTGGCCAAAATTTGAAAACTAACGCCCGAGTTCTGGCGATTCAGTGTAGATCTTGCAATACAGACTGCATCGAATGCTCACAAAATTTGCACAGCTGATAGCAAAGTTAAAAGCACCCCTTACCAATTATCTGGGCAATAAATATTGATCCAATTACCAAACCTTTGATATACACAACATCACGAAAAAGCAGCTTTTGCGTGAACCCAGATTCTTTGCAGATTTTCCTTAACCAGCTAATATAGCGATAAAATATGCTCCAAGCAATCTTTAAAATCTCCAAAGAGGAACCAAAATGCTTAGCACTGCATGGTACTGCCGGTCTCTTGCAAGAAAATCATAATGCTATGCGTAGATTCATTACAAGACTGTATGGGTGTTAACGAAATACCCAAACAATATAAAAAGTACCCCTAAGTAGTGGTAAGACTGGGATTGAATAGATTAAAAGAAGCAGTTATGTCTTTTCAAGCCGGAAATAGCATATATGCATTGTTCGTTAGTTTACATTTTTCTACTGCTCAAAAACCTTTGGCTGACTTTCACCAGTCATACTCTACAGGACTTTGAGATTTACTGTATGGAAGGGCTCACAATCCTGTTCTTACTATGGAATTATGGTAGGAACTTTAATAGTGTTTTTGCACTGAAAATCAGTTTCAACCTCAAGAATAGGCTTCGAAGAATTGAGTATTTCATCCCGTTAACAAAGACCTTAACTCATATGAGATTTTGCACATAAAGTATTTTGCACATAAAGTTAGCCCTTAAAACGTTAAACCAAAGCGTGGCTACAAAGTTCTTCGCTTTCCAAAAGAGCACATCATACTTGCAGTTTGATGAATGCTTGGAGCCACTGCTCTCGAATGTTTTTTATGTTTATCCACTATCAAGATTTTTGTGCGTTGTTATCTGTCTCCACGCTGGAAAGAACTAATCGATTAACTGGACATGCAGATTTATGATGAATTGTATCATAGCACCCACCTATCGTAGCTCTTGATTAAGGAATTACGGTGGAGTGTAGATCACTTGTATATAGATTGTTCAATTCTACTGCTATTCATTTCTACGTATGTTAGAGTTTTTGAATTTGAGCCTTTTCTAAGGCCACAATGATGTGAAACATTTTCAAGTTGCTAACGTCCTAGGCAGGCGAATTCCTGAACCGGATGAAAAAGTTGAACGGATAAATATACGCTTTTTTCAGATGTAGTATCAAAGCGAATCTGAGCGTATGGGTTATCTACGCAGAAGCTGGGACCTGTATGTATTGCGGAAAAAGAGATATTAAAACCTCTGTAGACCAGACTTTCTCCTATACATTCACTGTTTATCTCCCTGAAGCCTTGGACTAGCTGGTATCATGTTTTGTTAGACATGCTTGAGTTTTTTTCCTGTTCTTTGTTTGGTGCACCCTGAGTGTATTAGTAAAAATAAAAAAATAAAAACAAAGATGGAAGTCCGTGGCAGTTCTTCAACAAATTTCAAGCTTGAAGAAAGTTCGTATAAAAGTACAAAAAAGCTGAAAATCACAGATCCAACAATCACAAAAAAACTAGGTCATCAATGAAACTCTTGACATCAGGCACTGCTTTCCAGGAACACTCAAAAAAGAAATTCTCGGACAGAATTGTTGAAAATGACTGCCTTGATTAGAGCTTTATAATGTACACACAACCATTTGCCAAATCCATAGTCTTAAGAAAGGACTATGTCGTTGCCTAAAGTGCATCGATTCTGTTCCCGAAGCATTTTACGGCTTTACAAAATTTTTGAGAAGCATTCTCATTCTATTTTTTGATGCAATAGAAGTGCATAGATAACATCAAGTGATCAGAGCTTGCCTACGGTATCGACCCTTCACAATTTTCACAGGACACAGTTAATGATCAAATTTTCTGTATGCTGAGATTGACGAAGTCTCAGACAAGAACTTTTCCTTGTTCTAGGCTCATGCCTATAGTAACCTCGTCTACGTTGCTCCTAGGCATACAGAAGGCAAAATGATGTTCAATGAAATTTAGGCTTTGACTTCTTTAAATAATCTTGAATGAGAAATGGTGAGCATCGTAAGAGGCTTCAAGCTGAGCGAGATTTCAAAACCAAATGTTCAAAATATGTAGTCGACATGATAGAGAAATGACGTCGAATATGAGCTTATCTCAGCAAGAATCTTTCAAATGTTCGTTCTTTAGCAGTCAAAAAAGCAGATGACATCATTGCCTATTCTTGGTTATCGGAACTTACATCATCTACGACACGTATCATTCAGAAAAGAAAAGAGTGGAAAAGAGTGAAAGCAGCAAAATCTAGTGAGATACCAATAAGTCTATGAGGAGCCGGGAAATCTTGACGTGCCAAAAAGCATACTGATAATTTCTCTAAGTTGAGCACATTCACAAGAGATCTCTACAAGAAAAAACTTGGGGAAGACACAGCAAATGATGAAATGACAACAAAATGATGAAAATTGATTTTTCAAATGGACTGGAGCACTCAAAGCTACACAGAAAGCGTTTTAGAAGACTGACTAGTGATGATTAACAACGTAAAAAGGGAGCGGAGCAATCTTTTACCGCACTTATAATGTGACCAAAGGATGTGGGAGATGAATTTCCCTTTTTGATTGAATCAACAAATAATAACCTATTCTCTCCTAACATTGAAAGCTGTAGTTCAAATAAAAATCAAACGTTTGTACCCCGCATAATACCCAACCTTACCTGAACGCAAACACGATTTCATGTTGTTTCAAGTCGATGTCGTCGTCAAGCGAAAGAATTGCTTCCGTTTTTATGCGATCCCATGGTATAAACCGGTTATTGAGACTATTTTTGGTCACTTTGATGAACCTGAAGATATGGCCGCTTGCTTTCCTTCTGTCAGAAAGTCACTAAGGAAAAGCATAGAAAAGAGAAGTATCCTCATTAGCACAATAACGAGAAAAGCATACTCGACTGGCACATGAAGGCGAGGCCAAGCTCCTAAAGGTTCCCTTGCTACATTGTTCCAGATGACAATGACCTTATTCAGGTAAGGGAGCCGATGAAGTCGCTCTAGTGAAGCTGCTAGCACAGCATCACGATTGTACGTTAACAGGATTACTGAAAGCAATTGGAGATGGATTTTTTTTGGGATGGAACACAAATTAGCCATGGAATCTACCTGTAAACTGTTCACGGATGCGGTTACCTCCAAGGGCTTTGCTAAATTCTACACCTGACCCAGGCTCAATTGGTCGAAATCCTAAATTAAGCATATGTATTGCGTACATTTTGATGATACACTGCAGAAACTCACCTACACTCGAATCAGAGTAGAACTCAATTTCGGTGGGAGGATCTACAGAATGCGCTAGAAATTCCATTGCTTTCCAAGGCCGACCAATAGTGTTCCATGAAAGATATGAGTACTAGAAACTGCACTGTATTCAAAAGAAAAACATCAGAAAAAGAAGAAGCAGCACACACCATAGTGAAAGAGGAGAAGTTGTGAAGGAAAGAACCCGAATTGACAGCACCTTCGAGAGGACCTGGAAGGAGATTGTCACAAACTGAACACATGTGGAAGACCCTACCGAGATATTCATCATCCAAAGGTTGCAAGTTGATAGGCGTAAGTATTGGAGCAATGAAAGAATCGTTGAACAGCGGTACAGCCTGAGAGAGGACATAGCTAAGCTTTCTTCAAAAAACTTTTCGACATACTCTCTCAGAAAACCACGATTTTTTTGAAGTAAGAACAAAACTGCCTCCAATAGATCAGAGTGTATAAAATATTTCTGTCATAGAAAGACAAGTCACATAGAAGAAAAAGGAAAAAAAGTACAATGATGCACATAACAAACTGAAACTTTCGCAATGCAATGTTAATTACATGCGCGCTTTAAAACGAAAATTCCCAGACTCAAAGGAGAAGAATCAACGCTTACCCTGTTGACAGTTTCCGGAGGTGATGGTAGGCCTAACTTTTCACGAAGCGAAGCAATCAGAGCTCTAGCCACAGCTACAAAGAAAATCAAATTGAAGGGAAATTTGATATTTGGTACGAGTGCATAAGCAAGTAAGTTCTCATAAAAGTATGAAAAGATGTAAACAACAGTCATGAACATCTACAAAAATTGCAACAAACCTCTCTGATCCATGAGATAGCGCTCGAAGTAGACTCGTCCCATCCTTCGTAGCTCTAATACTTCTGCCATTTCGAAAGAGCGCAGAATGAAGTGATACTCAGGAAATCGAGCTAGTGGGACACGGACCGAGGCTCGACGCCAGTCAATATGATCTGGAAGGATGAAGGCTAAGCTTTTTCCTTTAATCATGATGCTACAAAACGCTAACCTTGGAATGGAAGCACGATATCCAGCGATGGTACTACAGGAATGCATCCTAACCGTAACGAGTTCCAGAAAAGGTGAGTATAATTGCTACGGCTCAAGAAGAGACAGAAGATCGAGCTTTGAGTGAGTCTTCCTAAAGTAACGAAAACAATTAAAGAGAGTTTTTCTTTCGAGTGTTTTTTCACCTAATTCAGTCACGGATTCACATGACGCACTATGCGAAGAGTCAGAGCAGTTCAAAATTTTGACGCTGTCTCCTGCAGACACCGCTGAAGCACTCAGACGAGAAAGATCACTTGATAAGAGCGGGTACAGGTCCCTAGCATCAGATGACACGTAGGTGAAGAGAAAAAACTGTAACAAGTCTCAAACTTTTTGAAAACGCTTCTGCGATTATCGCCAAGAAGAATCACAACGTTTCTTTCCGCTCAATCTCGAGCAAAAAAGATTGCCTAGATTCAAAGATAGGTTGCTATACTACTTAGTTGTTACTTCAGTAAGAATTTATGAAAACACGAAAATAATTACGGAAAAGAGACGGAAAGTCGGCAGACAAAAAAGGAAATATAAAATACACTTACCGTTCTAGAGTAAGGCAGTAAGCTAGGCATATCCTTCCATGCAAAAGCACTATATTGAGGCACATTTAGAAACACATTATAATCCATTAACCTACAATTCAATGTATCAGATATTGCGTGACTGAGATGAGCAAGAAACAGAAAAAATATAGAATAAAATGCAAGAGCTGAGCGTGACTCACCTAGGAATGAGCTTGTCAAACCGCTGCACTACTATGGCAGAGTTTCGTGTGATAAATGGATCTCCGAAATTCATAACAACTGTATTTCGGCCAGAGTTTGGAAGCTTTGCAAACATTTCAGATGAACCGTTGGTGAGATAGATCTAAAAGCTGAGCGAAATCATTACCAAAGCACGGTGGAGCGAACTTCTGAAGATCTTGCAACGTACTATTAGACATGCGCTTGCAGCATCGTTGACAATAGTTCCCAATGAGGAAAGCTCATTTTTGAAACCGATCATCATGGGAGACAAAACGGTAAAATTAGATATGTACATGGGCATAAAGGTTGTAATAGAACATCGACTAAAACTGAAAATCATCAGAGAGCGGATAACAATGAGACAAAACTGACCTAAAATCTATGGCAGTTTCCAGTGTTAGCTGTGATGAAAGCTGACGAGTGGGATGTGTTGCTTGAGATTCCTCGCCAGGTAAGTATATCGCTTTATGAGGTAAGAATATCCGAACATTCCGACGATCCTGCAGTTCTTTCAAAGTTCGTCGTGCACTCTCGATCTCTTCCAACACCGATGTAAGCTCCGATTCTGAAAATGGAGTTACTTAGCGATAGCAGAAACAGATGATAGACCCAATAACTGACGCTTCTCGGGGATTTTCTTGCTCAACTCCTCATAGACGACAGTGACTTCTTGGAGCTTGGCCGAACAATCAATGAGCTCACTTCGTACACTACGCAAAATACTGAAAATTTTGGTACAACTTATGTGGCACAACAGTAACACATGATTATCGTCTATTTTGAGACTAGGAGACTTGAGCACGATCTACACACCTTGTCCAATGCTTGAACTTACTTTTCTCCGTTTTCAGACAATAGATTATCCTAGTTGAGATAGATCGCAGACAAAAACTTATTGACCAATCAATTTTGTCCACACAATGTCTGCGAAGGGTACTCGAGCCTAATAGTTTCATATTTAGTCTTAGAATAATGGTGCCAATTACTTTGTTCGATGCAGTTGCAGAGAGAATCTCTGGCGTTCCGGAGTGCAAGATGAAACAACTTCAAACTTCGACAGAAATTCATCAGGACTGACATGGTGACTAACTTAGTAATATCGTCACAGCAATCTTATTGGAAAATCGTCCCTGAATACACCCGAGCCCGGCTACTCATCAAAAGTCTTGCAAAATCCAGTATGTAGGACCAAATGGATAAGGTTATAGCATGCGCGTATGCAAAAGAAAATTCGCAAAGAGAACAGTGCAGCTCACTCTTACCTATGCAATAATAAAGAAAATACAGATTTAAAAAGAAAAGCGTCAAAAGCATTGCAAAGATGCAAAGCGGCGGTACTGCGGAAGGTGCGTAGAGGAGCAAAATTTCTTCCGCGCATGTCTATATTCACCTATATAGCATTTATTAAAAGGACAAAGAGAAAAAGCAAGAGGCAAAAGATTATCGAAAAGAAAAGCCATACCGCTGCTGCTCTGCTATCCGATAGTCCATTGCATATCCATTACATCCAGCGTCATAGTCCTCATGAATATTCCTGAATAGATCAAACGTGATTACACTTTGAATTAGCTCTTTACTAGCAGATTCATAGATACCTTATGACAACATTACTCCTCTGTCTCCGAAACAGCGGATCATCCATTGGAAAACCACCATGAAGAAGGAGCACAACAAGTGTGTAAATGCTGAGGAAAACAGCAAATGCTACATTTCTTGCAGAGAAAAGCTTCAAAAGCTTCCCAAACGTAGAAGATCTAAGGATATATCGTCTACACTTCTCCTCTTGTTGCCGACATCCATTTTTGAGCGGGAGGAGACTTCTCATTTGAGTACGTTAGTGGTTAGTAGAAAGACTTTTGTGATCATGGGTTCATCTGAAAAGCAGCATAACAGAGAGTTGAGTAGAAAAGTAGGAAACGAGACGACATGTGAAACTGCAGAAGTTTCCGACGAGATCTGGGAGAAATCCTCCCAAATTCGTTCCGATCTCCTTTAGCTGATACTAATAATAGTGAGGGCAATGACAGGTGCATAATATCTCTTCAAAACAAAAATATTCGCTTCAAAACAAATAAATATAGAATTTTATTTGTAGTACGCGCTCTGTCCCGGAACAGCCGTAACCTCGAGACGCAGTTACGACCTCGCTTACTTCACAGTATCGGCGTGAAGTGATTCGAAGGGGTGCGCATTTTGGTTCAGAAGAACTTTTGAAACGTCATCCTCGAATTAGAACATTGTGGAGATTCGACCACTGGTTACTTTATAGGTATTCGTCACTTTTTCTGCGAATGCGATCAAAATCAGCATGTTTTACTTTGTGCGCATGGATTGAGAGTGGAAATGCTTTGTGTGCGATCTTTGATTGAGCCAAACTGGAGTCTGAGGCTTAATTTTGATAGCCTGCCGGCCCAGTTCGCAACACTTTGAAACAACTATTTTTGTAATCTTTATAGAATATCATCTTTAGTCTGTAGCCATCTCCTAACATGATTAGTTATTATGTTTCTGCCTAGCTACTTGTGTTCGATGTTCTAGAAATCTCTCGCCACGCTGTCACCCATATGCTCACATAATTCAACGTTGATTTGAGAATTGGCAATGTACTGTCAAGTGCGCTAATGCTTTGTGATGTAACTTGGAGTCATTATTCGTTTCTGCAAAAAAAATCTGGAAATTTATTTGGTTGTTTGACATGTTTGTGTCTGAGATAGGCTAGCCAAAATTCGGTGGTTTTAGAAATAATTCCATTATGGCGAGTAATAGAAGGGAGGAAAAATTATTCTGTATTCTATAAGTTTTGCTCTATCACATACTTTACTTGGACATTTTTCGGGGGGGGGGGAGGGAGGATTGTTTTGAAAATCTAGATAAATAGCGAAACTTGGCCATGACAGAAACCATGGTCGTAATTTTTGTCAATTTTCTGATACAGTGCGTCCCAATAAATGTGTTTACTGTTGATTCTAATAACTTCTTGTTATGAAGTATTTTGAAGAATTTGGATATCACTTTGTAGAGGTGGCTTCGGCTTAGATTTACAGTATGGAGCAAATTACCGTCCCTTCATTTCGATTACGGTGACTTTGGGAGGGTTTGCGTCATTAACGGTCATATTTTACCCCTAAGAAAGTATCAAAGGAGCTAAAAACTTCTATTCTAAGCTAACCAGAATCGCTAACTTCACATACGAAAATCGCACTTACAGTAAAGCTTTTATTGTAAGGTATGTCACATATGCCATAAGAGCTCATTGCTGATATTGGTCAAGAATGTGATTACGCCATTTGAAAAGATCTGCAAACTTCAGAAAATCATGAAGTGAAACCAGCATGCATAAAAACCTTGCTACATAATTTTTCAGGTCTTTTGAAAAATTTTTTTCGAACGGCCCATCTCATAGTGTCGCCGCATCTTGCGGAATCCTACCGTAGTCCCACCGTAGTGAAGAGGGATCGGTAATTTGCTTCGTACTGTAACTCTAATTTGAAACCAGCTCTAAAAAATGCTACCTAAACCTTCTCGAGAAATTTCATGACAAGACTTACTAACGATCAAACAGTGGGCACATTTTTTGGGACAACCTGTACAATCCTGTTTGAAAGAGCATAATCAAGCATCGTGCTGTAAACCACTATTATGAACCTTCCGCAGAGTTTGGAATTTTTCCGAAAAAGCGAAATCACATTCGGAACGCCCAGAAGATTGGATAATTTATTGTTACTATAGATCTGAAGACACGAAGAAATTTATAAGCGACAGATGAGAAAGCGGCCGGCTGTAGCTGGCCTTTTTTTCAAAAGTCCTCTCAATAATGGGAAGTTAGAATATGAATGAGGTGTGAGTTTCCAGATTAGATCCGCAATATTGCGTACTTATTGTTAGCACTTACCACTTGCAAAATGTTCTGAAGAAGTATACTATACATCGAGCCACTGAAATTCGTTGCGAGTGAGAATCTAGACATAATCGCATAGGTTTAACGGTCATGACGGTGTTTTTGCACTGCCTATAATACGAGCTTGAATCATTGACGCAAAACATATTTGCGCTGATTCGTCGTTGGGTATTCCGTAGGACTCTCTCTTGTCAACCATACCAGAAGGCGGAAACTACATGTACCTAAGTAACTTGAGGGACAAAGCGCTCTTCTTCAGAACTTTTTCTCATCATCGAGTCATTGTTTTCAACGTTCTAACAAGGGAACGATCCCAACTTAAGGTGGCGAATTGGAATAAGCCGCATATCATTAGATGCGTCTTGATGAGCTGATTCCAAATCTGTCTTCCATATCTGCGCCACCGTTATCTGCAAAAAGTTCTGAGCGGTTGAAAATGTGAAGATATCGGGGTTTTAATGCATAATATGCTTTGAAATCCAACTTGAAAGTGGACGACTAGCATGATATTGAGTGTACAGATTCCAGGGAATGCTCAGGTTCTGAAGAAACACAGAGTGTTTTTGAACGACTAATTTTCGAGGTATGGCGCTGTACATTTGCCAAATTTGGACTTTTCATTGCTCATAGCTTTTACCAAAGAACTTTAGTAGCTGTTCAAAAACACTTGTCTGTGTTTCTTTAGAATCTGAGCATTCACTGGAATCACTACACTCAATATCATGCTAGTCGTGCACTTCCAAGTTGGATTTTAAAGCATATTATGCATTAAAACCCCGATAACTTCACATTTTCAACCGCTCATAACTTTTTGCAGATAACGGTGTCGCAGATATGGAAGACAGATTTGGAATCAGCTCATCAAGACGCATCTAATGTTATGCGGTTCATTCCAATTCGCCACCTTAAGTTGGGATCGTTCCCTTGTAAGAAACATGCGACTGGAACACTTGTTAATGGTGGCGTCCATCCAAAATCTACTCACCCCAAGTGCTATCCTACTAAGGCCCTAAAAGTAGAACAACTGCGTTGGTCCGGTCTCTCCTAATGTTGTCTATGTCTACAAAAAAAGATAGCGGCCTGGATTCTCTTTGCGCTCCGCTTCCTTTTTATCTCCACTCACCCATGGATCGCCCCGTAACGTGTTCTGACATGACAAGCAACGTCAAGACGCATAGTTTGTGATGTGGTACTGTTGCACACGACGAGGTTACACGACGAGATTTCGTGTTGCATACAACGTAACTTACGCCTGTGCACTCGTCCGCGTCTGCCAGAATAAGGCTTTAGAAGAGGCAATATTGGAGCTTTTTGGTAATTTGATTCTCATATCCGAAACCAGCGCCATGGAAAGGCCTGTTAACACATTGACGACAATACGACCCACCGGTGGGTCGTAAGTGTACTGCCATTTCGGACAATACGACCCACCGGTGGGTCGTAAGTTTTCGAAAGCTCCAACTTTGCCAGCATGCGGTGGAATTCTACGGAATTCTGGCGCATGATTGGGGACACCTTGATGAGGCTCCAGCCGGAGTGGTCCGGGTTCGGAATACTGTAATGTAATGTTACGGTAGGTATACTGTAGATAGAGGTAAGGCATAGATTTTAGCTCAAATTTCTCGCAGAGTGGTGCTGTTTTTATAAATTCAAGTTTACATGCACAAGAAATACAGGGAGAGCATGAGACTGATGTCAGCCCATCAAAAATTATCGATTTTGTTGATTTTATTGGTTTTTCGCATTGTTCATTCCAAATAAGCCCAAACTTTGCATATATAGGTTTTTTAGCATGCTGATTACGAAAATGATAGTCTCAAGTTCTAATACCGCCTTATTGCATCAGTTTCTTGATTCTTACGAAAATTCTACCGTACCGCTACCGTAGTCCCATTGTAGAAAGTAGTGAACAAAGTGGACACTATAATCGTGATCAGCATGTGAAATAACCCCAAAACACAATTTTTCACGAAAATCCGTGATGTTGGGTTCGTACAGAATGACTACCGTAATTTTACCGTATACTGCCAAAAACTGAAACAAATCATATTTTGATGATCAGCGCCCTCGATAACTCTTGTGGGGATATTCTTGGAGACATATTTTGAATTTCTTACAAAAAGACTACCATTTCGGACAATACGACCCACGGATGGGTCGTAAGTTTGGCAGAGCAAAAAAGGCTCCTGTCCGAAATGGCAGTAATCGAAAAATCGGCCTTGTCGTCAATGTGTTAACAATGAAAAGACGAAATTCTGGGTGGACGCTGCCTTAAGATCTTTTGTTTTAACTGATTGTTGATCTCATGTATTTTGAACTTAAAGGCAGTGGATCGGCAGAATGAGACCCGTGGCAAAACAAGGTCACAGGGTAGGAGCCCCACAATGGAACCTATGGGCCAAAGTTCGATCTTTCTCTGCCACTTCTAACCCCCGAAATTTCAAAGCGAAAGCAGCGCTCATCTCCTGTCCTCTCCGACCCCGCCCACCCCACGGACGAGTGAACACGAAGCCCGTCATGGCGAAGACGCAGAGTCGTTGCGGGACCTCATGCTTATAGCATTGCGGCTGGCGCTCTGACCGCGGAAGTCACTCGTCCAAGGGATGGGCGGGTTCGGAGAGGACAGGAGATGAGCGCTGCTTTCGCTTTGAAATTTCGGGGGTTAGAAGTGGCAGAGAAAGATCAAACTTTGGCCCATAGATTCCATTATGGGGCCTCCTACCCTGTGACCTTGTTTTGCCACGGGTCTCATTCTGCCGACCTACTGCCTTTAAGAGTTACATTATAATAGCCAAATCGTTGATAAAGGGGATGCGTATATCACCAAACGTGCGAAAGCAATCTTCTAGAAACTGCACTAGTCAAAAAACGACATCAATTTACTCATTTCTTATCTATACAAAAACAGAAATTTCAGTGAGTCGACCATAGATTGATGGTAATGAGTAAAACTGCTGCACCCATAAATCGTAAAATCGAAACATGAAAAAGAACAAAGATTTACAAAGATTTATTTCTCTATAAGTGGCAGTAAATATCAAACTTTCTGCATCCTTTCTTGCAATATCTTTTCTCGCAGTTGTTTCAAATAAAGCGATGTTGGTGAGAGAGGAGGTGCTTCTGCAGGCGCTTGATTCCGTTGTTGCCTAACCGCATCGTCCGCTTGTCTGAAATTTTCTACGTCTTAGCAAATTAACCTTAAGCAGAATTTTTACATTTCTCACTCTTGGTTTCTGACGGTAGGCTGTGTGCTCGAGGACGTCGTGGAATTAGAATTCTTTCTCAATATCGTTTCCTTCGACGAAGAACTGCTTCTTGTACTAGCAGTTGAGCTCGACTCGGTTGCCTGTCCTTCCTCATCCATAGACGCATCGGAAGTAGAAGTGCTCGTAGACGAAGTTCTGCTAGATGAGCTTTGCGACTGCTCTTCTGACGAAGGCGGTCGTTCAGACTGCGTCGCTGCGTCGCGGCTTTTCGGTCTTTGTGGCGTTCTACGCCTAAGTATAGCTTCGAGCATTTCAGCCGATTTTGAAGCTTCTCGTTGTGCTTTCAAATCTGCCAGCGCATTCCTGGACTTGCGAATGAACTCGCGTTTTTTCGCTATTTCCATCTTTACTAGGCTCTCGTCAAATTGTTCTACTACAGCTGCTCTTTCACCAATCATTTTGTCCAGAACCCGTAACTTCTGTAATCGAGGAACCACATTTTTTCCTAGGTCCAGATCTTCTGCTTTCTGCATAGGCACTTGAATAGGTCTGGTGTTGACGTTCTTCTCAGCATTTCGTTGTTCTTTCTTCTTGGATTCTGATGTTTTCATATCTTCGAGATGCTGCGCTACCACACTGGCTACAGTACTTTCGAGCTCGTTCTCAGATAGCAGGTGGAGCTCTGTATTCGATCCAGCATTGGTGCAAGACGGTTGAACCTAAAAAGAAATGACATCCGTTAGTAAAGGCGAAGTCCAAACACATTAGACAGTAAGCTTAGGCATGATGTCTGAGGCATCATGCCTCAGACATCATGCCTAAGCTTACTGTCTAATGTGTTTGGACATCTTGTCTGAGGCATGATGTTTACATTCATTTGAGTAAGAAGATCGTTAGCTTCAAATTTTGTGGTTACGTTTTTTTGAAGCTAGGTTTTTTTTCTTCAAAACCATGCACTTTTTTAGAACTGCAGACTAAGGTATTGCTTTACAACTGTTGAAAGTTAAAGTACTACAGAGTGCACCAAACCAAGTGATAAATATTTTAGGGAAACTGCACAGAAAGGATGAGGAGAAAATGCAGATGTTCGCATTGAACAGGGAAAACCTACTGTTCCTCAAAAAAAAAAGATGGGCTTCACTGTGTAACTTGAAAAACGATGCAAATCTAGCTGTCAAAAATGTAGTTAAATGAGTGGAAGATTCGCTAAAGCCAGCTATACCTCAATTCTAAATGGAAGATGCATCTGGCCATATTTCAAATGAAAATTCCATAAAAGTGCTCAAATTAGTGGATGAAAATCTATTATCGAGTTGTTCAGATATGTAGTCTTGATTTTTTACACTTGACTCCGACTTTTCTTGATTCTCAGAAAGGCTCTATAGGGTATTTTTCGATAAAGCAAAGCACTCTACAAGCTAGTATCCAAACATTTGCACAAAGTTTTTCTCATTTAGTTCTAAACTGAAAGCTTCCAATAGCCCAAAACGCGAAAAATTCATAACTCTTCTAACAATAAGAGCCTTGAACCTGTTCACAAAAGTGCACTTCATATCTGATGTTCATATGCACAGTCGCCGCATTTTACTCACGGCTAGAAATTGAGGTATAGAAATAAGCCAAAGATACGAGAACGGTTTTTTGGTTCTCTACGTTAATCGCTTGTAAAACGTTAAAAGTTTACGGTCATACTCTTTGAAGCTTATGCTATGAAATTTTCATTGTGGGACGCACGCATCGTTTCGGAAAAAACATGCAATTTCATGACTATGTACCGCAATTTCGTACCTAAACAAAAATGCGGGAAAATTTTGGACAATGAAAATGAGGCTCAAACAATACGTTTCTACGTATAGAGCAAAATGAATAGCTGTTGAAGGCAGATTTGTCAAGAAAAATTACTTCGAAAACTGAAATTCGAGGATGATTTGATTGCAGTTCTCACCTGAGTTTGCACCGTCCTCATTTCAACTCGCTCTGTTTGCGCTTCGCCGTCTCGCGTTGTAATAACCTTCTCAAGCGTGGGAGAATGATAGTATCTAACAACTCTCACAGCTATGGTAACCGCCATCACGCTTTGATCGTTATCTTTGGAATATAGTACAGACAAGCCCCTCGTAGAGAGAACATCCTGTAATCAAAATTTACCTAATAATTGGTCAAAAAAGGTATAGTTACTTACAGCTCCTATGCTTTTCGAAAACTGTACACATGCAAGGAAGGAAGATCTGCTCGAAACGTTTATTTCCATTTTGAACTTATCGGCATTATTGAAGGAAGACAGTATCGTAGTGAACATGAAACCAACGGGCAAATCTGGCAATTGAAAAAACATCATTTTTCAGTCTGGAGCACCTTGTACAGACTAGACATTAAATCGAATTACTTCAGGTCAGACAGACTGTCCAAAAGTTTTCATTGGCGCTTTTTACTTTACAAAATTCTTGTGTAAGTTGTCTTAGATTCAGACTGCAATTGAACAGCTATGCTTTCATTGTTCTTTAACTCTTCTCTACGGAAAAAATAATCTCACAAGAAGAAATGCGCTTTTGCTTGAGACATTTTGTGCTCTTCGCTATGATCAAATTGATACTTGTACTTGAGTTCTTCGCATCCTCTGCTATCTAAATCCAGAAAATACATCTTTATCCAAGGAAACTGTCAAATAATAATGAATTGATGCACGAATGCCTACTATTGAGCCTCTTTGAAGACTGAGATAGAGAGTTATCAAAAATCGCTATTCCCTCGCAAAAGTAAAAAAACGGCAGATTTTTAGTGGCGTTCAAACGATGAGAGACTTCAATTTACAGCTTTGAGCAGTTTGGGATGCCAGTGTTAATGTTCGAATGCATTTGAGACTGAGGATGCTCATTAGGTCAGGAGCCAGAACGAAACATTATTGGTATTACAATACCACCCGTAATTTGTGAAAAAAAATGGCGGCGGCACTTAACTTACGCGGCGCCGCCGAAGTTAGGTGACTTTTGCCGCGTCGCGCGACAAAAGTCGGCGGAAAAGCGGCAAAAGTCACCTAACTTTGTCGCGCAACGCCTAACTTTTTATAAAAAAAGACCTTATCTTGATTCAAAATTTATGAATTCTATATATAAGAGTACCATTCAACTCAGCTCGGCGAGGCGCATCTTCCAATATACGGATGTGCCTAGTTGTGGGATATAAGTTTCTTTCCTGGAATTTTAGTGTAAATGGACCATTCAGTGTGCTTATTCCAGAGGCTACGTACACATTCCATTGAGCACAGCAGAAATAGGGCAGGTATAGTTTAAGAGCTCATTCTGCATGGATATATGTGAAACTGGGCAGCTCATTCTGCATGGATATGTGTGAAAGTGGGCAGCTCATTCTGCATGGATATGTGTGAAAGTGGGCTTCTCTCGGCGAAGTATGACGGGTCCCAAAATGCAGGAAGAAAAAGGGAAATGGTTGGAAATCGCATGAGAAGCACATATCGCGGAATGCCGCGCGTGCTGTGCAATGTACAATACCACTCACAGAACGGGAATTGCGCGAAATTCCAGAAATTTCGCGATTCCGGATTATCGTAAATTATGCAGCGCCATAACTTCCTTCGGAATTAATATATTCTAAATTCGAAAGCAGCACTGTGTTCATCTCGTCAAGGCGAATCTTTCTACATACGTCATGTCATCTATATCTTGTTTTCAGTTTTCTCAAATTGTTCTGAGGAGGTCCCTTTGCAAGTATGTAACGCAGCGCCTATCCAATTTGAAAGCTTCCAGTATGCACCATTCGATAGTGCTCTTCTTGTGCATTATAGTGCGCTAGTAAGCTGCCGCAGGCTTCTTTTCAAAAGAGAAAAAAGCGTTGGTAAATTCTGGAAAAATCACTCGTTTCCAGATTCTACTCGCCGTAACTTTCTTTGGAGTGGATATTTTCTAAATCCGAAAAATGCATTGTGCTCAGCTCATCAAGGCAAATCTTTCGGTATGCGGAATGTCCTTGATATCTCGATTTCAGTATTCTCAAAACTTTCTGCGGACGTTTCTTCGCAAAGGTGTGAAGCAGCGCGTATTGCCCCCAGTACATTCAGAAAGAAATTTTCGATAGTACTTCTTTTGTAGATTATGGAGCGCTGGAAAGTAGCCGCGTACTCCTTTTCAAAGGAGTTAGAAGGGCTGGTGAATTCTGGAAAAATCATGTCCTTCTAAATTTTTCTCAACGTAACTCTAAAATATGAAGCTCTCTTGCTAAGCAGATGTGATTTTCGTAACCAGCAGGTCGGATAACCCTTATGAGCATGTTTTCCAAGATGTTCAAGTAATTTCATTTTTTCTCGTTTTACGAGTACTCTGCGTTGATACCACTGCTT